>JAYESA010000013.1:42578172-43008172 GCA_036927795.1 Iris macrosiphon
TTTTATCTCGAACAACGGGTGTTATGATATCTTTCCATGCTCCATCATAGGCAGCACAAGCAAGGACAAAAGATACATAAAGAAGACACGCATCAATCTTAGCGATGATTATAAAAGGGCATAAAATTGCCGCATGCCGCTGCCAGACCGTAGCCATAGGCAGCTAAGTCTACACAGCTCTGCACACATATTACAGAGAATCCCTTATCTATGTGGCTAAGCCACAAATAGGCTCTACGCGTATGAAGCATAATACTCCTCATCCATGCGGCCACACTATAGCGCGGCACGCATGTCAAATAGTTTTTGTATACATGTTACAAAGGAATACTCATCCACATGACAAAGCTCTGTAAAGTGGTCTGCACATGTCTAGGATGAGTCTTCATCCATGCAGCAGAGTTTTATAAAGAGTCTACATGAGTCCTAGATAATTTCCCATCCATGCAGCAAGACTGTATATTAATGCCCTTGGCAACCCAACACAAGAATCACGGTGCTCCCTTACCTCTATCAGGAGGCCACGGATCAAAGATGCCATCGGCGAACTCCTCGATGAAAATAGTTGCAGCCTTCAGCATCCCTCATAAGAGAAGAAAAGAAAGAAAAGAGATAAAGTTCTCTCTCTCCCTCTCCTCTCCACCGCCTATTTTATAGGCTTCAAAGCTACGTGAGGAGATCGAGGCAATGAACCAAGTAGTTATGAGGACGAATCTGACGCCTCAAATCTCGTGATCCTTTTTAATCTCCCTAGAAAGTCTACACGCATCCTAGATAATTTTCTATCAATGCATCAAGACTGTATATTAGTGCCCTTGGCAACCCAGCACAAGAAGCACGGTGCTCCCTTACCTCTATCAGGAGGCCACGGATCAAAGCTGCCCCTGGCGAACTCCTTGATGAAAATAGCCACAACCTTCAGCATCCCTCACAGGAGAAGAAAAGAAAGCAAAGAGATAAAGTTCTCTCTCTCCTCTCCACGACCTATTTTATAGGCTTCAAAGCCGCGTGAGAAAATCGAGGCAATGAACTGCGTAGTTATGAGGATGAATCTGATGCCTCAAATCTCGTGATCCTCTTCAATCTTCCTAGAAACCGTCCTCTCAGGCCCACATCAGGAGATGGCACAGAATCCAAAAGGAAATCCACTAAAAGTTCAAACCAAATCTGTCAGTTAATGACGATTTAACAGCCTGGAAGTGCTCGCCCATGCGATCCAATGCCCATGCGGTCCAACGCCCATACGGTCCAACACCCATGCGGTCCAACGTCTATGTGATCTTCCAGCCATGCGGCCAAAGTGCTTCTTCCTTCATGCTTCTTATTCAAAGTATTCCAAACTTATCAGTTTGAAAACTTTGAAGGGGGTCTTGTAAAAGCATGAAAAATATCCATCTATGCAATCATGCGCCCCAAACTAAGGCTCATAGGTGATCATGTCGCAGAATCACCCTACGGCCAAGAAAGACCACATTCATACGGCCCAAACAAACCAAGTAGCTTGGTCGCAGAGGGACCTGATATGGCATCCCATCAGCAAGATCATCTCTGACACAGAATCTTAAGAAAAAGGATTTTTTTGATTCCCTCAAAAGATGTGAACGTACTAAACGACAGAACTCTCACGTCAGTATTTGAACTTCACTCTCGATGGGTGTGCAGCGCCACGAGTACAGCACAACTGGCTGCATGTGCCCCAGACTCCATGTGTTCTATACGCCCTAGACTTCATGCGTTCCATGCATCCCTGACTCCATGCGTCCTAGGCTCCATGCGTTCTATGCGTCTCTGGTCCCATGCGTCTCTGGTCCCATGCGTCTCTGACCACCTGCATTTTAGATCCCATGAAGACCAAATCTTGCTTTTACTACATGAGTAATTCTCTCCAACCAAGTATGGACCACGTGTCAAGATGACTAAGTCATGCCCACAAAGGACGAGAACCACCTAGATCTTCAGCAATAGAAAATCCCAACAAGTTCCGACGTAGCAGCTTAACCTGCTCACTGTTACAACTGTATCTTGTCAAGAAGGGACACATGGCACCCTCTAACATCCATGCGGCCCAACATATGTGTGCCCAAGGCTGACTATATATAGAAGGGTAGACCACACTCAGCAAGGGATCCCCAAAAAGAAAAAAACCAGCTGGACACGTATGTGCACACTAGTTGGCAGGGCATCCAGAGACAAGTAGAGAGAGCATACCGAAACGAGCAAAGGGAGAACACAAGCCTCTTCACCCTGTATCAGATCGTCCAAGGAGTAAAGGAGATGCCATAGCACTCCTTGTCCATTGTCACATCCCAGATCAAAAAAAATTGTACTTAGATTATCTTTCTAGGACCTCTTTTTACTTCCTTTTGTTTGTTAATTAAATCAAGCTCTTTTAGAACTTTTGAATTTAATGGCGAACACTCACGCATTAAAACTCGGATGATCACGATATCACAACACATATGTAACTTATTCATGAATCAAGATAAGTCGTCCATGTGCATAAATCATAATATCAAAGAACTAACAAGAGATGAAATAATGCATACATGATAACATTTCTAATATATAGGTAAATCCATAGTTGTAATATACTTGCCTGCTATCCTTAGCTTATGGTACGGGTACGATACCAAGTCCAAGTCCAAATAACCTATTTTTAGGAATTGACAATGTCAATATGTGAATAAAATAAATGAATATCCTATCAACTTGGGTTTCATAATAATCTATATCTACTTTATATCTTTAGTCTATTAGTAATATAATATACAACTAAATCTATGTTTGTATGTGTACACAAAATACCTATATCGTATAGTCATTTCTCTACTTGTAGGTAATATTGTGTATATTATACTTATTTAATTATTTCTGAGGTTAGAGTATGTGGTAGACCTTCGTATTAGCTTTTCAAGAAACTAAACAGATCATATGGAGGGACTGCCCGACTATTCAGCAGCACATCAGTTGAGACATCTGCAGAAAAAGGTTGGGCACTTGCTTATCGTGTGGATCAACAGCACATCAGTTGAGGGACTGCCCGACTATTCAGACTCTCCAAGGAAGAGGAGCAGCTCTGAGAGGACCAGCCAGAGCACCTATCGTACCAGGAGGCCAGCAGAGAGGACCTCCAATTCCATCACAGCAGGAGAGGTTCGCTCAGCAGCAGCAGCAACAGAGAGGAGCACCACAAGGACGAGCTTACGCCATGACCACCGAGGAGGCCGAGCCAGCTGGAGACGTGATTTCAGGTTCAGTTTTACTCGATTCTATTCCAGCACTTGCATTATTTAATTCTGGCGCTTCCCATAGTTTCGTATCTGTATCTTATGCCCTCAAGCATCAATTAGAAACGGAACCATTAGATAGGACTTGCAAGATCACGACAGGAGGAGGCATTATCCTAGTCCGTGATTGTTGCAAGGATCGGAAAGTGTCATTGGAAGGCCGAGAGTTGAGCGTGAGTTTACTCGTCATGCCACTTCCGGAATACGATATTGTACTCGGAATGGACTGGCTGAGTAAACACCATGCTTCTATAGATTGTCGCGGAGGAAGAGTAGTATTTCGACCACCAGGAGAGCTAGAGTTCGAGATTGCCAGAGGAGCAGAGGAGCGGAGCAGAGGCACTTTTTGCGGAGCCAGGGCGGAAGAAGAAGAGTTACCGCATTCACTTATAGCGGAGTTCCTGGATGTATTTCCAGAGGAGTTGCCAGGTTTGCCACCAGACAGAGACATTGAGTTTTCTATAGACCTGATACCAGGAGCAGAGCCTATTTCACAACATGTCTATAGAGTTAACAACAACGAATTGGTAGAGCTAAAGAAACAAGTTGAGGAGCTGCAAGACAAAGGTTTTATTAGATCCAGTTCATCGCCATGGGGAGCACCGGTATTATTTGTACCGAATAAGGATGGCACGGTACGTATGTGTATCGATTATAGAGCTTTGAATAACCTTACTATTAAAAACAAATACCCACTGTCGAGGATAGATGATCTTTTCGATCAATTGAATGGAGCAAAGGTGTTTTCAAAAATAGACTTGAGGTCAGGCTATCACCAGGTGAAAGTGAAGAAAGAAGACATATCGAAGACCGCCTTTCGAACCAGATATGGCCAGTTTGAATTTACAGTAATGCCGTTTGGTTTAACCAATGCACCAGCAGTATTTATGAACTTGATGAACAAGGTGATCCACCAGTACCTTGACAAGTTCGTAGTGGTGTTTATTAACGACATTCTAGTATATTCAAAAACCCCAGAAGAGCACGAAGAGCACCTGAGAATAATCTTAGAAACTCTCAGGAGAGAGAAATTATACGGGAAGCTTTCAAAGTGTGAGTTCTTTCTTGACAAGGTCGAATTTCTTGGACACATGGTAATGGGTGACAGAATTTTAGTTAACCCAAAGAAGATAGAGGCAGTGAAGTCATGGACTACCCCAGCACGGTAGCTAAAATCAGGAGCTTTCTCGGACTAGCAGGATACTACAGAAGATTTGTACAAGACTTCTCCAAGATTGCAGAGCCAATGACTAGGCTGACCAAGAAAGATGTGGAATTTGTCTGGATAGAAGAATGCCAAGCTGCATTCGATGAGCTGAAGAGGAGACTAACGACAGCGCCAGTTTTGACGTTGCCATCAGGGACAGGTGGATTCACTATCTATAGTGATGCGTCAGGAAAAGGGTTGGGGTGCGTTCTTCAACAACACGGGAAAGTGATTGCCTATGCTTCAAGACAATTACGCCCTCATGAAAAGAACTACCCTACTCACGATCTGGAGTTAGCAGCAGTTATCTTTGCCCTAAAGCTGTGGAAGCACTATCTGTACGGAGAGCGTGTGGAGATCTTCACAGACCACAAAAGCTTAAAGTACGTGTTTACACAGAAGGAGCTGAATATGAGACAGAGAAGGTGGTTAGAATTGATGAAAGACTTTGATATCTTATTACAGTATCATCCAGGGAAAGCCAACGTAGTCACGGATGGCAGGTACCCAATGGCTATGTGCTTGACTTCGGATAGACACTTATTAGCTGATCTTGAAAGCTTGGAAATTGAGGTATTAGTTCCAGGAGCTGAGATTCAGATGTGGGGACTGCAGATTCAATCAGAACTGATGGACAGAATTAGAGCGGCACAGTATGAGGATGAGACTCTACGAAATATTAAAGCACCAGTTCAGGCAGGATTGATAGACGATTTCACTATTGCGGATGATGGATCCTTACGACATGGCACGAGGATGTGCGTGCCAAGTGGAGAGCTGCACGAAGAAGTTTTACAGGAGGCACACCGCTCTCAGTACTCGATGCATCCCGGAGCCAGCAAGATGTATCGAGATTTGAGGAAACATGTATGGTGGTATGGTATGAAGTGCGAAGTAGCACGCTTCGTATCCCGATGTTTAGTGTGCCAACAGATGAAAGCAGATCGACAGAGGCCAGGGGGATTGCTTCAACCTTTACCCATTCCAGAATGGAAGTGGGAGCACGTGACTATGGACTTCGTTTCTGGACTTCCTCGTTCTCCAGGAGGAAAGGACGCAATTTGGGTCATCGTGGATAGGTTGACCAAATCAGCCCACTTCCTACCTTTTAAAGTGGGTACTTCGACGGAGAAGCTAGCAGAGATGTACGTACAGCAGATTGTCAGATTACATGGAGTTCCTGTGAGTATTGTCTCAGATCGGGATAGTCGTTTCACTTCCCATTTCTGGAGGAGCCTGCAGTCTAGCTTGGGCACTCAGCTCAAGTTCAGTACCGCATATCACCCTCAGACAGACGGACAGTCTGAAAGGACTATTCAGACTCTTGAGGATATGCTACGCACATGCGTATTGGATCTCGGAGGTTCTTGGGAGGATCATCTACACTTAGTAGAGTTTGCCTACAACAACAGCTACCAGGCCAGCATTGAGATGTCACCATTCGAGGCCTTATATGGACGAAGGTGTCGTACCCCTTTATCTTGGGATGATGTTGGAGAAAGAGCCTTGTTAGGACCAGAAATGGTCGTGGATGCAGCAGAAAAGGTGAAACTTATCAGAGACAGACTGCGAGTGGCGCAGGACAGACAGCGGCATTGGGCCGATAGCCACCGTAGACCCCTAGAGTTTCAGGTATTGTTTTGATTTGTTTTGTTTGGTTTGCGATTGTTTTGTTTAGATTGCGTGTTAAGATCGTTGTTCTAGTTTGGCGATTTGTTGTTCTTACGGATTTCTCCGACACGAGGCACGATTTGATTCGGCGGAGGAGGAAAGCTTAGTCCACGATACATCGGGCCCTTCAGTATTCTTGCAAGGGTCGGTGCAGTGGCCTATAGACTAGACTTACCGCCTGCTCTAGATGGAGTGCATAACGTGTTCCACGTGTCGCAGCTGAGACGGTACGTGGCAGATCCTAGTCACGTATTAGATCACTCGGAGATTGAAGTTGGACCGACACTCAGCTATCCTGAACAACCGGTGGAGATCTTGGATCGTAGAGAGAAGGTATTGCGGAACCAGACTATTCCTTTGGTTCGTATCGCATGGAGAAATCACTCTCCAGGAGAATCAACTTGGGAGAGAGAGGACGAAATGCGCGAGCGGTATCCATATCTCTTCGAGACTTGAGGTATAATTCATAAATTGATTGCTTGCTCTTGTGCTAGTTTATTTTAATTTCGGGGACGAAATTCTTTTAAGGAGGGTAGACTTGTCACCCCCACTTTTTGGATTAAGGGTATTTACGTCTTTCCGTAATTAATGTGTAAATGATTTGCATGATATTTAATTATATTTAAATAATTGAGGATGATTATTTGATTGTTGCAATTTATCGCTGCTTCGATAATTTGGACGCGACACGCGAATAAATCTATTTCCCCTTCGTGTATATTTTTCCATAATTTTGGGACTGTGGAAGTGCAACATCAATCTCTATTAAACCATGGCCTCCAAACCTTAGACCAATGAAATTCTCACAATTTTATTAAACCCATTCGAAACATAGCCCATTGGAATATCTCCAAAACAAGCCAAGGCCTTTACCTAGTGTTGACCAAGTTAATATAATTAGGTCAACCCAAGTCTACACACATATATATATATAGTATCCCCTTCCCCTTTTATTTCTTTTCCATCTAACCTAGCTACAGCCGACATTCCCTTCCTCCTTGTTTCCCGCCGAACCTAGCCGAACTTCATCGACTCTTCCCCTTCCACGACTCATCTTCCCGTCGACAGGAGGACAGTCGGACCCGCTGCACCGTTGAGCGTCGGACGACGCTGCACCGAGCGCTGTACCCGCTGCCGAGCGCTGCACCCGCCCCGACTGAGCGTCGGATCCCGTCAATAGAGCCGCCCGACAACGCCGTACGCCGCTGACCTCGCTGTACCCGACCGGAGCAGCCCTTCGACTCGACGACGCCGTGACACGCACGTCTCAATTCCGCACACAGGTTCGAGTTCCTTCTTGCTTATACGTGTACGCATGCATATAATTCCCTTGGAGACCTTCGCACTTGCTACATTGAATACCGGTATATAGACATATATAAACTTGATGCGTACGTAAGTACGTATGGGTATTTGGTATACGTATATAGTTACTCTGTGTACCTTGATATATATGTATAAACCATAACGTATGCGAACCTAATTAGTATATAAGTAGAATACATGCATTAGAATGAGATTTAAAATGTGATGATAGATGTATTGTGTATATCTCCATAGTACCTGGTTAATATGGTACAAGATGTAAATTCTATTAAAGTATATGTATATACAATATCTAATATAATGGTAACTAATAGACAATTATGTATATTAGATCATATTATAGATGACTTGAATGTAATCAAGGATACCCTGCAGTTACATCGACTGTGACCCTGTAGCATGATAACAGACTGCCAAATGTACACTGACGTACTGGCAAGACCATACTATTGACTGTCTGTTATACACAACAACGACAGACGTGACCACCCCTAGTGTAGCCTGTTGAGATCATTATGTTGATTGTGTGCTAGAATAATATCTGATGTAGTATTGTATTATATGGTATGTCTATAGGACTGTTGGATCATCCAGACGACACCTTGGAACCCGGACAGTGGTATTGCCAGCTAAGGACCACAGGCGAGTACATTCTCTGACAGTTTCCATTATGTTGATTATCTCTATAATTCTTGTTGTATAGCGTACATGACTCTGACACTGTTATTTACACGAGTTGGCACCATTGAGACCTGTCACGAGGAGTCGTGATTGGAATCCATCGTGCTAGCTGGGGGAAAACGGGGAAGTATTAGTAGTTATGTGATCATACCCCTTACATGCAGCATTAGCTCACCCACATTTCACGTCGGTGCAGCCTTACCCTTACATGCCTCATCGCTGTTACATCTGGTTAGCCTGACCTGTTGGGGATGACCGCTAACTAATGTAATGAGTCATATAACCCAAGCCGATCACATGATATACTGATGTTTCACACACTTAGTTTGATGATTCTTGACATGTATCTTGATAGATTGATCTAGTATTTCCACATGTTCCAGTTGTTATTCTTATATGCACTTACATACCAGTTCTTTGTACTTGCGTACATTTATAGTTCTATCCCTTGTCAGATGCCATTGATGATGATGTTCCAGTACTTTATTCCAGCATTTCTTATTCCAGCATTCTTTATTCCAGTATTTCTTATTGCTAGTTATTTCATATATGTCTTGTATTTCTTTACACTGTTTTATAGTTTTTGTCAATATATGTGGAACTGGGTGTATTTTCGTTCAAATCCTGACTGGATATTTTTTCCAGAGAGTCTTGAGGATTTCTGTACCACGCACTACGAACCAGGTATAGATGCAGACTATGTTCCAGAGATCTTAGAAGAGACTATGCTTCTAGATGAGACTTTGCCTACAGCTATTTAGATAGTATTTGTTTATGCTTGAGACTTATGGAGGTTATTTCAGTTTATGTTAGACTTGTGTTAAGTTTAATTGGAGACTTGTGTTGGACAGCTAGACTGTGAGTTATCTTTATGTTTGAGACATGGTGGTTAACTATGTCATTTCTTTTTATCTTTTATCGTGCCTTATAGTTGTTGTGATTGAGTTATATTGTGAGATTATGGAGATGTATATTATTGACAGGTGTTAGTTACTTAGTGTTTCTGTGACCTAGACAGCGTTCTACCGTCGATACTGCGGCGTAGGATGGACGTACCCACGCTCTCGTGCCCCTATACTGGGTGCGGGTCGTGACATATCGAGGAGAAGATAATACAATAAATATGGACAAATAAAGTTTTGGGGAAAATATAATAGTGTATAAAAGACAAGAAAGAAGAATTCTAGAGTTGTTGACCATAGCCTTCTAGGAAGAGTTGTTAGTTAATCATGACGTACTAATAGGCTAATCAAAATTTGGGAATGAAGGAATTGACTATAAAGACTAAAATGATGAAGATACAAAGGAGAAGATAAATAATTCGAGGAATATGATGGGGTGACAGTGGCTAAGTAAATTCTTGGTAAATTATGGGTTAGTTTTTAATCTTGAGAACGAAATTTTTATAAGTTGGGTAGAATGTAAACACCATAAATTTTTTAAGTGTTTAGATTAAATAAAGTATAAACTGTATATAAAGGTATATGAATTATTATACATATACCTAGTGTATACATTATCACATAAAAATAAATAATGATAAAATAAATATATGTACATAAATATATAATTTCATATATATATATATTTATGTATGTGTTATATTTGCTAATAATGAATTATACTAGATGTTTGTCACGGCCCAGTCCCAAATATGTAGGACTAGAATACGAAACCATGCCAGCTGATATGTATACGTAGGCTAATCCAATATATGGAACCCATGAATACACATGTACGTTGTATTATGAATACATCTCCAAAAAAGACATATCACAGTCAAGGGTACAACTATATCTCATCGACAAAATTGAATAAAAATGAATAATCAAATATATCAAAATAATCCATGAACAAAATAGTCAAAAATAACTAATAGTTGGGTAGAGACAAATTCACTACAAAACTAGAATAAGAATAGAGTTCGACCTCTATAACAAAATGAAAGAAAAATAATAAGTACATCAACTAATAGTCAAAGAGGCTCGAAGGGAAAGACCTTCTCGGTAGAGAATGAAGTAGTAGTTCCTGGTCCATACTTCTGCAAATAGTCCTATTCGTCTTACACCTGAAAATGGACCAGGTCCTTAGAGGGACGTAACAAGATACATAATAGCATGCCATGATAAAACTGCAATAAACATCCAACAAGGCTCCTAACCTGTCATATAAAAATAAATAATGATAAAATAAATATATGTACATAAATATATAATTTCATATATGTATATTTATGTATGTGTTATATTTGCTAATAATGAATTATATTAGATGTTTCTCACGCCCCAGTCCCAAATATGTAGGACTAGAATACGAAACCATGCCAGCTGGTACGTATACGTAGGCTAATCCAATATATGGAATCCACGAATACACACATACGCTGTATTATGAATACATCTCCAAAACAGACATATCACAGTCAAGGGTACAACTATATCTCATCGACAAAATTGAATGAAAATGAATAATCAAATATATCAAAATGATCCATGAATGAAATAGTCGAAAAGAACTAATAGTCAGGTAGAGACAAATCCACTACCAAACTAGAATAAGAATAGAGTTCGACCTTTATAACAAAATGAAAGAAAAATATAAGTACATCAAATATTAGTCAAAGAGGCTCGAAGGGAAAGACCTCCTCGGTAGAGAATGAAGTAGCAGGTCCTGGTCCATACTTCTGCGAATAGTCATGTTCGCCTTACACCTGGAAAGGGACCAGGTCCTTAGAGGGACGTAACAAGATACATAACAGCATTCCATGATAAAACTGCAATAAACATCCAACAAGGCTCCTAACCATTCTATATGAAATGCACTTTGAGAATAACTTTCCAACGTATGGGTTGTTTGGCTAAAAATGGGATCGGCATAGTTCCCTTGGGGAACCAGGGGCCAAACGTGCATAACGCTCATCGAACGTCAGAGGCCGCAATAATAATAATAATAGGGTCGTCTCACCTCGCATCTTCGGCGGAGCGTATGGGTTACAAAAAGGGAATGTGCAAAGGAACCCATACGCCTACTTATTGTTCTCCCCACCCCATGCTCCTATCAATGTCGTTTCCACAACACAGTACCTCTAAATAATTGCCAAGTCTTCTGGCATACATTTCTATTAGCAGTTATTTTCTATCGTACGTCCCACACATACCGATAGCCAGTCGAATACGTAAGTTCGTGATCTACATAAGAGTCACACTCGTGGAGCACACGTGTCATGACCATATGAAACATAAAGATACCTCAAAATCATAGGGTGGTCTCTTAACTCTAAGTCAATATGCAAAGTAAAAATAGGAGACAAATAAACGACGTATACCGTCGTTGCACCCATATCTTCTTGGACGTGCAGTTTAATAATATATATAAATAAATAAATGACAGAAATGAAACATACTAAATTTAATATAAATAATCAGTAATCATGGCAATATATAATTGCTTGGTGGTGATTTGGTGCTGAAACGACATCTAGACGACAAATACATCAAGTCAACGGAAGCAAAAATTGTGGAAGTTGAGCAAACGCCCCCGGATGCTGAAATGGACATCACTAGCATTTTCAGAATAAGCGAGATAGTCAGAAAACACTACCCATTCGTTCAATTTGAACAGAGAAAAAATGTTAATTTTGTGTCATAACGGTGTCCACGTGTCCACTTTGCACATGTCAGAATTAAATTCTTTAAATTGGACACATTATAGGTCAAACAAATTCTGAATGATGATACGAACTCAATGGTATGTCAAATTTTGGATTCCGGTGAGCCAATAACAAAATCGCTCGTCAAGTCGAATCGCGGGGACCGTAAAACGGTGATTTGTTTATTGATTTGGAATCGGATGAAACTCGGGTCACATGACAAGTCAGATGCTGCGAGTCCAGGTTCGCAAGTTTTGTTGCGATCCGATGAGCGAGCACAAACTAATTGGATAATTTGCTAAAGTGTCGATACGAGGATTTTCGCCGGATATAAGTCAAATTCGTCGCGCACGCACAACCAATTTAAATTTCATCGAAGCCCACATGTAGGAGAATGCCGCACACGTCTTTCGGTGCAATTGGTACGCAACGAAGTGGTCCGGTCTGTCGGAACGGGTCCCGTATCGGAGTTTTATATGTTTTTGAAAGTGTTATTCTTGCGTTTTTAAACTAGAATTTCTCACAGACTTAATAGGTATTATTTCAAACTAACTACATGGTTTTTATCCTGTTTATATAGTCTTTTAACTGGAGAAATAAAAACTATGCTTGCTTGAACATGTTGGGAGAAATTTTGCCTTACAAATCAGGCTCTTCAATTGAAATACTGTGGAATTTAAGTATATGAATTCTCAACAATCTAAAAAAAAAGCGAAGCCGTGGGTTCTATCACCTCCCTAACGGTCGCCTTTGGTCGCCTCCGGGGTTTCGTGATTTTGTACCTAAAATTCCATTGGTTAAAACTTTACATCTTTCCAAGAAAACTAAATCATTGCGAAGTCGATCATCTAGGCAACACATTAGAGAAACTAGATCGATAATTATTTGGACTAGTAGGGAGAAATGCATCTTAAAAATGGGTTACCTGCTAGTGGTGCGTTGAGTGAAAAACAGAGTCGAGTCCGACGATCGACGGCAGCTATTGTGGCTCCATACGGCGCGTGCAGATGTCGTGGTTGGCCGCAACTGATGCGCCTGGATTGGGGTTTGGCGGGCGAGCCTTCCATACTACTTTGGGCCGTCGACGCGGGGGGTCGAGTCCTTCACGCTCGAACAAGGAATGCCCCATCGACGTTGGTCTCCGGCGGTGGGGGTCAGGAAGGGACGCAGGTTTGAGGCGAGGTGATCAAGATTGGTAGGAATTCACGTAGGCAAAATTGAGTCGACGATGGGGCATCGGCTGATATATATAATAAGTTTTGATTCGGTTTGGTTAGATAAACATATGATTTGATTCAAGTCTTTAAATTCGAATTCGTGGAGGACTAGGAGAGGAGGGAATTTGGGTTGGATTCAGTTTAAAAGATTTGGATAACTCTTTGATTTGAACTGTGTGTTATCTTCACATAGTTTGAAAACTCTGTGATGGCTCCGGGGCATTTGGACGGGGTGGGTGAACAGTGTCCCGCGGGTTTTCTCTTTTTTTTTTTTTTTTCTTTAAGTTTATTTTCTTCTCATTACTATTACTTCTAATAATATATATATATATATATATATATATATATATATATATATATATATATTGTTACTAAAAAGTACTTATAATATAAATAAATATTATTTTCCAGAGATTTATAAGAGAAAAATAAAGAAAAACGAAATTTGTTACCGGCCTCCGGGGAAGTCGTGCACGAAGCACTGCCCTAAGAGTTGATCCGAGGTCTATGTGCAGACGTTTCTCGGAAGCTCCTAGTGGTAAAATCCCCTGACTACCGGGTTCTTTTCGTTGCACACAACTCGGAGAGAGAGACCGAACTTAGCTCTGCCCAGAGCAAGGATTCAGAGAACATAATGGTTTGAGAGAAGAGAGAGAGGAGTTCACGTAGGAGAGTTTTCTGTGAAAAATGAAGGAGAATGAGACCAAATAAATAGGCTGAAGTTGTTGCAAGGTTCAATAAATCTGGCCACAGACAGGGTACTTAATGGCTCATAAACATGCCATTAAGGAGCAAATAAAACGTGGAAAAAGGCTGTCAAAAGAGCTGTTACAAGGTTCAATGAATCTGGACATGAGCCTCAACGTTCAAATTTGAAAGAGCCAAATGGGTTCAAAAATAAAGAGCAGCAAAAAGATTTTTGGATCCCAGCCCGAACCCGAAGAGTAAATTGGATCGACATTCAGCGCCCGCAGGTGTGGGCACGTACCCGCACCCGTTACGCGCGCCGAACCGAACCGAGCCGAGCCGGGCCGGGCGGCGGCGGCGGCGCGCGCGTGTGGCCCAAGGGGTCCCCCACACAACATCTTTAAGAAAGCAATGAAGAGGAAATAATATATACACACAAGGAGGGGTTGGCCCATCTGATGTGGGACTAAAGGAAAGAAGAAAATTGAGCTTTTGCTCAAGCAAAGCTAACAATCCTTCCCCCAAAAGGTCAAGTTCCGAAATAGAAGTGACAAAGAAATTAAAAGGAAGAGTTTCTGGGCAGGTATATACTATGCATAGATGAGATGGACTACAGCCTTGAATCTCACTTAGTGACTATTGTCTTTGTCTGAAGAAGTGCTTGATGGACTATGCCTTGAATCAGACTTCTTTCACCAGATTCAGAAAATAGCACACATAGTACGCTAGAGGTTCTGGGTTTAACGGTTGGCGCTTTTGGTTGGCCATGCGCACTAATCCAATTCATGAGAGTTTAGGATCGCCCTGTCCCATAGTCGCGGCCTTCACGACCTCTCATATAGGTAAGTCCTTAAGGGTTGGTGATAGGTTTCAACCCCGCATATCAGCTTGGACCTATTAAGGATTTTTTAAAACTCATCCTAACCATATCACTCAAGAACACTGTCACCATAGGGATGGGGAATCATTGTATGCATGTACAGCCACTTAGGTATTTTAGAGTGAGATTTTAATCTCAGGTCAGTGTTCCATAAAAGTCACCTAAGTCCAGCTTGTTCCTACCCATTGAATCGGCTTCTTGGGATCTCCAGTCAGACTCGGTTGGGTTGCCACTGCTGGTGACTTTACTTATGGGCTTAACCCCATCCCCCTCGATGATTCTAGGATCAAAGTCCTAGACAGACCCTTCGTCAAGTGGTCTGCAAGATTCTTTTCTGACTTTATATAGTCAAAACCACATATTTGCCCAATAGGCTCTTTATAGACTTGAAGCACAGCTGCAGGTGCCTGTTCATCTTAGCATTCACAGAATCATGCTTTAGTAGTTCCATAACAGATTTATTATCACAGTTTATAGAAATTGCAGGAACATGATTAATAGAAACAGGTATATGCATAATAAGGTTTCTTAGCCATTTGGCTTCTGTACATGTAGTGTCCAAGGCTATCATTTCGGAGTCCATTGTACTCCTAGCTATGATAGTTTGTTTACATGAGCCCCAGGAGATTGCAGCTCCTCCTAGAGTAAAACATATCCAGTAGTAGATTTTACATCATGTGAGTCAGTTACCCAGTTTGCATCTGAATAACCTTCTATGATATCAGGGTGTCTATTATAGTGCAACATATAATCTAGAGTACCCCTAAGATATCTAAATACTCTTTCTAATGCTATCCAGTGTAACTGATTTGGGTTACTAGTATATCTACTTAGTCTTCTGACAACAAATAAAATATCAGGTCTGGTCCTATTTGATATATACATGAGAGAACCTATCATCTGAGAATATCCGTGTTGTTCTATAGGAGAACCCTCATTCTTCTTTAGAACAACACTACTGTCATAAGGAGTAGGGGTAGGCTTTTATCAAAAAACTCAAATTTTCTTAGCATTTTCTCGATAGAGTATGCTAAGGATAGAGTATAGCCCTCCTTGTATTTGGACAGTTGCATGCCTAGAATCAAGTTGGCTTCACCTAGATCTTTTATATCAAACTGGCTGGATAAATAGTCCTTGGTATTAGTAATCAATTCTAGTGATGATCCAAAAATAAGGATGTCATCTACATACAAACATAGGATGACACAACTTTCATCTAAATTTTTTGAGTATATACATTTGTCATACTCATTTTGCACGAAACCATATTCTGAGATGATTATGTCAAATTTGTTGTGCCATTGTTTAGGAGCTTGTTTTAGGCCATAAAGAGATTTAACTAGTCTGCAAACTTTCTTTTCTTGGCCTTTTGTAATGAAACCTTCAGGTTGCTCCATGTAGATTTCTTTCTCTATGTCCCCATTTAGAAATGCTGTCTTTACATCCATTTGATGGATTAACATATTTTGAATGGATGCTAAGGCTTAGAAGGGTTCTAATAGAGGTGATCCTAGCTACAGGAGAGTATGTATCAAAATAATCAAGTCCCTTTTTCTGGTTAAAACCTTTGGCTACTAATCTAGCCTTGTATTTCTCTATGGTACCATCGGCTCTAAGTTTTTTTTTGAATATCCACTTACAACCTATGGGTTTACTACCTAAAGGTAGGTCTGTTAGAAATTAAGTATTGTTCTCCATGATGGAGTTATACTCACTATTAATGGCTTCTTTCCAGAAGGGGGTATCAGGAGAAGATATTGCTTCTTCATAAGTTGAGGGATCACCCTCTATCAAAAAAGTGAAAATACCTTCTCCTAAGTTCTTTTCAATTCTTTCTCTTTTACTCCTAGGTTCTATATTTTGTTCGGGTTATGAACTAGATATTGGAACATGAGAGCTGGTGGACGGAGTAAGAGAGAGATTGGAGGGAGAGGAAGAAATTACATCTTTAAAGGGATATATATTCTCAAAGTAAACTGCATCTCTTGCTTCTATAATAGTATTGTTAGATATTTCATTTACTTCTGAGTGAGTAACAAGAAATCTATTGGCGTTGCTATCTAGGACATATCCTATGAATACAACATCTACAGTCTTGGGTCCAATCTTTCTCATTTTAGGTTCAGGAATTCCTACTTTAGCCAGACATCTCCAAACTTTGAGATAATGGATCCTAGGAGCTCTACCTTTCCATAATTCGTAGGGAGTCTTATCATTAGACTTACTAGAAATTCTATTAAGGATGTAACAGGCCGATAATAATGCTTCTCCCCACAAATTATCGGGAGCACCTGAGCTGAGGAGCATGACATTCACCATGTCTAACAGGGTACGATTCTTCCTTTCAGCAACTCCGTTGGACTGTGGTGAATATGGAGCAGTTACCTCATGGATTATTCCTTGTTCTTCACAGAAATTGGTCATATCATTTGATGTATACTCTCCACCACGATCTGATCTAAGGATCTTAATCTTTCTCTCTAACTGGTTCTCAGCTTCAGATTTATAGACCTTAAATTTGTCTAGAACTTCATCTTTGGTTTTGAGAAGATATGTATAACAATACTTTGAATGATCATCTATAAAGGTAACAAAGTATTTTCTACCACCTCGGGTCAATACCCTATTTGAGTCACACACATCACTATGAACTAGCTTTAGAAGGTCAGAGTTCCTTTCTACAGATTTGAAAGGTAGTCTAGTATGTTTGGCTTGAACACAGATCTCACACTTATCTTTATCATCTATTGGAGTCTTAGGAATAAGATCTAAGTTCATCATCCTTCTTAGGGAACCTAGATTCACATGACATAATCTACTGTGCCATACATTTGAGGATTCTACATTTGAAACAACAAAGGAAGGATCTGAAATTTTATTCATGGTACTCAAAATAAAAAGACTATCTCTTACAAATCCTTTTCCAATAAAGGAGTCATTCTTAGAAAATACTACTTTATTTGCTTCCATAACAATCTTGTACCCTGAAGCTACAAGGAGAGACTCACTAACTAACTTTCTTCTGATAGACGGCACATGTAACACATCATGAAGAGTCAGAATTTTTCCTGATGTCATCTTTAGATCTATTCTTCCTCTTCCTATAATCTGTGCCGCTGAGCCATCTCCTAGAGTTACACCTCCTCCACCCGATTCCTGATAGTTTGAAAAACAGGAGCGATCAAAGGAAACATAAACATTAGCTCCAGAATCCAACCACCAATCATCAGAATGGTAGGAAATGTTGACTAAGGGTTGATAGCTTACAGATCTGAAGGAACTAGAAGAGCCGTTGAGAAGCATGTTTGCTTCTGGTTTGGTAGAACGTTTCCCTTTGTAAGAAGTCTGGACAGCTTCCTTCTTCCTATGGAAACAGTTGGTGGCTATATGGTTTGTTTTACCACACACAAAACAAAATCTCTTCTGATCCTGAGTCTGACCGAAGTTTTTTGGTTTATAGTGGTGATGGTTTTGGTGATGAGGCTGAGGGTTATGCTTCTTCTTGAAGAGGTTCCTTTTGGGTTTGTGGTGATGATTAGGCTTGGGTTTGCCTTGGGATTCTACAAGGTTTACCATAGCTTTAGACTCAGACTTAGGGTTAGACCTTAGCCTAATTTGTTCTTCTGTTCTAATTTTCTTTAGGACTTGAGCAAAGGTAAGGTCACCCTGGGTATGAATGAGATCTTTCTTGACATCAGACCAAGAAGGAGGGAGCTTGTCTACCAAACAGGCTATTTTATACTCAGTAGAAAAGAAAGTACCTTTGGCTTGAATATGCCTAAGATATTCTTGGAATTCATGTATTTGATCATTCATGGGTTTATTATCTACCATAAAAATATCTGTTGAATGAGGAGGAATTGAATCTTTCGATTCCAGCATCATCACAGCTATATTCATCTTCCAAAGCTTCCCAAAGTTCTTTAGCACTTTTATATTCAAAGAATATGTCATATAATAATTCAGACAAAGCGCTTAGAATTTTGTGGAAGCAGTGGTAGTCTATTTTCTTAGGTGTTTTGGGTTTAGAGGAGCTGGTGGATTTGGACACTCCTACGTCAGACTCGGTGTCATCAGAATTATTTGTGTTGGGTGTGGAACCATCAATGGCTGAGATCAGCCCTAAAGTTGTGAGCCAAAACTTCATTTGACTCTGTCATCTCTTAAAATAAGTCCCGTTGAACTTAGCAGGTTTAGCAGTGAAAGTCTCATCCTTGCCAGTTATGATTGCTATTGAGAAAAAACTGAAACTGAAAGATATGTATTTACTCAATAACAATGTCCAATGATTTAGAAAATAGTTCAAGTGATTTTGCTAATCAATCTTAAAATCTTTAGTCTATCAAGTGTAGATTAACTTGGGTTAGCTGTAGGGGCCGGTTCCCAGCTAGCGGTGGTCCGAAGACACTTAAACACCGTGTCGCTTAGGGCTATTTACACCCGGTTGACAGAAAGACCCTTTCGGCTTATTCCCAAATTTATCTTTACTTTTAGAATTAGACTCAAAGTAATTTGCAGTTTCACTTTAACTATTTATTTACTTGTAGAAAATAATTTCTATTATTCTAAGATGCAGTAGAAATATGTTCAAATACTATTTTCACAAGGCAAGGTATTTAAACAACTTGATATGTAAGAAATTGTTCAATTATAATTGAAATTTAAAAATAATGCAAGTTGTTTCCGAATCTTATTCAAATAAAAGGTACTAACGTTATTTAATTATTTCCTAGTCACAAAAATTGTCTTTAAACAACTATGAACAATATAGTTGCAAACAAACAGATTAAGCAACTAAGCTACAGCAGAAATAATTTTATTGGTAGAAATAATTTTATTGCAAACAACCAGATTAATCAACTATGAACTTGTTATTCTATTGTTACAGTAGAAATAATTTGATTGCTACAGTAAAAATACTTTTATTGCTAGAAATTTTTGTTATTGCAAACAACAAGGATAAGTAACTATGAATTAGTTATTCTACGATTAACAATTATTTTTCGTAACAGAAAATCAGAATCAACTCTTAGATTGTTACTAAAAAGTACTTATAATATAAATAAATATTATTTTCCAGAGATTTATAAGAGAAAAATAAAGAAAAACAAATTTTGTTACCGGCCTTGTGGGAAGTCGTGCACGAAGCACTGTCCTAAGAGTTGATCCGAGGTCTATGTGCAGACATTTCTCGAAAGCTCCTAGTGGTAAAATCCCTGACTACCGGGTTCTCTTCGTTGCACACAACTCGGAGAGAGAGACCGAACTTAGCTCTGCCCAGAGCAAGGATTCAGAGAACATAATGGTTTGAGAGAAGAGAGAGAAAGGTTTCACGTAGGAGAGTTTTCTGTGAAAAATGAAGGAGAAGGAGACCAAATAAATAGGCTGAAGCTGTTGCAAGGTTCAATGAATCTGGACATAAGTCTCAACATTCAAATTTGAAAGAGCCAAATGGGTTCAAAAATAAAGAGCAACAAAAAAAATTTTGGATCCCAGCCCGAACCCGAAGAGTAAATTGGATCGGCATTCGGCGCCCGCAGGTGTGGGCACATACCCGTTACGCACGCCGAACCGAACCGAGCCGGGCCGGGCGGCGGCGGCGCGCGCGTGTGGCCCAAGGGGTCCCCCACACAACATCATTAAGAAAGCAACAAATAATATATACACACAAGAAGGGGTTGGCCCATCCGATGTGGGACTAAAGGAAAGAAGGAAATTGAGCTTTTGCTCAAGCAAAGCTAACATATATATATATATATATATATATATATATATATATATATATTCTTTATGTATTTTCTTCTCTCTTCCATAATTCTTTAATATTACTTTCTTTCTTTTAGTATTAATTCATTATTTTTATTATTATTTAATTTGCTAAAAATAAAACACATTATCTTTATATAACCTGATTGCTTATATGTGTACATTAATACCAATTTTCATTCAATTATATATATACACACTTTTTTTTATCTACTTTAGCATTCTAAGCTCTGTATACACATTCCTTATTATTATTATTATTATTATTATTATTATTATTATTATTGTGAAGGAGCTTTAGTAATTCTAATTATTTATAAAAAAGTAGGGGGATTACCATTTTCACTTAACAAATAAATAGAATAAAATATTAGAATAATAATAACTGATAATAAGGTAAATAATAAGAAAATTATTTTGGAAGAAAAAGAAAGAAAATAGAATTAAAGAAAAAGATTCTATAAAACAAATAAAAGAAATAGAAAAGGAATAGGAAACAAAAGAAAGATAAAAGAAAAGAACAGAAAAGAAATTAAATTAAATTAAATTAAATGAAAACAAAGAAAGAAAAAAAACAAAATGATGAACAGTACTATATACTGTTCACCACCGCTGAACCCTCGGCTCCCTTGGAAATCCGCTGAACCCAAAGCACCATAGGTAGACGCGATGTTCAACTGAACAAAAACCCTATCAAACCTTGGAAATCCTATGCGAACATAGTCCTATCCTCTTCCAATGGAACCCAACCCAATCCAAATCCTAGTCTAAAACAGGAAGAAAATTCAAGCAGAAATCAGATGAAAACCTAGATATATAAACCGAAACCTAAACCTTATTTCTCTTCTCCACAGCCATATACATCACTAAATTCGAAACTCAGAGTTCCTGGAGATTCTCCGACGTCCCCGCAACTACTCGACAGTCTGCACACACTGGAGACCCGCTGGAGTGGCCGCAACACCCGCGAGAATCTTGTTCGGTTCAACCGACAGAAACAGCCAGGTACTCCTGTTTGTCATCATATTTCTTCCATTATAATCAATCGTTTTTCGATCCGTCAAATTTTATGCGTAGTCTACTTAACTCTCTTTAGGAATATGTAATTTTCTGAAAAAATATGATATTCTAATCGATGAAACCCAGGGTAAAAACTCGTAAAACTAACTGAAATATCCTAATTATAATGATAGTATTTGCACTTAAAATCTCAACTTGTGGCGATGATTCATGTTAGAATAATTGGTAATTTAGAAATCTACTTGAACAGACTGGTAGACAACATAACCAGCTTCGTATTGATATATTATTTGCAAATTTTTGAACATTAATTCTGCAGTAAAACTCACGTAAAAAATTATGAAAAACTGCTTTTGAAACACAATAAAAAATTCGATACAGAGTTGGTCCCGACAAACCGAACCATCCCATCACATACTGATTGCATCGCATACAGTAAGCATGGATGTGTGGTCTTTGACGGAATTCAAATTGGTTGCATGTGCACGACGAATTCAATCCGTATTCGTCAAAAGTTTCCGTATCGATACTTTTGCAAATTATCCAATTAGTTTGTACTCGCTCATCGAATCATAACGAAACTTGTGCCGCTGGACTCACAGTGTTGACTTGTCGTGTGACCCGAGTTTCATCTGATTTGAAGATAGTCGACGAATCATCGTTTCGTTGGCCCACGATTTGACTTGACGAGCGAATTTTAATCGGCTCACCGAAATCCATAACTGGACATACCTGTTGAGTTCGTATCATTGTTTAGAATTCGTTTGACCTGTAATACCCTGAATTTAGAGACTTTAGTTTGGCACATTTTTGGGTGCAAAGTGGACCACGTGTGGACCTCGCTTTGACCCAAAATTATCCTTTTTGTCCTGTGTCCAAATTGGACGAATGTATAGTATTCTCTAACTATCTCGCTCATTCCGGAAATGCTGATGATGTTTATTTCAGCATCAGGGAACTTTCGTTTCACTTCAACATCTTCCTCTTTGTTGTGTGTATCATTTTGACGTCGTTTCACGACCGAAATGCTTCCAGGCAAGTATACTTTACCTCCATTACTGTCTCTTATATATATTTTAGCATGTTACATTTATGTTCTTATTTTCTTAGTATTCATGATATCAAACTTTGTGTCAATTATAAGAAAATGCATGTTCAGCGACATAAGCAATATGTAGCGCAAAGTTAGGTTTGTGTCGCCAAAGCTTTTCTACGACATATCTGGCTAGCGCACACATGTCGTTGTAGTTTTGTTTGAAAAAGTTTTCGGCGAAACGAAATCACCCATGTCGCAGAATGTAACCACTTTTGGTAACATGCCATACTTTTTATTTAAAATAACTTTTGGCGACATGTGTCTTGTGTGTCGCAGAAATGTAATACATTGGCAACATACAGATGTTGAGAAAAATAGTTCTTTAATTTTTAATTATTATAGAAACACGTTCTGCTACACAATTTGATGTCCTGAAAGCTAATATAGCCAAATATAAAAATACTTCATGCTACACAATTTGATGTCTCAAAATCTAACTTATATTTTTTAGGCTAAATTGCAATTTGATACCCTCTACTATCCAAGTTGGCAACTTGATACCCTAAACTTTCAAAATAGCCAAATTGATAACCTGAAAAATAAATTTTCAAAAATATCTTCTATCTCTCTTCCATAATGTCACGCCCCAATCTCCCGCGAGCTCGATAGTCCCCGCTGAATGTGAATCACCACGTTGCAGCTCTCCCGCGGGCCTATTGTTCCCATCGGGACGTGATACCGTGCAAGCCTAAAGTGCGCTTGCACAAGGCCAAAGCTTTGAACAAGGGCAAGTAAGCTATTCAATACTGAAGCAGCGGCACATATTGCAGAAAAGTAAAGAACACAATGGCACATGATAAACAAGCTCTTTTTATTGATAATCGAAAGTGTTACAAGCGGCGCATGGCCGAGGTTACAATTCGCTCAAGCACTCTATCTCTCGATTACAATGATACCGTTCCATACATTATGTCCCTCTATATGAAAGCAGCTCAAAGCAGGCACAAACTCGATGCGGCTCGAGGCATCGACTCCAGATTTCCGGCTCCTTGGGATGAGGCATGGCTATCGCTTCCTCAGACGAACAAGCACCTGAGAACAAGCAAACTGTTGGTGGGTCAGCACTTTATACAAGTACTGGTGAGATAAAGCAACTGAACAGAAGCTACACCCCCTGAAACCCACACTAAGTAATCATGTGGCAAAACATTGCATTACTAGTGATCTTGCTAGTTTTACTTAGGTTCTTTACATGCAGTTCTAGCAGAGTCATATTTCTGTGTATTTGGAAACATTCTTTGAAAACATAATCAAACAACCAATCAATCGAGGCAACCAATTCAAGCACGAGGAATCCTGTTCGGGTGTGCGCAGCGTGTTCGGTGAACTATATCCAAGGATTCTAGGGACAGGCAGCATTTAGGGACCATCAATCAAGCACACAAGTTAACTATCAATCAGAGGTCGGTCCCCGAGTAACTCAGGATCGGTAGCGGTAATCCAGCTAACCAATGACTCACATTCTGATCCTATTAGCAGCTGTGACTCATGGTTGCACATTACTGCCGAAGCAGCCATAGCCAAGGTTCAGCTCTGCACTAATAGTCATTGTCCGACCGAATGCAATGCATGAAGCCCTAACCGATAGTCTCTACGATGCAGACAAAATGAATAAGCAGGCTTATGCATAAACTTATATTTCTTACCCCATGGCCGAACGGTTATCCCTACAGCAGACATACAAGTTAGCAACAATTGCATAAGCATATATGTTTTTACCGTTCTTTAGTTTCCTGTCCGTCTCTGCATCAAACAGTTAGGTATGCAAGAAGGCTAGCCTAGCATGCTCCCTAACGACCTGAATGCAGCTATCTCCATACACTTCTCTAGTGCAGACTCAACTCTTCTCAACAGAAGCACCGCCTCCCTCTAATAGCCACGCCCCCCAAGATCCCGAAGGACCGGACCTCAGGGCGCACTATTAGTCTCACCCCATCGCATCACCATCCTCCCTTCCAATATCCATGCCCCAAGCTCAGGGCGCGTTATTAGTCTCCCATATTTCGTTTGTCCCCCATCCACCGCAAGCACCCACATGTCTCTTGTCTCTTTCACAATAGCACACAACATGACATATCACATTCCTAATAGCCGCACCCCCAAGATCCCGAAGGACCGGACGTCAGGTGGGCTACTAGTCTAGCACACACAAGACAAGCATTTACTCTCGCATCGAAACAAGCATTCATTTCTATAAGCTTAAGCATTCAAGACAAGTCATATGAACACGATGACAAGCAAACATATGAACGATCTTTCAGTTGAGACTAGCATGGCACGGGTCTATTATCACATCAAGTAAAATATGCAGTTCTATCTTCTTAGCATAGCAATGGTTCTATCTCATTTCGGACAAGCATACATATTCTCTTAGTTAGGCAGCATATTCGTTTGATGACAAGCTATGTGAATTCTCTTATTAGCATACTGAGTCGGTTCTATCATTCTTCTTATGAAACAATCTTCTTAGCATGCAAGCATTCAAAAACTCAGATTCATTATTAAGACGTGCAAGAATCAGAGAATGCAGTTCTGCCCACTCACCTTGATTAATCGGTCAGGAATTCTCCGAGAAGACTTCCGTTCGAGCAAGCAAGACAATCTCACTTTTACATAGCGCCTACGCGGAGCGGGGCACTACACATAACCCCTCCCCCCTCCTCCCGTCGCTCACCCCCGTATGTGCCCCACCCCCCCACCCCCGCGCTTGCCGCTAGCGCACCTCGCCAGCGCTAGCCGCCCTGCCCGTGTGCCTCGTCCCGCTTTGCTAGCTCGCGCCTGCTGTTGTTGTCCCCTGTGCAGCTCGCCGGAGAGGGGAGGGGGGGTCGTCGGAGAGAGAACGGAGTAGGTAGGGATATTTTTGGATTTTTTATTTTTTCAGAGTATAAAGTTGACAATATTTAATAGTTGATGGTATTAATTTGACAATTTTGAAAGTTTGGGATATCAAGTTGTCAAATTTGGATAGTTGAGGGTATCAAGTTACAATTTAGTCTATTTATTATATTAATTTATATTAAGAATAATGAAGAAAGACGTAATACATAATCCATCAAATCTTGCAAGAAATATATATTGAAAATACGTGCGCTCGGATACCACGTGTTAGACGCGTCGCAGAAGCATTTTGCCAAACCGCCTGAGATGACCAAACCAATCTATGAACACCAAGCACAGATGAAGACAAGTATATGGCGGTGACTACGTCACCGGACAAATCCCAACCTTTATAACTCAGATGATATTACAAGATTGCAAAACACTAATGTTGAAACCCTTTGCCCTAATAGGTTCAACCCCCTCACCACACTCAAGAAGAAAGACAGAATATTATAATTGAAATCACTCACTAACCCGTAGCAACCTCCATAACCGAAGTTGACGACTCCTCGATTAGATCTCTTTCTTCCTTCTGTCTTGGATGGAGAAGTCCTAAGAGCAAAGCACGAACTTTCTCTTAGATTTTCTGTGGATGAGCACCCCGAATCTCTAACTTGTGCTTATTCTTTGTGCCTCCATCCTCCTCCCTATTTATAAGATGAAAAACCTATTTTAGGTCATAATAGGATTTCCTAAATAGGAAACCCTAAAATAATAATCTTATTATACCTAAAATAGCCCAACACCAATTATGGACGTCCAAATATGGCAAATTAAATATTTAATACAAATTCGAAATCTAATCAAATATTACATTTAATGTAGATTTCTAAATTATATCAAATCAAATCTTTGACCATATTTGGGGCTCCAAAATTTACCAAATCCAGACTGGATCCCAATAATCTCCCCCTCTAGTCTGATGAGAGGGTGTTGACCGCATGGCTCTTCAACTGGACTCCATGCCTGTCATTTCGCGACAGAAAACCTGCTCCCCCATGTCACTGATCTCTGATCCCCCGAGTTGCTTTGCATCTTCCGTTGTCTCCAGCTCCTCGACCGTCACGTCAACGCTAGCTGCCATGCGTAGCACCTCCTGCACTACTGGGATCCTACCGATATCGATGACACGGTCAAGACCGAAGTTCCTGACGATCAACCTCACCGTGAGTCTTGGTTGCATGTCCCCGATTTTCGTCTTCCACCGGAACGTGTTAACGTTTCGACGTGCTTCTTCACCCTTGGCTGGCCCAACCAAGCAGACAGTGCGATTCTTCCAAGATTCGAACTCCTGAATCTGCCCACCTTCGTGTCTGAACCTGAAGCTCCCCCATACACATGCGTCATCGAGCAGAACATTAAGTACTGTGCATGCCATCGATGATCCATAACTTTTCCTGAACTGTGTGAATGATAATGCTCCTGCCTCAGATTGAGTTTGCTGCAAACCTTGATCTCCTTCATAGCCTCGAACTGCTGAAACCAATGTCGCTCCATGAAGTTTTGGCAAACCACCAGTTGCCAAAACCGGATCCGTGAAGCAACCCCCACCTGGAGACCGACCAGCTGTCATTGGACCGACAGACTGACCCTCAATCTTTGACTCATCACCATTCGTTACTTTGTTTCAACGAACCGAATCCTCTGTATCCCTCAAAATATCTCGAAACCCCTCCAAGACAAGTTTTCGACGATCCACCTCCTGTCGAATACCCCTCGAGCCTCCATCCGGTGTCTGTGGCCTGCTTGTACACCTCAGTGGCTTGAGCCTGTACATTCTACAACATAAATCTCCTCGAACCAGCTGTTGGGAACCCTTCGTAAGCATCCAATCTTTGTCCCCAAACAAACAGCGACAGCCATCATCCGCCAGCCTCCCTACCGAAACCAAGTTGTAGCGCAAACACGGTACATGTCGCACATTCTTGAGAACGAGCTTCTCACCAAGCTCCATTATCAAGTGCACATCACCGATGCCTACAACTGCAGTCATCCCCTTGTTGTCCATCTTCACACATCCAAACCTGCCACTACGGTATGACGTGAAGATCCTCCTATATGGAGTGGCGTGATATGACGCTCCCGTGTCCATGACCCAATCGTCATCATGACACATGCTACAAGGTTCCTCTGCGTCGGTTGTTGCAATGATAAGATCTCCCATAGTCGTGAGATCCTCCTGATCATCCTTGTATTTGGCCTTCTTAGCTTTGTGCTTCATGCAGTTCCTCTTGATATGACCCCTTTCACCACAGTGATAGCAGCCCTCCTTGCGGTCCACAATCGCAAGATCCCGAGAACTCCCTCATGTCCTCGCCTGTGACTTGGATCTTCCCTTCCCATAGGAAGCCACCAGAGCGGACTCCTGTGGCGATTCTACTTGCTTGTGCCGGATCTCCTCGTTCAACAAGCTGCTTTTGACTGCCTTCATCGTGACAACTCCATCAGGAGCGGAGTTGCTCACCGACACCACCAACGTCTCCCAGCTTTTCGGCAGAGAACTCAAAAGCAGAAGGGCCTGAAGCTCATCCTCAATCACCATCTTCATCGCAGACAGGTGATTGATGATACCCTGAACCTCGTTCAGATGTTGTGCCACCGGTGCACCCTCCTTGTATTTCGAGTTGACGAGTTAGCGAATCAGAAATGCATTGTTGCCAGTCGTCTTCCTTTCGTACAACGAATGCAGCTTCTCCCATAATGCTTTTGCATAATTCTCCATGGACTGTAAACCCCCTCTCCCAAAAATAGGTATTTTAGGTGTATTTTGTACTTCTTGTATTTGTTTTAGATTTTATTTTTAACAATTAAAACCCAATAATTTTATTAGGATACTTCACCGTGGTTTGAACATTAATAATATAGGATGGCCCCAAAATCTGTATCGCCCTTCATAGGAAGTAGACTACACAAGAGACACTACCTGTAGGATCTTTTCGTGGCACAGGAATTCGATCCCTTGGTGTTAATAGGACATTAGTGAAACGACCATAGATTCTGTGTTAAATATTTAGATATTATATATATAATCTAATTGTGGTTATTTTCTATTCCAACTTTTCTACAATTAGCACCCCATAATTCTTCGTGCCAAGTTAGGTAAAT
Source organism: Iris macrosiphon (assembly GCA_036927795.1). Lineage (NCBI taxonomy): Eukaryota > Viridiplantae > Streptophyta > Magnoliopsida > Asparagales > Iridaceae > Iris > Iris macrosiphon. Next base: position 42,606,645 of record JAYESA010000013.1, read on the forward strand.
TTTCTTTTTATAGATTTGCATAATATTTTCTATTACCTACCTTGTGGATAACCATTTAATTAATTACTTAGTTAATTAGATAATATAATTATTTGATTTATTGTAACTAGATAAATACCTAATTATTAATTACAAAATATTACATAAAATATTTTGAGTGTGGTATTATGTTAGAACTTTACAAAGTAATTTTCTAGAATTTATTTGGTGTGCAAATATTATTTTTAGATTTTTCTCATTTATATATTCGAATATATGTTAATAAATATAAGGTTAATAATAATAATAATAATATTAATATTAGTGATAATAATAATATTAATAATAATAATAATAATAATAACAATAATAATATAGATAATAATAGTAGTAATAATAATAATGTTGTTAAGAATTAAGAAAAAAAAAGAAAACATAAACATTTAAAACCCTAAAACTAATCATAACTAATACTAAAACCTAATAATAAAAACCTTAACAATTAACAACTAAAACCGAAAGCTAACCCCCTAATCCTATTCCCAGCACCCCCGAACCAAACAAACCCGCTCTCCCATCTCTCTCTTTCTCTCTCTCTCTCTCTCTAGATATACATATATATATATATCTATATTAAAACCCTAACTCAAACCCTAAACCCTAACCCTAGCGACCACGTCCGACCCCCGGTGACCTCAGCCCCACGCCGGCGGCGACCGCCGCCGCAGCCGCACGCCGCCGCAACCTGGCCGACCACCGCCGTCCGTCCGCGCACCGCGCGCGTACAGAAACACCGCCCGAGCACCCATCTTCAAGGTGTTGTATCTCCTTCATTTGTGATTATTTTTACGTGCGGTTTATTGTTATACGTTCACAACCTAACCCTCTAGGATTTTCATTCAAGCGGGACGAGTTTTCGTGCCCTAGATTGGTCGAAAAATCGACCGAAAAATGACCGGAAAACTGACCAAAACAGTCCAGAAACTTTAACCCAAAACCCCATGTTCACACCCAATTTACCACCAACCTGTTTAATATTTTTGAAAACTAATTAAAGAGTTTTTCTTCTCCATATAACCAAGAATTTTTCTGTTCTTTTGGTTTTTTTTAATTTGTTCTATGTGTAAAATTATTCGACCTCCAAATCGACAAAAATCTTTTTTTAAAATATTAAAAAATTATGATACGGAGCGTGTTTCGCCAAACGGGACCGCCTCGTCGTGTACCAATTATACCAAAAGGCGCATATGGTATATCCTGACGTGTGGGCTTTCGCGGAAGCTGATTCGGACGTGGGTGCGCGTCGGAATCAACCAGTATCCGTAAAAAGGCCTCGTATCGTAACTTTTATAAAATACCATCCTATTTTATGTACGCTAGTCAGAATGCGACAAAACTTGCACCATTGGATTCGTGGTATCACGCTGGTCCTGTGACCCAAGTTTCACGCGATTCTGAGACAGTTGACCAAGCCGCCTATTTGCGGGCCGTACGGTTTGACTTTAAGGGCGAATTTGTGATCGGCTCACCAGAATCCAAAATTGGATATACCGTTAGTTTGTATTGACGTTTAGAATTTGTTTGACCTATAATTTGTCCCATTTAGAGACCTTTACCTCTTGCACACTTTTCGGTGCAAAGTGGCCCACATGTGGACCCGCTTTGATCCAAAATTACCGTTTTGCCCCTGTGTCCAAATTGGATAAAAGGGTAGTATTTTTTTAGTTGTCTCACTTATTCTGGGAACGTTGGTGATATTTATTTCAGTATCCGGAGATGTTTATTCGGAGGCCATAGTTTCTGATCCTCTGTACTTGACACATGGACGTTTATATTACGCAGTTTTCTAGCCAGACAAGTATACATTGCCATTGTACTGTAATTTATATTCCATATGGTGCATAAATTTTATTTCTGTCATTTAGTTCATATATTTAACTTCTATATAAACTGCGCGTCCAAGAATAACTTGGGTGCAACGACGGTGGCGTCGTAATTTTGTCTTTATTATATATTATGCATGTTGACCTAGTTTTATGAGACCACCACATGATCATGAGACATTCCTATATTTTATTTGGCTGTGATACATTTCTTACACGAGTTGTGAGTCTCATATAGATCACGGACTTACGTATTGACTGATCATCAGTACGTGTGGGACGTGCGATAGGGAATAATTGTTAATAGAGATATGTTAGAAGACTTGGCAGTTATTAGAGGTCTCATCGTATCATAGATATGACATGCTTGGAGCATGGGGTGGGAAGGACAACAAGTAAGGCGTTTTGACTCCTTTGCACTTTCCTTGTGTAACCCGTACGCTCTGCCGGAGATGCGCGGTCATGATGACCACTATATATGATTATTATCAGGCGGCCTCTGGCATTCAAAAGATGACATGCTTTGTAGGCCCCTGAATCTCTGAGAGAATCATGCCAATCCCATTTTAGCCAGATAGTCCACGTGTTGGAAAGTTATTCTCAAAGTGCATTCACATAAATGGTTAGGCGACCCTTGGATATTTATTTTTTAGTACTTTATTGGCATGCTTCTATGTATCTTGTTACGTCCCTCTGAGAAACTGGTCCCTTTCTAGGTATAGACGATCATGACTATTCGCAGGAGCACAGATCAGGACTTGCTACTTCGTTCTTTTTCGAAGAGATCTTTCCTTCGAGCCTCTCTGATCATTAGCTGATACTCTTATTGTGTTTACTTTTATATTCTAGTTTGGTAGTAGATTTGTCTCCACCCAACTACTTGTTCTTATCAAGCATCTTATACTTGATTCAGTTATATAGCTGATTGATTATTTATTCCTTTATGATTTCTGTGGATGAGATTTAGTTATGCCTTGTGACAAATATATACCACTTATGAATTATTATTCATATTACAGCGTACGTGTGTTATGGTTTTCATATATTTGAGTCTCCATATACATACGGTTGGCATGTTTACGTATTCCTAGTCCTTCGTATTTTGGGACTGGGGCGTGACATATTTTTAGTGGTGGCCCATGCAGGTCGAGAGTATATTATCTCGGTTATGTTACTGTACCGAGCAAGCCTGCAAATAGGATTAGAGTATAGGATCTCATCTACATTTGACTATGACTCACCTTCCTTCCAGTCTGTTCTATTTAAATAATTACATCCTGCTTGATTCATGTACTTCCCTAATAGTTCATTGAGTATAGCCTTCTGCTAGAATATAAGAATCCTTGTTGTTAGGATGATAATTAGGGTAATATTCCTACTAAGAATACAACTAGAATATTGACACATCACTAAGTTTAGAATACCTAGTGAACCCTAGCATCCAATACCTATAAATTGATTGACCACTATTCCTTGATATATTTATGAATGACTTGAGATAATATAGACACCACTAGGGTTAGTTAAAAATTTGACCATATCCTTTGACCCTAGAATTGAGGAACCAATAGAAATCCAAGGTTGAATATTAGGACTAAACCTAACTTTCATAGTGAGGTAGTATTAGAGAACTATAAATTTAGAGCATTGTCTTGATATTAGCAGAACAGTACCTTAGGAAGCCAAGAGGAATGAATATAACATTTTCCTTGATCAGACCTCGAACACAGAGATTAGAATACCATATTTCCTTAGGAAACCATGATATTATCTAAAGTCTCTCTATTTAATTTCATATCTTGTTCCTCCGAAACCTTAACGCTCTTTATTTGTGTGACGACTGAATTTTTCCTCCATCTTTCAATTTGTGCCACCTAACTCTTCTGATTGTAGGCCAAGTGATTTTCTTTTATGTTAAGGATATATAGTTTGCTAGGATTATAGCTGTTAATCTTGAATTTTGAAATTATGTGCTTAGTGGTTAGAACTTGATAGTTTGAGTTGCTCATTTAGATTATGATTTTATGATTATACTTTAGTTTTAAATCACGTAATTTATACCCATATCTCAATACATGTTATGTCCTCTTTCACTTGAGGGCCAGTAACTTCTTCATTCTTAATATTAACACTTTGTTCTATAAGCACTATGATTGAGACTTAAGATGACCATTACCTTTATAATGCAATAGGATACCTTAATAAGTACCAAGATCTTTTCCTCGTGTACCCTAACAAGAGTTTCTGCTTTATTTACTAGGGCAAGGTTATTTTATAGAATTCCCTTAAGGCAGTTACCGTACTAGTTATTCTTTTAAGTTAGGTAGTATGCCTCACAATCTAGTATCACATAGTCGTTTTGACCCATTAATGAAGTATAACTGAATGACATTAACTATAGGCTTCCATAAGACGATAGTGTTTATCCAGACTGTAGAACTTAGAGGCCCATACCCCATTTGGTCGATTAGAGACTTAGACAAGGAGTTAGTGTGACAACTGTAGAGGCACAACACCGGATGAGTCTTATCTTCTTTGTGAACTTGAATTATTTTTTACCTTCTTTCATCATAATCTAGCGTACTTATATTTTCTGGACTACCTCGACTTATGCTGCTATTATAGCCTAGTTTTGCAAGCTTTTTCTTTTATCGAGCTTGATCATGATATATATATTATTGGGTATACACACTAATACATTGTCAAAAATTAGAATCAGTGTATTATGGTCTAGCTAACCTTAGTGCGCTTGGTTCGCTCTCCGCATGACTACTTTACGTGGATTAGATATAGTTGACTCAACTTGATAGACGAATATACTTGCCCTCTAGACATGTCCGAGCATATCTTATCGGTTACATAACAGTACCGATATAAGCATGTGAATAGGAATTTACCAAAATAAGATTTTAATCCACAACTGCCTTGATAACTCCCTTTTGAATTCTTTAATCGCTTTAAATCTCGTACTTGTATTCTATCACCTCTTCCTTGAATTCTTTATTATTGTTCTCCGTCTTCCCCTATTTCGGAAAGACGAGCGCTCGTGATTGGTATAAGTTTGATACATGGAGAGTACTAGATATACCCCATAGACCAATCACATTACTTGGTGACTATCTTTTATAATTAAGGTCATATCATATGTGATATATTTGGTGTTAAAACTTTTGAGGATTGAATAACACGATTAAATAATTTGAGGAATATTTTTCTTAAATATATAGCCTTATGTGATAGATAGATAAAGTCTAAGTTGGGTAGAAATTGCATTATCAACTTAAGGTAATTTTTTTTTAGATTGTGATCAAGTAAGATTCGATTGAGAGATTTAAGTCATTTTAATTTTGAAAATTTTTTAGAAGAATAATTAAGATGATGAGGATTTAATGAAATTTGAAATCTTAATATGGTGGACCAAATATTTATACTTGGAGCACATGATTTAAATTTTAAATATTGAAGGTTGAATCATCGATTTAAATTTTGAGGATAAATATAGAATTCTAGACTTGAACAATTTGTGACTTAGATTTAAAATTTGATTATTTGAATTAAAAGTTGAAATTTGATTGTTGGATCACCTATTTGAAATGTTTAGGATATAAATTGAATTTAAAATTTGAGGAGTACAAAATTCATAAGTTGAAAATAGGAATAAGATTTGATTAGAATTGTTTATTATTTAAAATCTAGAGGAGATTATGATAGTTGGAGATCGTGATGTAAATTTTGATGTGGGTTATTTAAATCTTGAATATGTCATATAGATTTGACTTAAATTTGGATGTTGATGATTTGAAAATTGAGAAGAGATTATGATAGGTTGAACTTTGATTTAAACAGTGGTTATTTTAAATTTGAAGTAATTGCGATGAATTTGAATAGATTTTGTTATTTAAATTTTTGGAAGAGATTGCGATTGACTTGTCTTATATACGAATGTGAAGGATTTAGCAAATTATGCCTTATTTTTAATTTTGAGGATGAAATTCTTTTAAGTTGGGTAGATTGGAAACCCCCTCTCCCAAAAATATGTATTTTAGGTGTATTTTGTATTTATTGTATTTGTTTTAGATTTTATTTTTAACAATTAAAACCCAATAATTTTATTAGGACACTTCACCGTGGTTTGAACATTAATAATATAGAATGGTCCCAAAATCTGTATTGCCCTTCATAGGAAGTAGACTACACAAGAGACACTATCTGTAGGATCTTTTCGTGGCACAGGAATTCGATCCCTTGGTGTTAATAGGACATTAGTGTAACGACCATAGATTATGTGTTAAATATTTAGATATTATATATATAATCTAATTGTGGTTATTTTTTAATCCTAACTTTTCTACAATTAGCACCCCATAATTCTTCGTGCCAAATTAGGTAAATTTCTTTTTTATAGATTTGCATAATATTTTCTATTACCTGCCTTATGGATAAGCATTTAATTAATTACTTAGTTAATTAGATAATATAATTATTTGATTTATTGTAACTAGATAAATACCTAATTATTAATTACAAAATATTACATAAAATATTTTGAGTGTGGTATTTTGTTAGAACTTTACAAAGTAATTTTCTAGAATTTATTTGGTGTGCAAATATTATTTTTGAATTTTTCTCATTTATATATTCGAATATATGTTAATAAATATAAGGTTAATAATAATAATAATATTAACATTAATGTTAGTGATAATAATAATAATAATAATAATAATAATAATAATAATAATAATAATAATAATATAAATAATAATAGTAGTAATAATAATAATGTTGTTAAGAATTAAGAAAAAGAAAACATAAACATAAACATTTAAAACCCTAAAACTAATCCTAACTAATACTAAAACCTAATAATAAAAACCTTAACCCTTAACAACTAAAACCTAAAGCTAACCCCCTAATCCTATTCCCAGCACCCCGAACCAAACAAACCCTCTCTCTCTCTCTCTCTCTCTCTCTCTCTCTCTATATATATATATATATATATATATATATATATTAAAATCCTAAATCAAATCCTAAATCCTAACCCTAGCGACCACGACCGACCCCCGGCGACCTCAGCCCTATGTCGGCGCCGACCACCGCCACAGCCTGGCCGACCGCCGCCGTCCGTCCGCGCACCGCGCGCGTGCAGAAATACCGCCCGAGCACCCATCTTCAAGGTGATGTATCTCCTTCATTTGTGATTATTTTTGCGTGCAGTTTATTCGTGTACGTTCACAACCTAACCCTCTAGGATTTTCATTCAAGTGGGACGAGTTTTCGTGCCCTAAATTGGTCGAAAAATTGACCAAAAAATGACCAAAAAATTGACCAAAACAGTCCAGAAACTTCAACCCAAAATCCCATGTTCACACCCAATTTGCCACCAACCTGTTTAATATTTTCAAAAACTAATTAAAGGGTTTTTCTTCTCCATATAACCGGAAATTTTTCTGTTCTTTTAGTTTTTATTAATTTGTTCTTTGTGTAAAATTATTCGGCCTCCAAATCGACCAAAAACTTATTTTTTTTAAATATTGGAAAATTGTGATACGGAGCGTGTCCCGCCAAACGGGACTGCCTCGTCGCGTACCAATTACACTGAAAGGTGCGTATGGTATATCCTGACGTGTGGGCTTTCGCAGAAGCTGATTCGGACGTGGGTGCATCTGAATCAACCCGTATCCGTAAAAAGGCCCTGTATCGCGACTTTTATAAAATACCACCCCGTTTTATGTACGCTCGTCAAAATATGACAAAACTTACGCCATTGGATTCGTGGTATCACGCTGGTCCTGTGACCCAAGTTTCACGCGATTCTGAGACAGTTGACCAAGCCGCCTATTTGTGGGCCCCACGGTTTGACTTTAAGGGCGAATTTGTGATCGGCTCACCAGAATCCAAAATTGGACATACCGTTAAGTTTGTATTGACGTTTAAAAATTTGTTTGACCTATAATTTGTCCCATTTAGAGACCTTTACCTCTGGCACACTTTTCGGTGCAAAGTGGCCCACATGTGGACCCGTTTTGACCCAAAATTACCGTTTTGCCCTTGTGTCCAAATTGGATGAAAGGGTAGTATTTTCTAGCTGTCTCGCTTATTTTGGGAACGTTGGTGATATTTATTTCAGTATCTGGAGATGTTTATTCGGAGGCCATAGTTTCTGATCCTTTGTACTTGACACATGGACGTTTATATTATGCAGTTTTCTTGCCAGGCAAGTATATCTTGCCATTGTACTGTGATTTATATTTCATATGGTGCATGTATTTAATTTTTTTCATTTAGTTCATATATTTAACTGCTATATAAACTGCGCGTCCAGGAATAACTTGGGTACAACGACGGTGGCGTCGTAATTTTGTCTTTCTTTTATATTATGAATGTTGACCTAGTTTTATGAGACCACCACATGATCATGAGGCATTCCTATGTTTCATTTGACTATGACACATTTTTTACACGAGTTGTGAGTCTCATATAGATTACGGACTTACGTATTGACTGATCATCAGTACGTGTGGGACGTGTGATAGTGAATAACTGCTAATAGAGATATGTTAGAAGACTTGGCAGTTATTAGAGGTCTCATCGTGTCATGGATATGACATGCTTAGAGCATGGGGTGGGGAGGATAACAAGTAAGGCGTTTGGGCTCCTTTGTACTTTCCTTGTGTAACCCGTACGCTCCACCGGAGATGCGCGGTCATGATGACCACTATATATTATTATTATCAGGCGGCCTCTGGCGTTCAAAAGATGACATGCTTTGTAGGTCCCTGAATCTCCGAGAGAATCATGCCAATCCTATTTTAGCCAGATAGTCCACGTGTTGGAAAGTTGTTCTCAAAGTGCATTCACATAGATGGTTAGGCGACGCTTGAATGTTTATTTTTCAGTACTTTATTGGCATGCTTCTATGTATCTTGTTACGTCCTTCTGAGGACCTGGTCCCTTTCCAGGTGTAGACGATCATGACTATTCGCAGGAGCACGGATCATGACTTTCTACTTCGTTCTCTTTCGAGGAGATCTTTCCTTCGAGCCTCTCTGATCATTAGTTGATACTCTTATTATGTTTACTTTTATATTCTAGTTTGGTAGTGGATTTGTCTTCACCCAACTACTTGTTCTTATCAAGCATCTTATACTTGATTCAGTTATATAGTTGATTGATTATTTATTCCTTTATGATTTCTGTGGATGAGATTTAGTTATGCCCTGGGACTTGTGACAAATATATACCACTTGTGAATTATTATTCATATTACAACGTACTTGTGTTATGGTTTCCATATATTGGAGTCTCCATATACATACGACTAGGATGTTTACGTAAACCTAGTCCTTCGTATTTTGGGACTGGGGTGTGACATGGACACGCGGTGAAACACCGAGTCATCCAGCCATTGGCGGATGAATCCAACAGCCTTTCGATCCATTTGTTTCCAGTCATCAGCACATTTGTCCGTCGGCTTTGCGCTGTCGCCCTCCAACGGACCATGCAAGTCCTTGCACCAGAGTAGATCCTCCATCGTTGGCTTCCAAATCGCCCAGTTTTCCCCTGTGAGGGTGATCATACGAGTGTTCATCTGCTCCGTAGACATAGTTGCACCTTCCCTCTCGAGAAGAACTTGGCTCTGATACCACGTGTTGAAAACACGTACGCTCTGATACGACGTGTTAGGCGCGTCGTAGAAGCGTTTTGCCAACCCACCTGAGATGACCAAACCAATCTACGAACACCAAGTACAGATGAAGACAAGTATATGGCGGTGACTACGTCACTTGGTCAAATCTCAACATTTATAACTCAGATGAAATTACAAGATTGCAAAAAACTAATATTGAAACCCTTTGCCCTAATAGGTTCAACCCCCTCACCACACTCAAGAAGAAAGACAGAAAATTACAATTGAAATCACTCACTAACCCGTAGCAATCTCCCTAACCGAAGTTGACGACTCCTCGATTAGATCTCCTTCTTCCTTCTGTCTTGGATGACGAAGTCCTAAGAGCAAAGCACGGACTTTCTCTTAGATTTTCAGTGGACGAGCACCCCGAATCTCCAACTTGTGCTTATTCTTTGTGCCTCCATCCTCCTCCATATTTATAGGATGAGAAACCTATTTTAGGTCATAATAGGATTTCCTAAATAGGAAACCCTAAAATAATAATCCTATTACACCTAAAATAGCCCAACACCAATTATGGACGTCCAAATATGACATATTAAATATTTGATACAAATTTGAAATCTAATCAAATATTAGATTTTCAAATTATATTAAATCAAATCTTTGATCATATTTGGGCTCCAAAATTTATCAAATCCAGACTGGATTCCAACAATATAATTTGATTTCACTCAACAGAATGTATAATGCACAAATCTATATTTTATAATAACGAAAGGATCACTTTTGATAAGTTATAAATCAAGAGTTCAACTCTAAAATTATATTACACTTCATTTTGATACATTCTCTCATACACATTTTACAATAAGACAAGGAAACTTTTGACGAAGGAAAGCAGGTCCGTTTGAAAGGCCAAGATGAACCTCTGTTCCGTGATGCATATATCAAAAGGACGTAAACTCTCCGAGCAGCAAATCTGCATGCACAAGCGTAGTGGGTTAATTTAATGCTCAGTAAAATTGTTGACTAAAATTAGAAGCATTATGGCTATAATTATCGTCTGTAAACTAAGACCCGTATCATTAGCAAATTATATGTCCAATTATATAAAAAAAATTAGTTTGGCTGTCAATAGAAATTAAGATACATAAAAGAAATAGAAAATTTACCGTATCAAAATTATTTTATAATAAATTATTGCTAACGAAATAAATTTAATAAAATTTAAAAAAAACGAAACAGTCCACCAAATACGTTGGCGAAAAACAGACGAGCCTAAATCAATGTACACGTAGACGAACACGCGTGGAAACAGCGGGGCCACCCTTCAAGTGTCCAAATTCAGCCATCCTTGTTGGCTGAAAATTGTTTGAATGGTTTTGGTTCGATTTGTTTCTTGGTTTGGTTGATTGGTTTGGTTGGGTTATTTTGTGTTCGATTTGTTCTTTGGTTTGGTTGATTGGTTTGGTTGGGTTATTTTGTATTCGATTTCTTTTCCATATTCTTTTTCCCTCTCTTCTCCACTATCTCTGTCATACTACAATTTAATGCATGTCATACTACAATTTAATGCATGTACCCACTGCCAACCTCTCTTTTCCTCTCTTCTCCACAGTTTCTTTTTTTTCTTTTTTTGTTAAACTTGTTTCGTTGTAAGTAATTTAATATAAAATAATTTCGGTACAGTAATTTTTTTTTTGTTTTTTTATTTAATTTTGTTTTGGATTTTGATTCCAGAAAATTTACTTTAACGAAATAAATTTTAAATAATTAATTGTAACGATATAATTTTGAATTTAAAAAAAAATAAACGTTTTGGATTTTTTAGGATATATATATATATATATATATATATATATATATATATATATATATATATATATATATATATATATATATATATATATATATTAGTTTTTTTATTTAGCTTATATATATATATATATATATATATATATATATATATATATATATATATATATATATATATATATATATATATATATATATTAGCTTTTTTGTTTTGTTTTGTTTCGGATTTTTTTTTATATTTAGTTTTGTTTTGAATTTTGGTCTGAGTTTGGGTTTGGAATTGGGTTTGGCTTTGTGGATTGGTGTTGGAAGTGAATTTTTTTTTATTTTGGTTTATGTTGGTGGGTTGGTTCAGAAGAGTATGGGTTTGTGTTGGTGTCTTCCCGTCAGCTTTACAGTGGACTACGGATGTAACAGATCCATTACACTGTGAAACAGGCGGTTATCTCTTTGTACCGGGGCTAATTTGATACACTGAAATCTAGAGGAAAGAAATGTAGCATCAATACTAATCATAGGTAAACATTTCCTTAAAAAGCCATCAATGCATGTCTTGAAAGAAATAAAAATTCTTTGAAACTTACTGTTTTCTGTAGTCTTTGTATAACATCTGCTACATTGACTTGTCTTAATGATTGTAAAAGCATACTCTTCACGACTATTATATATGCATCAATATAACTACCATTTATTTCTGATAAAGCAATTTCTCTACCTTTTCAAGCTTTACAATATTTAATATGTATTAGGTGTTCGCTATAGATATTATTTACAACATGCGATGGACTATACGATTGATTATCACGAATGTTATCAATAATCTTATTCTTAACCCATACAGTTGTCGTTAATGAATGATTTTTCGTTGTAAGTCCACCTAAACAACAAGAATGTACATTTTCTAGCGTACTAATGACGAATATTTTGCCGTTGTCAATGGCTTTAGCGTAAACTCTCCGATTACAAGTAGAAACGTTACATTTATATACAATTTCACTGGCATTATTTCTAGTAGCCCTGCAACAAAATTTATTTGCAATTGCTATATCACTAATAAAGTTTCTAAATGCATGATGATTCATAAATTCTCTTCCAATGAATAAATTGTTCAAACTATCAATATTATCATCAAGTTCATCATCTATATTTTCTATTAAATAATTACTATTTTTATCGTCGGTATTACCATCATCTACTCTATGTTCTTCTTCAGTAAATGAAATAACTTGGTGAGAAGAACTAGGAGCACTACTAATTATTGGTGGTGGTGGTGGTGGTGATGGAGTCACAAAAATATTAATATACGGTGATTGTATATTAACTTCAATAATAAATTTTTATGCTTCCTCACTAACTAAATTTATACAATTAGATAGATAAATATGTACCAATAAAAGTTCACAGTCAATAGAAAAAATTTCAATTATTAAATTACGTAAATTATCAAACGAAATATTTTGATCAATTAAAAGAACTTTAACTAAACCTCCTTCATAAGCTAACATATTTAGTACACCACCAAGCGAGCATAGTATTGTTAGACTTTGATCTATGGCAACAAGAAATTGGACTTCAAAGATTGTATATTGAACTGAGCTTCTCTTGTGTGTGTAAAGAAAGAAACTTTGTATGGAAAGAATTTTTTTTTCTATTTGCAATGTTTGATATGTTGATATGAAACAAATACTACGTTTATATAAGTAACTTCGAAACGAACGTTAGACGAACGTTGGAAAAATAAAATAGCCGTTGAAAGAGCGGTTGTGAAATAGCCATTGGACATAAACCAACTCCTAAACCAACACCAATCTTAGACCCATATCCAATTTCAAACCCAAATAAAAACCAAATCATTCCTCAATCTATTATTTGTCTTTCTTCTTAACTTAGTGTTCTTCTTCTTCTTTTTTCATATAAAAAAAACTAAACCATTAAAATAAACTAAGCCTTAGAGGACAAAAAAAAAATACTAGTATTTTTTGTCGTTTTTTTTTTACTTAGTTTTTTTTTTTTCTTATCATAATAAACTTCAATATGAAAATAGACTTTAATATGAAAAAAGAAAAAAAAAACTAAGTAAAAAATAAATATTAGTTTTTTTCCTTATTAAAATAAACGTTAATATGAAAAAAAAGAAAAACAAAACTAATTAAAACAAAACTAAATAAAAAAGAACTAATCAACCAAACCAAACCCAACCCAACCCATCCAACCGACCGCTCCCCCACCTAACCGACCGCGGGCCCACCACCATTTTTCTGCCAACTTTGTTGGCGAAAAACAATCTTTGGGCCCCACGCGTGTACGCGAGTGTTGTCAGATGTTCGTTTTCCGTCATCTAAGATGGCGGAACATATCTCCAATCATAATTTTTTTAAACTTATTTCGGTTGAGCAAATTTTAATATAAAAAAAATTCGGTATAGTAATTTTTCTGATAATTTTTTTTTTTACTGTACCGAAATTATTTTATATTAAATTACTTGCAACGAAACAAGTTTAACAAAATAATAAAAAAAAACTGTGGAGAAGAGAGGAAAAGAGAGATTGGCAGTGGTTACATGCATTAAATTAGAGTATGACAGAGATAGTGGAGAAGAGAGGGAAAGAAAGTGTGGAAAAGAAACCGAACAAAAAATAATCCAACCAAACCAATCAACCAAACCAAAGAACAAATCGAACCAAAACCACTCAAATAACTTTAAGCCAACAAGGATGGCTAGATTTGGACACTTGAAGATTCCACCAACTTTGTTGACGGAAAGTAGGAGTGGTAGGCCCGCTGTTTCCATGCGTGTTCGTCTGCGTGTACTTTGATTTAGGCTCGTCTGTTTTCCGCCAATGCAGTTGGCGGACTGTTTCATTTTTTTAAATTTTGTTAAACTTATTTCGTTAGCAATAATTTATTATAAAATAATTAAAATTTTCTGTAAAAGAAATTGACATAGTAATTTAGCTGCCAATAGAATTCATACACTAAAAAAGGACGAAGGACCATAAAGATGAGAATAATTGCCAGATAGACGCTTCATCGTAAGGTAATAAGAAATGACATTAAGAGAGAGAGAGAGAGAGAGAGTATAGCACTTACCAATAGAAACTAAAACATTCTGTAAATCTCATGCTCTTTGATCCAGTTGCAACTCAATATAAAAATTTAATCATAATCACTCCTTTCATGTCTCTACAAAAATAATAATAAAAAACATCCAATTTCAGGCCCTGTTGTTTCTTAGCAACTCATATTAAGAAGAAGAAAAGGCAATCGGTTGGCAAAAAAAAAAAAAAAAATCCTATCCTAGAGAAACTCATGAGTTCCAATTTTTTTAAACTCATCAATTATCAATCGTTGAATTAAATGCACCTAATTTTTTGATTGTAAGTTTCAAAAAATTTAAGAACCTTAGTAGAAATTTTTTTAAGTTTTTTATTTGAGTTCCTATTTGAGTTTCTGTAGTGGATCTCAAAAAAATATGTCAGTCTCAAGGGACTAGTTGGCATACGAAAAACAAGTGAATACTACATGAAGACAGCAAGCGTTAAGAGTTGTAAAAGCATCAGAGTTGTATATTTGAAAAATCATTAGAAAGCAAGCATCAGAGTTGTATTAGCATCGTAGCCGGGTATTACAAAAAAAAATACTAAGATGATTCAAAAATTCTGAATATTCATATTTTACTCGAATGATTCAAATATAAACAATTGGCTGATGGTTTCACCAACTCAGGTATTAATAAAGAAGTACAAGAGCAATCATAACTGCCTATTGCTCCCAAGAGTACAGCATGTATCACTCATAAACAATTTATACACACAAACATGTAAAAACTAGTTCGTACATGAAGACAATCTAAAGAAGGTAATCTGGTAGAGTTGAAAATAAGTTACGAAGCTAAACACAAATATACAATTACCTACAGATGCACATCACAGGTTGCCTTGTTAGGGCCAAC
The DNA here is from genome assembly GCA_036927795.1 of Iris macrosiphon. Lineage (NCBI taxonomy): Eukaryota > Viridiplantae > Streptophyta > Magnoliopsida > Asparagales > Iridaceae > Iris > Iris macrosiphon. Next base: position 42,621,913 of record JAYESA010000013.1, read on the forward strand.
TATTCAGTAGGTCGTACTCAAAGAAAAATAGACCCAATAAGTTACAAACTTACAAATTCTTGAGATATTGAAAGAAAGAAGTAACTAATGTATATATATAGTTTCTATTTTGTTCTGAAACTGTATACTTGACCCTTTCACTTCAAAGGTTCTTGCATATACTCTTCAAGATATGTAACCCCTCTAACATGTATAGTTTAATACTGTCCAAATTGCTACAAAGTGAAAAAATAAATCGATACTTGACAAACTATTAAATTTGTGAATAAATTGTGAAACCAATAACTTGACAGATTAGTCAAACTAAGTGAGGTATGTTACTTCCTCTTTCTGTCTTTGGAGAAAAAGGTCAGTCAAGAGTCCACACTTGTAGTCCCATTGCTATTCCTAATTCTTATGATGGGCTCTAAATGTTAGTTTTCTTTTGATTGTATTTTATGATTCAGAGTGCAAAAAAGATACACAGGAAATAAGATGGAGAAAAGATGAGAGATGCAAAACAGAAGGAAAAAGAAATACGAGTTAAATGGCTGAATTGTGTACAGGTGTAATATCAATATCCCTGAATTGTGTACAGGTGTAATCACCCAACTTTAAGCTTCCAATTCATATATAGGCCTCCACAGGAGCCAAAGTTGTTGCTAGGTAATAAAAGATACAAGCAGGTGTGCGCAATATAGCTCAACTTCATACAATAGATTAAAGAAGCCAAATTACCAAAAGGTAGATCTACTTAATTACAACTTCATCATCTTGTCCTTGGAGTACAATATTTTGACCATGTCACAATCCTTTTTCAACATGCACATATATATCCTTTTTCTCTGGGTAACTTTGTTCCCTTTGCATTGTGGACATCTTTCCTTGTCACTAATGACCTAACCTGCATAAAAAGGAAAAGAAAAAAAAAATCCATGAGAGAGCTTTGGACTACCTCCAGCAGTACTGCACAAATTATTTTGAAACCCAATTTTTAACTTTAATTACACATTACAGTGTAATATAAAAATGATACAATCTTGGACAAATCTATCTTTTATACCAGGGCTTCCATTTGCTTGGACTACCTCCAGCAGTTCTGTACAAAAGAAAAAAATGACGGATCCCAAAACAATCATAGGAACTATAAAGAATATTGTATCTAGTTAAAGATTTGCCAGGGCAGTCAAAGAACTCTTTGAAAGGGCCTTGAGAAAACTTTCCCTGTCCATTCAAGAAAACCAAATAAATGAGGCTTGGCGTGATTCATGAAGTAGAACAAAAAAGGAGGAACGACCCATGATCTAAGTAGATACAACTACTTATCCACGTACTTTGGAAGTTCATACTATATGGTAAATTTTCTCCAAATAACAAAGTACCATGCAACAGTTTGAAGTAATATCAGACAATAGAAACTTTGATTTGGCTTCATCAAACATAGACTGGATCTACGTTGAGACACTATAACAAAAGGAAACCATTAGTGGCACTGTTACGATCTTCACTAGCTAACATAAAAACATAAAAGATCTTGCAAGAAATGACAATATATATAATTTAAAGAAAAATTGAGATTTGGATATAGAAACTTTATTTTGACAAGCAACCACATGATTGAGGATTTGATAATTTAAGACTACATGTTTTCTATTCAAATGGTAATAAAAAAAAAAATTGATTCATTGAATCATGAGTCTGATTAGTAGTTGAACAGAAAGACAAATAGTTTTATGGAGATAAACAAAGACTTGATTATCAATTTGGCCATCATTTGAGTTTGTTAGCTTTCTTCTACCAATAAATTAGTTTATCAGCGACCTGTGGACAAAGTAAAAATTCCATAATAACTTTATCACAATAATAGTGCGTTTAGAACTATAATAATGATACAATTGGAAGTTGGGCAACATTTCTTGTTAAAAAAAATTATCGACTTGAATATTTTCATGTAATGAAAATACAAGTAACACCTTCATAGGAGGATACTTAGAAAAATGTGCATACCCATGGGAAAGTTCTAGTGCTGAAATGCCTAAGGACCGGATGTCTTCCCTGTTTGTAATAAAGAAAATTAAGAGTAGAAAACTGTCAGCAAAAAAAACAAGGTTATCAAACCAGTTTCACATATTGAAGCCACCCATTCACTTAAAATCATATCCATGTAATTGCTGTATAACTTTAGGAGCCATCCTGAGAAACACATAACATTATTAGCACAAATGAGAAATGTGCTAGAAAATATTAGCAGATGATAATTTCTGTAGAAGATAACTATCTTCTACGATTTCCAACAACTTAAAAACTCAATTACTTATTCTTAACTTCTAAGTTATGTTGTAAAGTATTCACATATTATTAATTAACTAGCTTGTGATGCATACGCAAGATACAGCAATAACAAGTTTCTGTATATAACAAATAATCTATGACATAAATCAAATTAACATAAAATTGTGTACAATTAGGGAGTGGTAATTTAGGATAAGAATAACATAAAGCCTGCATGGTACCATGAACATGAACTCTAGTTTACCATAAAAGTGGGCAAGTTGGAGTTCTATTTTCTGGATATTAGAGTACAAATTAGCATATGTATGGAAAGGGAAAAAAGGTGGACGAAAAATAATTTCATAATTCAATTACTTGACTACTTGTGCAACATAAATTTCTCATCCAAACAAAATAGTCTGAACAAAGATACCACTGAATAGAACAAGTAGAGATGTCTCGAGCAGCAGCTGTTCGAGGTCTAATATGTAATCATAAGCCTAGACATTCAGGACCCAGAAGTTCATACACTTGGGACCTGTTTTCTTCGAGCATTATGTTCATCTCTAACTGCAGAGGTCAAAAGTGCAAGGAAATTGGTCATGCCAATTTCAAGCACAAGTAATATGCATGCCAGTGAGCAGGTGTGTTTATCAATGAACTTACAAAAAGAGAATTCTGCACATCAACTATTTTAACTTTTAGACTCAATTAATTTTCCCAAATTATAATTCAATTTTCTATATTATGTTTGCAGTAACGTTCTTCTTCTTTGTAAAATTTGAAAAGATTTACATCTTAAAAATCTTGAATATCAGCTATAGTGACGCAACGTTGACCGAATATGGACACAAGTATGGGTAAGGACACGATATCGACAAGGGATACAGATCGAGAAACAGATGATATGATTTATGAATATTGTGAAATTGAAAGAAAGAATAAAAATGAAAAGGCCCAAGTCCATCAAGTATCAACAGTAATAAAGATCAAAATAGAAGATAGAGAAAATGAATCGAACCTCTTTCCTCAGCATAATACAGTATAAAGACTTTTCAGCTAGCTGAATCCTCAATCCTTGAAGTTCATGATCCATATCCAAATCCTAATTTGGAGCAGCTCACCATGGCTAGGAAATGTAAATCTTACTGTAATTAACAATAAATGAATACTAAATAAACCGCGGCTATGTAGGTACAAGTCTCACTGAGAATATTACTACTTGAATCATCTTATGACTGGAATAAAATCCCCTGAACCTTTCTTTTTCCAGTTAGCTTATAAAACAACATTACAGCAAAACATTGAAGTTATTCTAAATCATGGTCATTATTGCCCTATTAGAAGCTTTGGTTGCAACAAAGAAGCTAGGTATACCATCAAATATCCGACCCAAAAAAATTGGATTAAGGTTTTGTTGTTGTTGTTGACTATTTCAATAAGGTTCCTACATATAATCTAGCATAGTGCAACAAAGCTTAACCAACAAAATAAAATTTTGATGCCAATGAATTTCCATTGACCAATCACCAACCTTGGGTGAACACGGTCTGCTTATTTATTATGTATCGTATAGGTATTAGGTAGTCATATTTTTACCCTTAATTTTAGCAATACAATTTGAAGCTTGTTATTGTTTAGTTTGATCTATTCCCCTGTTTTTTGCATCAACACCAATTCACCAACAAAAATGTCATTTATCCCAAACTTTTGGGTCAGATGCATAAATACATTCTTACATTCAAATCAATTAAGGGCCATCTCTAGATAGTAGATACATCGGTTCAGTGAGATTAAATAGTATATATGCATAGGTTAATAAAGTATGCTAACAGGAAGGAACTATAATCTGTTGCACTTGATCTAAATAACGAAAGTTCTCTTTTGGATTCCAAGTTTTTATCATTGGAAACATGTCTTCTCTGAATGTCAATTCTTCAGATGAACTCAGTGAAATGTCTAGTAAATGTTTCTCATGGCAAATTTGGCATTGGTACACCACATGATAGGTAATTTCACCCATATGGCAATTTGGTTAATGTAGGACAAAATATGGAGTTATGTCAAACATAGTGGTAAAATATATCGGGCACAAGCCAAACAACATATAGACCTGTGCAAAATAAAGCCCAAACATAGCATAAGTTAATCAAGAATCCCATAAACCCAAAGAATAAATGTCCAATAAAACAACTTATATTACACATTTGAACATCTTTAGGTTAATTTTCCTTTAGTACCCTCTTCCTCCACCCCACCCCCAACCTCCTCCATGCAAACACCAACAAATGCACAGAAGATAAGTCATATATACCAAAGTCCCTTCAACGTGCTAGCTTACGAAAATGACTCCCTAAATAGAAAAAAAATGTAAGATGGTACTGAAAACCTAGCACCCCTTCTCAGAAACTCAAGACATGTGTCTCAACGAAATGTGATGTACCAAGCTGGCTTACTCCATTCTTAAAAAACAAATATTAGATTGACCAAAATAATTTGGGAGGTGTCCAAAATGAGAAGCCAAGTTACAGTAGGGGTTTCTTTTTTGTTACTTTTAGTTTTTGAAAAGTTCAATTTTGTATTATGACAATATCAAAATGTATCAGTTAGTTTTAGCTTAAAGTGGCCTGATACTGATACCAGGACTCATACATAACCAATAATTGGCCCTGGCTTCTTATGTGTGTCAGTGCATGCTTATAGTTGTTATAACCGATCCAAGTTATAACTTATAAATGAAAACAATCAAGGTTCATATAGCACTCGCAACAATACTAGAAAATTATAAGCATCTATAAATGAGGCCTTGACAATTGAAGCAACATCTAGCTGCTCAACAAGATTGATGAAGATGGCTTTAGGTTATATTTCTTCCAAACAGTGCTCCCCAAGTAGTATTTGTGTAAACAACCCCACTTCACTAATTTCTATTTGATTGGATTTCAATAGAGGATCTAAAAATGGAAGCAACCAATTAACTAAAGACCCACTAAAATTTTCAAAAACCTCCTAAACTAGTCAAAAGTTACATAAAGGTATGTAAAATTTAGAAAGAAGAGCTCCAAATAAACTGATGTAAAACAAAGACTAGACTAATTAAACAAATGCAATATCAAAATGAGGGAGCATGCAGTGTGTTTAAGGCTTGTACCAAATGCATCAGATTAACTATTTTATTTTTGAACATCAATCCACTCCCTTACTTATTAACATAAACAAAAAATTATCCTTAAGCCATCCTACATATAATTTGACTTTATGGATTGTATATATCTACCATCCATTTGCACAAAAATAGTATAATTTCACTCCTATAGTGCAAATGACAGATACAAACACCTGATGGTTGATGTCGAAAACATAGATGGTCCTCCTGATCACATCCTCCTGCTGATCTTTACAATTTTACCAACCTATTCAAAACGCTAAGATGCTAAGCCTTTCTTTTGCAGATGTGGTGCTAACATATGATAAACTTATATGCCTTTATTGTTTTTTAGATGTAAATAATGAACATATGAACAAGTAAAATAGAAGACCAAATAAACTCAATGGACTGTACAGTTTGAGAAGATAGTCAAGCGTCTGCAAATTTAGACCAACCCTAAATATTTCAATTCAATACAGATAGTCAAGAGGAAGGGAGAAAGCAAAGTGTTAAATAAATCTCTATTAAGAACATAACATACAAGCTTCAATGGTAAAGAGGACCTTAAGCACTCAAGTAGAGGAAAATACAACATCCCTAACTAGTGACTCTTTTTCTTTACAAATGATCAGATATGGTCCTGAGTATCTCAACTAATCCAAACACCAAACACACCTAAGAAGAAGAAAATAAATCCCCTAAAATAAATTCTTCGATACCAATCAATCCATGAAGAAACCAAATAGGAAATGAAGTTCGGTATAAAGGCAAAATTTTCTACGGGTCATCTGTCATAGAATAGGGATCTGAAAACCAAACCCTAATTCGTCAGCTAACATACTATCCCAAATCAAACCCTAACAAAATTGATTGTGAGAGAGAAACCCTAACAAAATCAAACCCTAACAAAATTTAAGCAAAGGCAATCAAGTACCTATGTATACATATAATAAACACCAATCATATTCTCAATCCTAACAAAATCAACCAAAAGAATATAAGGGGAAGAAGCTTCGAATCTCACGATAGAGGAGGGAAGCTCACCGCTCACGATGGAGGAGAGAAGCTCTCGGCGCACGTGAGAGAGAGAGAGAGAGAGAGAGAGAATCCAGCGCCCGCGCAGAGAGAAACAAGCCCGCGCGAAGAGAACCATAAACATTGATAATTTATAAGGGGCACTACAAAGTATACTCAGGGCTAGCTCATGATTGGGTCTAGTCCATTAATGAACAAAGTTTACTCACACTAGCCCATTAGTTTACTCATACTAGTCCAACTTTGAAACCCTCCTGCCAAACCTTCCCAAACCCTTACCACCCCACCGGAGCCCTCCCCCCTCCCCCCTCCCGCCGGCCGTTCTCCTCGACTTCGTCCTCCTCCTCCTTGTCGATGGCTCCCAAAGTCTCGAAAGAATCAAGGTACAAATCTTCTTTCTCCTTGTTCTATTGCATTTACAAAATTTTCCAAAATTTTTAAAAAATCCTATTGCATTTCGAAAATTTTGAGTGATTTTCTTTCCATTCTTCAAATGAGGGCATACAAGTCCTGAATGTAGTTTAGGATGTAGTTTAGACGTTTACTTGGTTGATCGAACCCGATTTTAGGGCATACAATGTCGACAATCGTCGACAGTGTCGAGCAGTATCGGGCGGGACTGTAGATTTTTCTACAGTCCTATATAGATTTAGGACTGTAGGAAATTCGACAGTCCTATATATATTAAGGACTGTAGAATTTTCTACAGTCCTAAATTTATATAGGACTGTAGAAATTTCAACAGTCCTAAAAAATTAGGACTGTGGAAATTTCTGCAGTCCTGTATACTTATAGGACTGTAGAAATTTTTACAGTCCTGAATGTTAAATTAAATTAGGATGTTAAAATGAAATTTTTTTTTGTCTTATAGTCATGCCCCTCAGAAGGACACTGTGGATGAAGATATCATGAGAAGACGCCCTATTGCGTCGATGCGTAAGGAACGCACTGTTTCGCGTACTATTGAACCAGGCGTCACTATCCGCGAGCCCGAGTTATGCCCTGAAGTGAGGAAACGTCGATTGACGAAGAAGACTGTCACTCGTTCGAAGAGACGTGCTCCTCCTAGTTCTTCCGGTTCTTCTTCCTTCTCCGATGAGGACATGCCAAATGTCCCAAATCAGCCTACTGATGGTTCAGGACCTTCTCACCCTGCAGATAGTCCTGTCGAGTCTCCCACAAACTCTAAAAAATGGGGCTACTGATGGTTCAGGACCTTCTGAGCAGCCAGATAGTCCAGTCTACACTCGTCCAAACGGTTGCTCTATGTTATCGTCGATCGAAAACCATATTGCATACCAAATATGGAACAATCCGGTAAGTACATTACGTTATGATAATTTTATATATAGTTGTAAGTTCAAAGTTCATACAATTATTTATAAATAAGTACATTTTACATAGAGGTATAACTTCATCCAATTGTTTACTTTTCAGGAGAGTTCTCGTATGTTGACGGTGATCAACCACGGGAAAAAATACAATACATGGAGGTATGAATTATTGGGAGACGATGTGAAGGCAAAAATCAGTCCCACCGGTCTACAATATTTGGGTAGCTACTCATATACGACGATGGATAATGCACTGATTTCAGCATTTGTAGAACGATGGCATCCAGAAACCAACACTTCCCATCTACCCAAAGGGGAGTTGACGATTACCCTTGATGACGTCCATCATATATTGGGACTTAGGGTTGATGGTCGAGTCATGATGAATCAAACTTTTGATGAGTTGAGCATCAACTTTTACGACCATATTGTGGATTATGTATCAGGGTGTCTGGGAGTTGATGCCACTAGTTTTACCAGTCTTCGAGAATTCAAGAAGTCCTACGGACTTCCTCTAAAATATTTGGAGGAGATATTCGCTGATCCGGACCCCAAAATGGATAATAGCGATAATGTGGCCCGCGGATATATGCAGTTCATCTTAGGGGCTGTCGGCATTACAGATAAGTCTGGAACGTCCATACATGCCAAATATCTCCTCAATTTGGACAACATTGACACGTTGGAAGAAATATCTTGGGGAAGCGGTATACTAGCATACCTTTACCGCGAGCTTGGTGCGGCATCCCGCGTGGGTTCGAAGACAATATTCGGATGCCAGACTCTACTCCATGTATAGATATATCTTTGTCAACTTGTATACATAATTTTAAATTTTGTTGTTTATTTTTGGACTAATATTTTTTTAACCTGGTTACGTGAAGGCATGGATATACGAGCACTTTCCAACCCTGCAGCGGGCGAAACTGAACCGAGGGTATGACGAGAACCTTCCTAGAATGTGCCGATGGAAGCCAACTAAGGAAGATGCCAAACGTTCTCACACATTGGCCGCCCTACGGAATGCACTCGAAGATATGACGACAAAAGAGGTGAATTTAGACCTAATTTTGTACTTAATTGGTATTAATTGACTATGTTATGCTAAATGACGTTATGCTAAATGACGTTATGCTAAATTTTATGCGGTACAGATTGTTTGGGATCCATACCGTGATTTGCAACAGACTAGTCGTCCATTGCAACCAGTCGCTTTATATCACGGTCTTATCAGTTGTCATAAAATCGAGGAGGCTTATATGCCGGATAGAGTGCTCCGTCAGTTTGGCTACGTACAAACTGTCCCAAAGCGCACTTTGAAAATGATAACTCCTCCGCACGGTACAAAACCGCTAAACTATATTCCTGCGACGTTCAACTGGGTATCAGACTTCTTCACCGAGTGGCAACGCCACGTTATTAGAGATACCGAACGGAAAGCAGCAGTCAATATGACGGAGTGTAGCGACGACTACCTCGCCTACTACGCCGGTGTTGGACTACCTACCTTGTTCCAACGCGGAGGCGATATTGTGCGTGTACCTTCAGATCTTCCTGCCAAATTGGTCTTGTATACTGCATTGGTCAAGATGGTGAGCCAACTTCTACACTTTAAGTTTGATATTTGTAACTATTTATAACAATTTTTTTTAATTCTCATGAATAGGCAAGGAAAGTGAAGAAGTTGGGAAGAAGCCTCGTAAGTTGCCAGGGTTCGAATTATATGGCAATCAATGACGAACTCCAACAAATCGACAACGCTGAAGATTTTTCTTTCTTGGAAAATAGAGAGCAACGTACAAAGAGGTGGCATAAAGTTTAGGCCCCGTTTGAAGACTTGTAAAACTTTCAATGAATATGACTTTTGAGAATTGTAAACGTTTAAACTATGAATTTGAGTTGTATAACTTTGAATGAATTTGCTACTATTGACACTTTGAATGAATTTGCTTTAATTGCTATAATTTGATAATTTGCTACAATTGCTACATACATACAATTTGTGTTCAAATTTTGCTACATACATACAGTTGTCAAATGTGCTGACAGTGGAGCTAATTTTACTTATAACTGTGCATACAGACAGTGGATAAAGTTTAGGACTGTCAACAATTTCATAGTCCTAGTTTCCTCCAGGACTGTCATAATGTTGACAGTCCTAAACTTACATATAATTGTGCATACAGACAGTGGGTAAAGTTTAGTATATACTAGGACTGTCATAATGTTGACAGTCCAAAACTTACATATAACTGTGCATACACAGTGGGTAAAGTTTAGGACTGTCAAAATTATGACAGTCCTAGTATATACTAGGACTGTCAAAATTGTGACTGTCCTAAACTTACATATAACTGTGCTTACAGACAGTGGGTAAAGTTTAGGACTGTCAATATTATGACAATCCTAGCATATACTAGGACTGTCAAAATTGTGACTGTCCTAAACTTACATATAACTGTGCTTACAGACAGTGGGTAAAGTTTAGGACTGTCAACATTATGACAGTCCTAGTATATACTAGGACTGTCACAATTGTGACAGTCCTAGACTTTACCCACTGTGTATCCACAGTTATATGTAAGTTTAGGACTGTCAACATTATGACAGTCCTAGTATATTATGACAGTCCTAGTATATACTAGGACTGTCAAAATTGTGACAGTCCTAAACTTACATATAACTGTGCTTACAGACAGTGGGTAAAGTTTAGGACTGTCACAATTGTGACAGTCCTAGTATATACTAGGACTGTCATAATGTTGACAGTCCTAAACTTACATATAACTGTGGATACACAGTGGGTAAAGTTTAGGACTGCCACAATTATGACAGTCCTAGTATATACTAGGACTGTCATAATGTTGACAGTCCTAAACTTACATATAACTGTGCATACACAGTGGGTAAAGTTTTGGACTGTCACAATTGTGACAGTCCTAGTATATACTAGGACTGTCAAAAATTTGACAGTCCTAGTTTCCTGGCACTTTTACATATTGACAGTCCTAGTAGCGATTAGTATCAATGCACAACATACAGTCAAAATCTATTAGTATCAATTAGATAACTCCTTTCATTGCACAACATACACACAACATACAGTTTAATATACAGTTAAACATACATGGCTCATTGCACAAAATACATTTCAATATACAGTATCAATCGATTAGAATATCAAAGTAGTTGTCCGGCATAATTTTTGGATCCTCCATCTTCATCATCTTCTTATAGGTAGCCATTGCATCCGTGTAGGATATCGTCCATGCGATCGCTTCCTCTGGTGCGTGTTTATACCAAAGCGTAGAAGGTGGCAGAATAGGAGAATGACCGATCAACCTTAGGATGACGAAGTGTTGTCCGATAAGCCCTATGCAACATAGATTGGATACTCCGTGTTCGGCCGGGGGAGCACACATTGGAAAGAAAGTATTGTTAATACCTTGTGAGATAATTACAATAGGTATCTTATACCTATTAGAGAATACGTAAGCAGCAGGCAGGACATTCATGTAATGGTCTGGTCCGGTAACTGTTTCCGTACAAGGTATGCCTGCCAACAAATCTCCAACAATTTCTTCGCCAAGTATCTGCCTATAGAAGGGTAGTCGGGACTCCAACTCCTCGTACAGCTCTTCCCTAACCTGTCTCCATCCTGCTTCAACTGAATAGCCTAATTGTCTTGCTAGTGCATGATATCCATAATGGCCATCCTTAGGAACATCAACAATATACCAAATAAAATTCCGTATCTCAAGTAGGAAATTTTCAATGTATAGACTATAAGAATCAGAAAAGTTATCTAAACCCTCCGTCATGACTGCATCGTTCGTTTTCTGTTTCTTCCCCCTTCGAATAGTAAGCTTACTCTTTTTCTGCGGAAATACCACCCTATCCATTACGGACTTTGCCTCCAAACTGCGTTCAATATGTTCAAACAAGGATGGATCTCTTTTAGTTGACTCCTCCGCCTTCTTTTTTGCTCTACTCTTTCTTGATTGTGGTCTTCCCTTAGGAGTTCGAACAACGGATGGCTCTTGCAATCGAGTTATTACCAGGACTGCAATTTCTTGGATTTTAATCTCAATGGATCTTCTCTCCGGTTTCTATGCGAAACACCACCTTGCGTGCAGGAGTTTCACTTTTGGCAAAGCAAAGAAATCATCTTGAACTTCCACCATCGGCATTATCGACAGCTGTCTCCAACGTTGATCAACAACATCTATTGGAATAGGTATAGATTCACGATGATATTTGTTGATCTCATGTGCACAAGGAAGTCCGAGTGAATGTCGATATGAACAACCGCAAACCTCAGGATCATAACCCACCGACTTCGACCTACCAATCTCCTCAAACAATAAGCCCAAGGCCTTGTGAGATACTACATGGGTTAAACCATCCAAGATGTGTTCATTCTTGTATTCATGCTTTGCAATATTGAGGCTCATCTCAAATGATGCTACAATCTCGTTCACCGTGGAAATAATCATCAAATGAATCGATTGCCAAACGGAGACAAAATTATCGACCGATGACTGTAGATATCTTTTTAAACTTGAGTGTGATCCTTTGACCCGGTTCGTAGTGATTGTGCCATAATGCTTCACCATGTTCGTCCATACTAAGACGAATTGCTCTTTATGTGGTTCTAGCCAAGTATCTTTGATATAAGATATGCATGTCGGGTTACTTGTCTCCCACTTTTGTTGGAATATGTACCATGCTGTGTCGTAGCTGTCTGTAGTACTTGCTCGCCATACAAGACTCCAATCTCTATAGAATTCTTCGAAGCGAAGCATGTCGATTTTACCGTCCACTTTTACAAATTTTCTCTTGCATTGAGCTTGGATATTTCGATTTATATGCCAAGTTCATAGTAGTCTATGCGCATGAGGAAATACAATATCTATAACATTTATCAGCGCATATTCTCTGTCGGTAACAAAAACAGAGGGCTCTTTGTAACCTGTGTAAAGGGATTGTAGTTTCCTCAACGCCCATGTGTAATCCTCTACTATCTCACTCTTCATAAAATAAAAAGCGACTGTAAATGTTTTTTCCGTAGACGTAAACCCAACAACGTGAAAAAGAGGCATCTTGAACTTGTTGGTCTTATATGTACAATCAAGGATCAACACGTCTGCGAAGGACCGAGCCAAGTGTGTGCAATCAGGATGAGCCCAAAACAATAAAAGGAGTTCATCATTTTGTGGATGTCTTCTATGGTACTCCACGTAGTGATGCTCCCCAAGCAACTTCAATACTTGCTGCATCGCTATTCTTCCTTTCATACTTTTAAATTTTGCTCTGGCCAAACTATTATAGATCGTCCTCATGGTAGACTTGTTCCCATCTTCTTTTTGTCGCACGACAGAATAAATTTGTTTCGGTGCAACTCCGGAAAGGAACAATTCTTCAACCAACTTTCTCTCATCCTCCTTCAACCGTGCCATGTAGGCATGACCCGTAAGTGTCCCTGGAATAGGATGATTGTGTCTTCCATTCTTAACTTCGATTATCCACTTCACATCTTCTACTTTTACAATCAACACCTTCAATGGACAACCACATTTTCTCGTCCCAACGTTTTTCTTAAGGATTTTTTTTCAATAACACCCTTTTTTTATGATGCTCCCTAAACACACCTCCTCTTTCGCACCCTAGCTCTACATATTTTTGGCCCGGCCGAGATCTGATGGATCTTGCAATGACAATTACTACGTTATGTCATCTTCCAACTTCTCTGCACCACTCTAATGCTTCTTCCTGGGTTGCAAATTGAATATCCGTTGAGAATATATCATCCACATCAACACCAATAGCATGATGTACCACAATATCTGTACAAGGTTGGTCCTATAACCAATATAAAATAATATAAAAATTAATAACTTCATATAATTATCCAGGACTGTTACTATTTTGACAGTCCTATTTGTATATAGGACTGTCAAAATTATGACAGTCCTACTTTTATATAGGACTGTCGAAATTCTGATAGTCCTATATTTATATAGGACTGTAGAATTATTGACAGTCCTATATTTATATAGGACTGTCTAATTTTTACAGTCCTTACACGATGACTGTCGAATTAGGGTTGTCGTTTGACGTACCGTACGTGCTTCGGAACAACTGACATGTTCTTCGGAACGTCTGGAGTGCATATTTAATGGATTGGATGATCCGACTTCGTTATCGAAGATATTTTCATGCATTGTTCCTACAATAGTCAAAAAAACTAAAAAAAATTCTGACAATCGCAAAACTTATTCATCGTATGTTGTCAAAGACATACCGGAAGAATATTCGTTGGACAATCACCAAAGCAAAATTCTCCTCCACTTGGGACCGCAACTATCAATTTCCAAATTTAGGTTTAGACTTGGAGAATGAGGGTTTCTTCAAGTCAAGGTGGAATGCCAAAAATAGAAATTTTGTTCACTTATATACCTTGGTGTGGGCTAGCCCCAAGTAACTTTAAGAGTGGCAAACTTGTAATTTTGTAAAAATTATATTGGGCTAACCCCAAGTAATAAGTGTAGTGCCCTTATAAATTATCTAAACATTGTGGCCGGGTTGATTTTTTTTTAAAGGGTTTTGTATCTTATTTTTTAGGTTATTATTCAATTAAGAAATTATAACCTCTCTGACTAGGCGGACGTTCTCATCATCAAACTGCGAGGGAGGTGTGAAAAAATGGACCCAAATGGCATACAATGCAGTATGCACAAAGTCTCGTACGTATCGTCGGACATCTCAAAAAAAAAAATTAAAAATATATTTTCCAACATAGGTGCACGTCCAATGTATAGTATCTTTCTGCGATATGTGGTACATGTCGCAGAATAAATAATATCTTTTGCGAGATGTGGATGTCTTGATATGTAGAGAATTTTTGGCGGGACTTATATTTTGTTTTCCTCTAGTGAAATTTGTATGGATTCCGCGACATACTAAAAGTCATGTTGCCAATACATGTAAAAAAAAGCTTTTAGAGACAAAAAGACCCTATGTCGCTAAACATGTTGCTAAAAATATAATTTTTTGTAGTCCAATAAAGATGGATGCAATGACAGAAGACGTCATCTATTGTCTCTTGTTTACTATGTATGTTGATCTAGAGTTATGAGACCACCCTATGATTGTGAGGTATCATTATATCTCCTCTGGCCATGACACTTGCCTGATACGAGTTATGATATCCATTTAGGATACTGACCCGTGTACTCGACTAACCATCAGTATATGTAGGACGTGGGATGGTTAGGACGTGACTGCTATTAGCAGATTGTGTTAGTGACCGTAGCAATTACAGACTGGACGAGTGGTGGATACGACTTAGACAGTTTCATGGGGTGGGGAGGACAACTATTAGCTTAGGGGCTACTATTATTTACTTTTTCTCTAGATGCCTCTAGTTTCTCGGATGAGCACTAGTGCGCCATGCATTTATTTTTGTTAGGAGAGCCCATGCGTGAAAGGTCGTCCTCAATTGCTTTCACATATACGGTTAGGAGACCTCTTGTATCATGATTGCACTATATGGTATATTTTTCTGTATCTTGTTACGTCCTACTGAGGACCGGCGATCTCTCCAGGTATAGTTGAGCCATAGTATCTTGAGGAGTACGGACCTGGACCAGACACTACCCTTGGTGATGATGAGTCTACGCTACTAGAGTTTGCTTGATTTCATCTTTAATTTTGGACTTATTAGTGGACTATTCATTTTATTTTGGAGTTCGGACTCCAGTTTAATTTTAGTTTGATATAGTCGTTGGCAGTGGATGTGTCTCCACCCAAGTATTTATTCTCTTGGATTATTTTAGACTTGATCCTTTTGATCTATTGATTAGTTGCTTTCATTTATTATTTATGGATGAGATATAGTATGACCTTGACCTTGATATATATATATATATATATATATATATATATATATATATATATATATATATATATATATATATATATATATATATATATTACGGTTGTGAGATGTATCATTATACAACATACATATATATTATGGATTTATAGATTTCATATATTGGAGTTGCCCATATACATACCAGCTGGCATGCTTGCGTATACTTGGTCCTAAGTATTTGGGACTGGGGCGTGATAGATGCGTCACTATATGACTAGACACTATCCATGTCATCTCGAGGGTCAATCCTCTCAGAGTCCTAATGACGAAACCCGGTTCGCTTAACTCTCGCCTAACAACCTGAGCTATGCTACTATCTCCATACGACATGGTGTTCGTTCCTCAAAAGGTAGTTAAAGGACAAGCTTTAGCCGATATCCTGGCAGTTCACCCGGTTCCAAACACATCCAAACTCTACGATGATATTCCGGACGAATTATTGGAGTCTAATATACCGACGAAAGAATCTGTCTAGCGAATGTTCTTTGACGGTGATTCAAGAACATGGTCTAAGGGCAATATTGTTGCATGAGTGTGGGTAGTACTTGTCTTCCCTGGTAATCTTGTCATCTATCGTGCGTACTCATTAACGGAACCATGCTCTAATAATTTAGCAAAGTACAATGCTCTACTCATCGGACTCCAGTTAGCACAACAGCTGGAGGTAGACTACCTAGAGGGTTATGGTGATTCTAAGATGATAATTAGTCAAGTTCAAGGATAATATGAGATTAAATATGAGGACCTTATTCCCTAATATCAGGCTGCACTCGAGTTGGTTTCACTTTCTCCGGATTCTACATCGATCATGTGCCTCGATTATAGAATACCAAAGCAAACGCTTTAGCTGGTCTCGCAGTTTTATTGTCCATTCTAGTTAAGACACAATGTTTGATTATAGTGGTTGGTCAAGAATTATTTTGTCCCAAAAACAATCTTCGCATCCTTCAAAGTTGTACAACTGAGACGAACATTGATTCCTAAGATTAAAGATTCTCCTTCATCGACTATGCCATTTATGTAATCTTACCAGAAGACCCAAAGGAAGAAGTTATATCTAGAGGCGTTCTTTCATATTTTATTACTATATAGCTACTAAAATGATATATCGTCGCTCTTATGGCGGACTTCTGCTACGATGCTTATCAGACGCAGAAGCAAAGCAGACACTTCATGAAGCTCATGACGGTACTTGTAGAGCATACCACCCCAACCCTAAGTTATAGGATCGCATTAGACGTATGGGTTACTATTGGCCCGCTATGGTAGCATATGTCATAAAATATGCCAACAAATATAGGACATGTCAAATTCATGCAGATTTTATTCACCAACCATCAGAGTTCCTGCATCCGACGGTCGTATCTTGGCCGTTTGAAGCCTGGGGCATGAACATCATTGGTCCAATTATCCTTCTTCATCAAGAGTTCATCGGTTTATCCTGTCTATAATCGATTACTTCTCCAAATGGGCAGAAGTTATACCACTCATTGAAGTGATGACATCCAACATTATTAATTTTGTCAAATATCACATCATATCGCTTTGGTCTGCCCCAGAGAATTATCCATGACAATGGTTCATAGTTTGCAATCCATACATTTTATCGATTTTGTAACCAAAATCATATACAAAATGTAGCATCAACAACGTACAATCCTGTCGCTAATGGTTAATTAGCTGAAGCATTCAACAAGACTATCATTAAACTTCTTAAGAGTTCGTTTCATCTAACAAACGTGACTGGAACAAGAAGCTTGGTGAGTGTCTTTGGGCCTACCACACAACGGTATGTACCACAATTGGCAAAATGCCATATTCCCTGGTCTACAGGAGTGAACCAGTTCTTCTCCTGCAAATCCAGATTCCTTCTTTTCAGATAGCTATCTCCAGTGAGTTAACAACCGAAAATAATGATCATTTGCGGTTACAAGAGTTGGAAGCACTCGACGAGAAATGTCTCATGGCTTAATAGCGCAATAAGCTATATCAAGCACGAATCTCCAAAGCCTTCAACAAAAAGGTAAAAGAAAGTGTGTTCCAAGTTGGTGACCTCGTCTTAGCACTGAGAAGACCGATGGTCATGACACACAAATCCAAGGACAAGTTTCAGCCTAAATAGAAATGCCTGTTTGTGGTGGAATAAGTGTATTCCAATGGAGCTTATCGGCTCATAAAGCCTGATGGAGACCTGCTGATAATGCCAATCAGTGGTAAATTTCTAAAGAAATACTATGTCTGATGATGGTATGCATAGTAAATATGGAAGGACATTCAATATAATACTTTCCAAATCTCCAGCAGATTGCCTTAATTGAACAAATGTACTGTATTTGCCTTTTTTATATCCCAGACAGTGTAAATATACAGAAAAACATTTATTTCTTGCAGAATATTTTCAATCTATTACCTGTATTCAAGAGTTGAATATGCCACGGCTAATGGGTACTCAAAACTCCTTAGTGGAATTGTCTCATAATCCTACGAAACGTTCTTGTTGAGATTATTAAACAAATTTTTTCAACAAATAAGTTTATTCCTAGAGCCCAGCTGCTCTAGGGACGTATTATTTCTAATCCCTAGTCAGATCAAAAATAGTCTATTCATGGGTATATTATCCCCAATTAAATTTAGTATACTTCAAAAAATTGTTATATCCAAAACACCTCTGAATTGTTTCTTGAAATTCTCCCCAGCTAATGAACATGTCCATGTACCTCTGAATAATTTTCATCTTCTCTCCCCAGTAGAGTAAGCCTATCTCTAGAGCCCAGTTGCTCTAAAGATGTCTGGTTTCTAATTCCCAACTGGACTAGAAATTCAAAACTCCCCAACAAAGTTTCAAGAAAGACAATCATGTCCATAATACCTTTTAATTATTTTTCGAAGAAGTTGTATCCCTACATTACCTCTGAGCAGATTAAAATTCTAATCCAAGATTTTGCCATATCCATATTACCTCTGAGCAAACAAAATGGTCTATCACATCCTCATTACCTCTGATAGTCTTACAGGTTCACTACTCGTGCCACAGTGATTAGTGCATTGTAGCGAATTCGGTTAAAAGATATCTCAGTGAATTTGTCTTTACCCTATCACTATTTAATATTTGCCATAAACAAAAGTTGTGTGGAACATTTATTACAAACTTAAAAGTACAAAAAATCTATACAAGAATCTAAGTACAAAATTCTGGGAAGATTGTAGCTATAGAGATCTAATCGATCTGCAATCGATTACTTTACTCCTTGGACTACCAAATACACGAAGAAGAAATGTTAAGTCTCAAACAATAGAGAACTTGACATCAAGAAGGATCTGGCAACTAGCACATACTGTTGGCCCATTCGGTCTCAGTCAACTTGATTTTGATATAACTAAACCATGTCTCGATATGTCGTAATATGATACAAACTGAAGACTCAACATACTGCAATAGATGCTGTCTATACTGCATATTTATATATAATTTTACACTTTATTTGAGTATATTACTTATGTACATCGAGTCATACTGGCATACCCAAAGTCCATTCAAATGAGCCTAAACCATCCACCCAAAAATTAGACCACATACAACTTGGACCTACCTAAAATAGCCCAACCGAACTTGGTCAGTCCATTTTGGAAAAACAACCAGTTGTATAATCCCTGATTTCATGGCCTCCAACGTTCGAAAAATATTTAAATTACCACCGAATTCTGGCCTAACTCGGTTTGGTAAAAACTTATAAATAGGCATGGATTCTCATCATCCCAACACTCTCTCTTCTCTTCATTCTTCTATCCTTAGTCAGCTATACCCTGAGCTTTAACTTTTCCATCTCCAAGATCAACTCCCTAGCCTTCTAAGTGCCAAGTGCGATATCGGTTTAAAAGTCTATCAAGAGTTATAAGATCTTGGCTCAGGGAGTTTTCTCAGTCTCTTGAAGTTACAAGCCTTCGTATCAAAACTTGTGGTTGTAAAGAAGTGGCAAACCTTCGGATCAAAGCTTGTGATTCACTATTGGTGATTATAGTGGATACAACTCCGAGCAAGAGTTCTCAGGCCTAGACTAGTCCTCTTAGAGAAAAACCAGGATAAAAATCTTGGTGTTTGTATTTGCTTTCTCTAAACTCTACTCCTTACATTTCTGCATTGTTATTATTAGTTGGTAGCTGTCTTTACTGTGCATCAATTTTTAATTGGATAGATTATTCCGCTGTACTATATTCACCCTCCTGTAAAGTTGCCCTATGGTCCTACACACAAGACCTCTGTCCCTTGGAATAGCACTGAACCCAATATTTATAACCATTTAGCACTTGGAACGGTTATTGGAGTACGCGCACAGAAAATAGACAATTTGTAACCATTTGCCATTTTGTGCACGCATATTTGGATAACTGCCATCTATATTGTATTTAGTGTGCGTGAAAACTAATATCATCTTGACACGTGTCTTAATGCACGAGGAAGGCCTTGGTCGTGGTGACAAATATTTGTACACGTTTTACGAGAATTACGGGATTAAATACACGTAATCTTTTTAAATTCATAACCACACACTATCGGTTAGAAATTAGTAAGTATGTGTATATTTCTCCCTCAACAGAGATAAATATTGAGATGTGTGTACTTTGTTAAGGAGTAGGCTGCATAATTTTTCTCCTTTGAAAGTCATGACAAATGTAGGCGCCACGTGGCTTCTTCTCGATCGGAGTGGAGATCTTGGCATTAAATAAGTGTGATTTCATCGAACTCTACGAGATTCATCAGTCATCAGGCACATTCCCTGTCACACCCATTTCCAGATTTGGTATTTCTTAAATTTCTAGAATTTAAATTATTTTCTTGATAATGTATTTTTTGCTATATTTTTATGATAGTTCCTATTATTATATTTTTATATTTGATTTTGTTGTTGTCTAGATAGACTACCCGAGGCCAGTAGTGTGTACATTGGCAATTGCCATGGACCCGTACTAGGACCCGTATGTAGGGAGGATAACTAATCCGGTTCATTTTTGGAACCGCTAAGCCTATTATGGATAGTTGAGATTTGCTAGGGAGTGTCATGACTTAATCCTAAGGCTAACCTCATTCTTCCCCCTCTAGTATATATATGAGCTTTTCTCTCTCCTCTCATTCTTCTTCATTTCCATCTTATTTTCCCCTTTCTTCTTCTTTTCTCCCTCTCCCTCACCCGATCACCGTCCCCAGCCCTAACCCGGACCCTAGAAGAGGTTGTGATCACTTGGACCATGAGAGGTAGAGACTAAGAAGCCACTCCAGGCAAGTACATCTTGCTCAATGGTGAAGCCATAGATTTTTAGATTTTTGTATATATGTGTTATTTAAAAATGTGTTTGATGTAAAATGTTCCCCTTGATGTCCTCATCTATTTTAGTTCTTGGAGTTTGGGTTTTGATGGATAATTTGGAGTAGATCTGAGTTTCAAGATTTAGGTTTTCATGGGTTCTATAAAGTTTTTTTGGTTTTGATCTATTAAAACTTGTTATTTTAGAAAACTAATTATTTCTTGTGATGGATAATTAAATTTTGTGCAATTTTGACTTTTGTTTCACTTGATTTGGAGTTAAAATAAAGATTTTATGAAGAAAATAAGTTTTTCTTTTAGATATTTGGAGCTTTTTCCATGGAGTTAGTTCTATTTTGGGACGATGAATTTCCATGCGCCCAGCTACATGCACCCTCTTCCAGTATGTGTCCATCTTGTTGGGCACATGACTGATTTCCATGCGTCCTACATGCGCCCAAATCCATGCGCCCTCTTCTAGAATGCATCCATCTTGTTGGGCACATAACTGATTTCCATGTTTCCTGTATGTGCCCTGTATCCATGCATCCTGCATGTGCCCTGCATCTACGTGTCCTGTATGCGCCTTGCATCCATGAGTCCTGCATGCATCCCTGATCATATGCGTCCCTGATCATATGCGCCCCTGACCATATACGTCCCTGCGTCCTGAATGCGCCCTGCATCCATGTGTCCTGCATGCATCCCAGTTTTCCCCATGCACCCAGTT
Source organism: Iris macrosiphon (assembly GCA_036927795.1). Classification (NCBI taxonomy): domain Eukaryota; kingdom Viridiplantae; phylum Streptophyta; class Magnoliopsida; order Asparagales; family Iridaceae; genus Iris; species Iris macrosiphon. The sequence continues at coordinate 42,643,649 of JAYESA010000013.1, forward strand.
TTTTCCTGCGTCTCCATGCGCTCAGTTTTTTCCTGCGTCCCCATGCGCCCAGCTTTCCCATGTGCCAAGCATCTATGCTGCCAATGGTTCCCTGCTCTGGGTTTAATCATATGTACTTTTTATTCTATTATGTTAGAATATAGTTGATGTTGTGCTCTCACATATTAACAAATGATTTTGATCCTCGCACCACCGTGGAAATTGTTTGTGTATGTTAACCTATTGTATTTTTGCATCGATCAATCAAGTGTGAGTATTGCCTAATGTATCGCGTGTCGCGGATACGATAAGTTCGCTAGTGATAACTCGTGAAAAGCTCATACCCGTAACTCATCATTATAGGAAGTTTCTCGAGTGTCCACGACTAGAGAACTTGAAATAATTTGGTAATGATTAGACAAGATAAGATTCACCTAGATCATTGGGAGGGAAGAATATTGCGCTACTAGATACCCCAATCTCCAAGGGCCCCATGAGGCATGTGACAACCCTACTAGGCAAGGGCTCCATGACCTACCAATTTTACGCGTGCTGTGGCACTTACGAGACAAGTTTATATTTACAAGACAAGTTTATACTACAAGACCAGTTAATGCTTATAAGACAAGTTCATGACTACACGATAAGTCTATAATTTCAAGACAAGTTATGATTTTAAAACAAGTTTATAATTTCCTGACAAGTTCATGTTTATGTCAATTACAAGTTATGTTTGATTGTGATGTGTATTCTTTTCAAGACAAGCGTACCCTTGGCCATCTGGGTCAACTGCAGTGTCGGTGGTAGCAACATTCTTCAAAGCATGCAATTGTTAGTAACTGGTTTGTGATAATCGTAGTTAGTTAATTATAGCAAGTTGTAGGCATATTTGGCCGACACTGAATGTTTGTCTATTCTTCTAGCTTGCCCTTATATCTCATTCTTTCGATGCGTGGTTAGGGTGCTACGTTATGCTCGGGTGAAAGTCTGTAACCCCGGTCCTTGTTTGGTTTAAGACTTATGGTCCTGATCTAGAGTAGTTCCTATGCCCTCTTGCCGCTCGTCGCTTTATCCTGCTCTGTTAGATAGTATGTTTAAATATTTTATTTCTGTCATTACTTTATTCTTGAGACAAGTACATTGGTACCGTACAAGTCTATGTTCTCCATTAGATGTGTTCTTGCAAACTTTGAATTTAAGTAACGAAAAAGAGTACAAAGAATCCTAAACAAAATTATCTAAGTACAATATTTTGATCTGGGGTGTGACGATGGACAAGGAGTGCTATGATGGCTCCTTTACTCTGTTGACGATCTGATGTAGGGTGAGGAAGCTTACGTTCTCTCTTTGCTCGTCTAAGTATGCTCTCTCTCTGTAATGGACACCCCTCTCTGTGTGTCTCTGTTTGGGCATGCCACCCTTGTTATTTATAGTCATCTTGCTGACGGGCTATAGGTGCCGCATATGCCTCTATTTGGTGGCTGTATAGGACTCTTTCAATAGAATGCGATTGTAACTGCAGTCGTATGCCACGGAGAAGCTGTCACGTGGTCTTGGTTACGATATGTTGTTGAAGATATCTCGGGGTTGTTACGTGCATGACTTGGTCAACTAGATACGTAGTCAGCACCGATTATGCAAAAAATTGTCTTCGGTTGTAACAGAAAGATCCTGCAAGTCGAGAGCTGCATAACGTCTTGGCCGTATATCATCGTGGCTGCATACGTACTCTCGTTTGACTTTGGTCAGATGGACACTCTGGCCGTATGATATTATGGCCGCATACGTACTATCGTTTGACTTTGGTTAGATAGACACTCTGGCCACATGATGACAAGGCCGCATCCAAACTCTTATCTCGCCTTGGTCGGATGGACACTCTGGTCGCATGATGACGAGGCCGCATGGGCATATAGTCACATATGAATGGGCACGTAGCATGGTACGTCTGTCGAGGCCATCAATACGTGATGTGAATTTCTGTCTAAACCGTCGTCTTCATGAATCTTGAAGTATTTTAGTGTGATGAGTGATGTATCAGAGTCTGACAGTCATCGAATGCTGTGTTAGAGGGTTTTATGTGGCCTCCCTGCTCTGTGTTTGTTCAGGATGCATAGAGTATACTATACGGCTTCTAGATCTTTTGTTGATCATGCCGCATGTGGCTTCTTTGCGACTTGGTTGTTCAGGCCGCATGTGGCTTCTCTGTGGCTTGATTGTTCAGGTCGCATGTGGATTTTCTGCGATTTGGTTGTTGTTTTGAGGGGGCATGACCTTTATGCGGCCTGAATAATTTTTTATTCTTCTACAAGACCCCCTTCAAATTTTCCAACATGACAAATTTGGAATACTTTGAAAAGAAGCATGGCCGAGCGCTATTAGCTGCATATGAAGGGTATGTCGCATAGTCTCATTGTCGTATAGTTGTCTCTGACAGACTGTCAGATCATTAAATGAGAAAATTTTCTTTGATCTTTGCACGAATCTCTTGGGATTTTGCACCGTCAATGGATAAAGTGGCTCAACTAATGAGGAGTCATCGCCAACCGTTGCCGCTGCGTAGATCGAGAAGGGTTGGATTCGAGTAGCTGCTGTCGTCATCCATTGCCGCATAGTCCCCCCTATATATAGGGGAGAAGAGAGAGAGGGAGAGAAGTCTTTTTCTCTTTCAAACTCTCTTCTTTCTTTCCTCTTTCTTGTTGTTTCCATGGCTCCCAAGGACTCCTTCTCTTCTGTTGCTGCCAAGAAGGCCCCTAAGGGAAAGGACAAGGCTAAGGGAAATGGTCGTGCTACTACGGTGGACCCTTCGCCCCCCACCGACGTTCAGTTGCCGATCAAGGGTAGGTTTTCTGGAGAAGACATTTGTATTTTGGAACACATAGATACATGTGCACGGTTGGACGCATGGATGCGTCTATGCGCCAACTATTCACTGCCGTATGGCTGACTCGGCTGCATGTGTGCCTGGGCTGCATGGTTGACTCGGCCGCATGGGTTACTAGGCCACATGGCTGAGTTGGCCGCATATGTGCCTAGGCCGCATGTTTGGCGTGGCCTCTTGGCTGACTCGGCTGCATGTTTGGCATGGCCACATGAGCACATCGCTTTAGGACATTACTCTGATCTAATGCCTTTGTGGTTTCTTCAGTGACTTTGTCCACCACTCCTTCTGGCGAACTAGTCCTTGGGCACCGCCTGCTACCCTTAAACATGAATCTCGAGGACCTTGCTGCAGCCATCCAAAATCAAGTTGACAAAGATCTTCCGCCTGAGTGATAACAAAAGATTGTCGAGAAGACTCCCTCTTTCTTGTTGATTCAAATCAACTCGGGGAAGATCCATGATAAAGACAGGAAGCATTTCTTCAAGAATCCATACTTCTTGTTTGGTGACGCACCGGAGCCTTCCCAGTCCGTGATGGGGACGACCAGGGAGAACTGGTCTTTTACCTTCCGCAGGACAAAAATAACTTTTCCTTCTTTCGAACGTCACCTGCCTCTGTCAGACCTGAAGGTGATGATGGGCCCACGGAAGATAGACTTGAACTTAACCCCTGAGCCTCAGGGGGCCCTCCTTGGGAATGTCCGATGTGGGATCGAAAGAACAAGCGGGAGTTTTAAAGCACGAAGGAGTCACCTTCGTACTCCTTGCTAGAACTGAATCCTGGTCTGGTCGACATTGACCTGGGGCCGAACCTCAGCGTATATGCGATGGGCACCTTCCTCCACTAAGTTGCTAAGAAGGGGACCTACCCCACCGGACAGTTGCGGGCTCTCATCTGGATGTATTACAATGCCTTCTGGTGCCGCCTGACCCAGTGGATCTTGAAGAAATATGAGCGGAAACTCAGAGCCGCCGATTTGTTCTTTGCCGTGAGGGCTACTTGTTATGTCTTGGAGGTGAACCGCCCTCTGTTTTTTGTCCTGATGGAGCTGTACAACCTTCGTACGGGGACCTTCTTCACGCCCGGCGGTGAGATGGGACTGGCTTTACATAAGATGCATGTCGTCTCAAAACTCCCTTTGGACGATGAACCCTATGAAGAGTGTACCCCGAGAATTAAAAAACTCGGAAATTGGAAGCAGAGGACCCCGAGATCTTGAAGGTGTACCAAGAGTTGCTATGCCATCACGGCATATACCAGAAGTCTTCAAAGAAAAAGAAGTCTACTGAGGGATCCTCTCCTCACATTTTGACTTGGACTCGCCACCTCTTTCCGGAGCTGAAGGAGTCTAATAGAGTTCATGTTCGACCGCCGTGGTCTAATCATGATGTGGCTGACTCTATCCATGCGCTGAAGGACTTGGCCGTCGAGGGTAAGGAAGTTGAGGGAACCTTGGGGGAAGAGGGCGAACCCCTTGACAAGCTGAGTGGTCTCGAGGAGGAGCTAAACTATTTTTATATGGATATGCACCAGTTGTCCCTTTTGGCCGTACTGGTGGGGTACTTGATGCTCTGACTGCGCAACTGCATAGTCCTGGGAGGGTCCGAAACAATAGAAAGGATCAGTCGCACCCTGATCCTACCTGCCGTGAAGTTAGAATTCGGCTACAAGCTGGCCCTTCTACCGGCCATGGGGTGTTGCATCTATCGTGGGCTCCGTAACTTTGCTGAGAAGGTGGACGACCATCCTGGTAAGGGACATTTCAACAGGGTCGAGCTTCCTTACCACTATTTGATGTGTTGGCTTTTCTTGCATCACGAGTCTTTGATGAGCCCGGGGACTGATGAGGATATGGTGGTCGCTGATGCCCTGATCTGCAGGTATCGAATGATGAAGTGGTGGTGCGATACTATCCCTGCTGGCAGGAGGGAGCTCTCCTTCATGACTGGTTGGACCTTTTTCACGTCCGAGCCAGAGTTCACCATCGATGAAAGGAACGTCATTCATTTTAATGATGAGGTAGCACCTCAGGGCTTGTTTGAGAGGCTCTTTCGCCGGTTCCAAGTCATCTGCCCCCCCATCTGGTGTATCAGAATAAGCCAATCATTTTCGTAGAACCTTATCTACCCAGTCGGTTTGCTCGTTCGTTTGGCTACACTCAGCTTTTACTAGGTCATCTGAGTACTTCTCTCGGGTATAGTGGCAGTTTGCTCGACGGGGCCCGAGCATGGAGTTACTATACTGTTGCCGGCACTAGGGTCAGGTTCCAATTTCCAACAGCCGGAGTCATGCCCGAATGTTGTACACCTCAGCAAGGTATTATTGCACGATGAACTCTCTACCGACTAACTTCGATATGGAGAGAAGTTATATCGAGGGCACCATACTAATGCCTCCGAATCCCAAAGTGTGTAGGACACCCAAGAAGGGCAAGGGAGTGGCCCGGCCCCTTATCGTAGAGCTAGAATCATCGACCGAGGAAGACACAATGTCTTCGTCTAACGATCCCCTGCCTTCCAAGCACAAACCAAAGATTGAGACGTATCACGCTCGCTATTTAAAGAGGGCGTGGACGGATGTGGATCCAGAGACGGAACCGACAACGAAACTGAAGTCCCCTGCGAGAGGGACTGCGAGTAAAGTGGTAGGATCCCTTGCACCGGTGGCTTCTGAAGCAAAGCCCACTTTAGATGCTACGGTGGTATTTGTAAATCCTCTTAGTCTGATTCTGCCCGGTCCTTTATATAAATATCTTCGCTCTGGTCTGTTTGAAAATTTGCCGACACAGGAGAGAAGGGACCGTCCCCGGCGAGAAGCCACTTTGGTGGGTTCTTACGCCGAACCGAAAGAGGAAACCTCCCCAGAGTCCGATGTGGGTGCCTCGAAACCGGTACTTGAGACCTCCGGAGCTCAGGGCTTGGGTGCGGCTTTTACGGAGCAGCCTTATACCCCTTTGGAGCACATATCTGTAGAAGACATGGAGGCCATGGGGGAGGCTATAAAAATACTGGATGAGCCATAACACGTGCCGTCTCCCTCCGGTAGGTCATTTCTCTACTTCACAAGATCAAAAATTTTATGGCTTCATCTTTTGTAAACCCCCTCACCCAAAATAGGTATTTTGTGTGTATTATATATCATTATATTTATTATAGATTATTTTAAATATTAAATTTCTTTAGAGTATTCTCTTAGTTAATTAGAAAATAAATTTCTTGATATATTTACTTATCTAAATATTTATTTAGAATAATTTTTAGGTTATTTTAGATTTTTGGATATTTTTCTAGAATTTTTGGGTAATTAAAACCTATAAAACGTAAATTTTTAGGACTGTCATGATTTACTATGCGACTATGCATGCATATTTTTGTGCTAAAATTTTATTTTTGGATTAGAAGACTTAAATATATTTTCTATAATTTTATAGGATTTTTTGGAATTATTAAGGATTTATTTGATATTTCTTATTTAGGATCAGTTCTTTATATATATTCTTTATATTGGATAGATACTAAATTCGTGTTAATAGGTATAAATAAGAATAGATATAAATACGTTATACTATTTTGATTCTATCTAAGATTATAAATTATTTATATAATTCAAACTATATTTTAAAATAATTCTAATCCTGAGCCTACTAGGAAAGCAACTTCATGCATATCATATCCTTATTTGAACTGATCTAATCATATCTAAATTAGCTAATCCTAGTCGTATTCAATTAAGTAGTCTCCACCATTATAAATACCTATTAGACTTATAGAATAAACTCATCTTTCATATTTTTCTTCCCCAAACTCCTCTATTTTTTATCCAAAAATAGTCAAAATTCGTCATAAATTCAGCCTCATTTTCTAGTAGTTATGACGATTTAAAAAGACAATATCTCATAGCTTCGGACTCCAAACGCGCTCAAGTTTTTTTTTTAGATCCGTATCAAGTTTAGATTTCAGAATATATAAATTATCTTAATAATTTGTAAACCTATTTTTCCAAAAAATTCTAAAAGTGCTAGCTGTCCAAAATCAGACACATTTCGGTATTTTTAAGATTTTGGGAGATCCTGAACTCGGAATTACGATTCGTTTGAATTTTTGAAAATATGACATGATGAACTTACATAAAATTATTTTCTCAAAAATTAACATGTTATTTGAATCTACTATGAAATTCGTACAACGTAGACATAACAAAAAAACTACCAAAAACTGTCATCTGTGCGCCCTTGTGGCCATAACTCTTTACCGACTTGTGATTTTATGAAATTGTCGATTCTAAAATTCATGTAGCACTAAAATCTATAGGATTCTATATACAAATCTAGGATTTGGGTCAGTTGACTTTTTGGTCAACGGATTGCCTCGATTTGCGTGCCACGGATCCCAAATCCTTAAAGTTGACTTTCTTTGGACCAAAATTAAGGTTTAAAAATAAAATCCGATTATAATAAGATTAAAATAATATTTTAGGTTATTTTATTCAGAATTAAAATAGATTAAAATGGAGGAACCTATTCACCCACTTTTGTAACCTAACTTGTTTAATTTATGTGACGGGTGGATCGAACGACGCCTTGAGTTGCGACTTCATCCTTTTTCAGAGCAGGCAAGTATACCTTGCCATTGTACTATGATTTACATTCTATATGGTGCATGCATTTTATTTCTATTATTTAATTCATATATTTTAACTGCTATATAAACTACGCGTCCAAGAATAACTTGGGTGCAACGACGGTGGCGTCGTATTTTGTCTTTATTATATATTATGCATGTTGACCTAGTTTTATGAGACCACCCTATTATCATGAGGCATTCTTATATATCATTGGTCATGACATAGTTGTTACACGAGTGTGAGTCTCATGTAGGATACGTACTTGCATGATGGGCTGGCCACCTGTGCATATAGGACGTGCGACGGATAGGGAATAACTGCTAATAGTAATGCATGTTAGAAGACTTAGCAGTTATTACTAGTCCAGGAACATAGATTATTGTGGTACGGTAGTCCAATCCTTTTCCTTGTTTGGTTGTAGGGTTGGGCTGTTGTACTAACGATAGGCTATGAACCAAAGTTACGACACCGATACTTGTACTTCGTCTTGGCATCATAGCTGAAACGTGTTGTGGATACAACATGTATAGAGCATGGGGAGGGAAGAACAATGAGTAAGGCGTTTGGACTCCTTTGCACTTTTCCTTATGTAACCCGTATACTCCGTCGGAGATGTGTGGTCAGATGACCCTTATATTATATATCTACAGGCGGCCTCTGACGTTCAAAATGACGTCATACTTTTTAGGCCCTTGATTCTCCGAGAGAATCATGCCAATCCCATTTTTAGCTAGATAGTCCATATGTTGGAAAGTTATTCTCAAAGTGCATTCACATAGATGGTTAGGCGACCCATGGATGTTTATTTTTAGTACTTTATTGGCATGTTATTTCTGTATCTTGTTACGTCCCTCTGAGGACCTAGTCCCTTTCCAGGTGTAGACGATCTTGACGATTTGCAGGATCATGGATCAGGACTTGCTACTTCTCTCTCTTTCGAAGAGGTCTTCCCTTCGAGCCTTATTGATAATTAGATGTACTTATTTTGTTTCTCTTATATTCTAGTTTGGTAGTGAATTTGTCTCCACCCAACTAATTATTCTTATCAAGCATTTTATACTTGATTCAGTTATATAGTTGATATGTTATTCATTTCTATTTGATTCTGTGGATGAGATCTACTTATGCCTTGTGACTTACGACATAAATATATACCACTTGTGAATTGTTATTCATAATACAACGTACATGTGTTACGATCTTCCAACACATTAAAGTTATCGTATATATACGACTAGCATATTACGTATTCCTAGTCCTACATATTCTGGGACTGGGGTATGGCATATTTTTGTGGTGACCCATGCAGTTCAAGAGTGTATTGTCTCGGTTACGTTACTGTACTGAGCAAACCTGCAAATAGGATTAGAGTATAGGTCTCATCCATATACTTGACTTCCCTCCTTGATTTCGTTCTAAATTCTTTGAACTCACCTACCTTCCTTGACCTTTGAAATTATACACGCTTAATTCTCTTGACATCATTATTCTTTTTTTCCTCACCTCTTCCTATTTACTTCCCTAATAGTTCCTTGAGTATAGCCTTCTGCCAGAATATAGGAATCCTTGTTAGAAAATAACTATGATAGCATACCTACTAAGAAAAAATAAATTAGAATATTGGCAGCTCCCAAAGTTTAGCATACCTAATGAACCCTAGCATCCAATACCTATAAATTGATTGACCATTATCTCTTGATATATTTAGGAATGAATTGAGAGTAGCATAGACACTACTAGGGTTAGCTAGAAAATTGACCATATCGTTTGACCCTAGTATTGAGGAACCAATAAAAATTCGAGGTTGAATATTATGACTAAAACATAACTTTCATAGTAAGATAATATAAGAGGACTATAAAGTTAGATTCTTATCTTGATATTAGCAGAGCAGTAACTTAGGAAACTAAGAGGAATGAACCAATACCTTAGTAAGAGTAAAGGTACCCTACCTTCAGCTTAGTAGATCCCCTAGAATCTATGATCATCGTTGAGTCATACTTGAGTCTCCATGAGTCATCGACCCTGCCATCTCATCCAACTATCTATATACTTTCCCATCTTGAGTTAATTTCTCCCTCCATCATAGATCAATTGTCATAGCTCTTTACCTAATTAAAATGTATTGAATAATTAGAACATTTTTCTTGATCATACCTGGAACATAGAGACTAGCATACCACTATTCCTTAGAAAACCATAATATTATCAGGAGTCTCTCTATTTAATTTTATATCATGTTTCTACGAAACCTTAACGCTCGCTATTTATGCGATGACTAAAAATATTCCTTCATCTTTTAATACGTGCCACCTAACCCTTCTAATTGTAGGCCAAGTGATTTCTTTTACGTTAGGATATATAGTTTCGTAGGATTGTAGTTTGTTAATCTTAAATTTTTGTGCTTAGTAGTTAGAACTTGGCAGGTTGGGTTGTTCATTTAGTTTAGAATATAATTTTGTAATTATCCCTAGTTCCAAATCATATAACCTTTATTAATATATCTCAATACAGGTTATATCCTCTCTCATTTGAGAGCCAGTAAATTCTCCATTCTTAAGTTACACTATTAGTTAATCCTTATAAGTTTGGTAGCATGCCTCACAACCTAGTATCACATAGTTCTTTTGACTTATTAATGAAGTATAATAGAACGACACCTGAATATATGCTAGCATAAGAAGATAGTATTTATCTAGACTGTAGAACTTTAGAGGCCCATACCCCTATTTGGTCGACTAGAGACTTAGACAAGAAGTTAGTATGGCAACTGTAGAGGCACAACATCGGACGTGTCTTATCTTCTTGGTGAACTTGAATTATTTTGTACCTTCCTTCATCATAATCCCGCGTGCTTGTTTTTTTTCTATCGTGACTTATACTGCTATTATAGCCTAGTTTTGCAATCTTATTCTTTACCGAGCTTGTTCATGACACATGTGTTAGTGGGGGCCCACATTAATAAATTGTCTAAATCAGAATTAGTGTATTATGGTTTGATCAACTTTAGTGCACTTGGTTCGTCTTTCGTATGACTATTTTACATAGATTGAGACAAAGTTGACTAGTAGACGAATATACTTGCCCTCTAGACAGGTCAAAGCATATTGTATCGGTTACATAACTGTACTGATATGAGCATGTGAATAAGAATTTATCAAAAATAAGATTTTAATCCACAAATGCCTTGACAACTCTCTTTTGAATTATTTAATCGCCTTGAATCCCGTACTTGTATTCTATCACCTCCTCCTTGAATTTTTTATTGTTGTTTTTCATCTTTTCCTATTTCAGAAAGACGAACGCTCGTGCTTGGTATAAGTTTGATACACAGAGAGTACTAGATATACCCCATAGGCCAATCATATTACTTTGTGACTATCTTTTGTAATTAAGGGCATATTACATGCGATAGATTTTTGTATTAAGATTTTAAGGATTAGTAAGTACTATTGAATGATTGAGGAATTTTTTTTGTACAACCTAGTGTTTATGAGAAATGGGTAAATTTTAAGTTGGGTCGAAGTTGCATTGTCAACTTGAGCTAAAATTTTATATGAAGATCTTAGACGGTGGTTACGAATGTTATCAAGTAAGATAAGATCGAGGAAATTAAGTTATTTTAATTTTGAATTTTTTTAGAAGAATAATTATAATGATGAGGATTTAACTTTAAAGATAAGAATGCCTTATAGAATAAATTTTAAAATTTTAATATTATGGACCAAATATTTATAATTTAAGCACATGATTTAAATTTTGAATATTGGAGATTGAATCAACGATTTAAATTTTGAGGATAAAAAAATAGAACTCTAAACATGAACATTGATGGATTGGATTTAAAATTTTATAATTTGACGATTTGAATTAAAAGTTGAATTTTGATTGTTGGATCACCTATTTGAAATATTGAGGATGAAAATTGAATTTAAAATTTGAAGAGTACGAAATTCTTAAGTTAAAAATAGGAATAAGATTTTATTAGAGTTGTTTATTATTTAAAATCTAGAGGAGATTATGATAGTTGGAAATCATGATTTAAGATTTGAGGCGGGTTATTTAAATCTTGAAGATGTCATATAGATTTGAAATAAATTTGGTTGTTGATTATTTAAAAATCGAGAAGAGATTACGATAGGTTAATTTTTGATTGAAATAGTGGTTATTTTAATTTTGAAGAGATTGTGATGGATTTGAATAGATTTTGTTATTTAAATTTTTGAGAAGATTGCGGTTGACTTGCATCATGTACAAATATGAAAGATTTAATAAATTATGCCATAATTTTAATTTTGAGGACAAAATTCTTGTAAGTTGGGTAGATTGTAAACCCCCTCACCCAAAATAGATATTTTGTGTGTATTTTATATTATTATATTTATTATAGATTATTTTAAATATTAAATTTCTTTATAGTATTCTCTTAGTTAATTAGAAAATGAATTTCTTGATATAATTACTTATCTAAATATTTATTTAGAATCATTTTTAGGCTATTTTAGATTTTTAGATTTTTTTAAATTTTTTGGATAATTTAAACCTAGAAAACGTAAATTTTTAGGGCTTTCATGATTTACTGTGAGACCATGCATGCATATTTTTGTGCCAAACTTTATTTTTGGATTAGAAATCTTAAATATATTTTCTATAATTTTATAGGAATTTCTGGAATTATTTAGGATTTATTTGGATTTTTCTGGGATTATTCAATATAAATTTGAATATATATATATATATATATATATATATATATATATATATATATATATATATATATATATATATATATATATATATATATATATATATATACTCTTATATTGGATAGATACTAAATTCGTGTTAATAGATATAAATAAGAATATATATAAATAAGTTGTACTATTTTGATTCTATCTAATATTATAAATTATTTATATAATCAAATTATATTTTAAATTAATTCTAATCCTAAGCCTACTAGGAAAGCAACTTTATGCATATCCTATCCTTATTTGAACTTATCCTAATCAGTCAATCCTATCCAAATTAGTCAATCATAGTCGTATTCAATTAATAGTCTCCACCATTATAAATACTTATTAGACTTATGGAATAAACTCATCTTTCATATTTTTCTTCCCCAAACTCCTCTATTTTTCGTCCAAAAATAGTCAAAATTCTTCATAAATTAAGCCTTATTTTCTAGTAGTTATGACGACTTAAAAAGACAATATCGCCTAGCTCCGGACTCCAAACGCGCTCCAGTTTTTTTGTTAGAACCGTATCAAGATTAGTTTTCTGAATATATAAATTATTTTAATAATTTCTGAACCTATTTTTCCAAAAAATTCTAAAAGTGCCATCTGTCCAAAATCAGATGTGTTTTGGTTTTTTTAGAGATTTTGGGAGATCCCGAACTCGAAATTATGAGCCGTTTGAAGTTTCGAAAAGATGAAATGATGAACTTACATAAAATTATTTTTACAGAATTTAATATGTAAGTTTAATCTACTGTAAAATTCGTACAACATAGACGTAACTAGAAAATCACTGAAAACTGTTATATGTGCGCCCTTATGGCCATAACTCTTTACCGACTTGTAATTTAATGAAACTGTTAATTCTAGAATTCATGTAGTGCTAAAATACATAGGATTCCACCCACAAATTGAGAATTTGAGTTGGATGACTTTTTGGTCAACGGATAGCCTTGATTTGCGTGTCACGGATCCCAAATTCGTAAAGTTGACTTTCATTGGACCAAAATTAGGGTTTAATAATGAAATTAGATTATAATAAGATCAAAATACTATTTTACATTATTTTATTCAGAATTAAAATAGATTAAAATGGAGGAACATATTCACCCACTTTTGTAACCTAACTTGTTTAATTTATGTGACGGGTAGATTGGACGACGCCTTGAGTTGCGACTTTATTATTTTTTAGAGAAGGCAAGTATAGGTTGTCATTGTACTATGATTTACATTCTATATGGTGCATGCATTTTATTTCTGTTATTTAGTCCATATATTTTAACTTCTATATAAACTGCGCGTCCAAGAATAACTTGGGTGCAACGACGGTGGCGTCGTATTTTGTCTTTATTATATATCATGCATGTTGACCTAGTTTTACGAGACCACCCCATTATCATGAGGCATTCTTATGTTTTATTGGCTATGACACAGTTGTTACACGAGTGTGAGTCTCATGAAGGACACGTAATTGCGTGACGGACTGGCCACCTGTGCATATATGTCACGCCCCAGTCCCAAAATACGTAGGACTAGGACACGTAAGCATGCCAGCCGCATGTATATGGCAACTCTAATATATGGAAACCATAAAACATGCGTACGCTGTATAATGAACAGTAATTCACAAGTGGTAAATATGTCACAAGTCACAGAGTATAATCTAAATCTCATCCACAGAAAATTAAATATAAATAAATAACCAATATCTATGAAACTATATCTCAATATGAAGTTTGTAAAGATGACAGTCGGATGGAAATAAATCTACTGCCGAACTAAAATATAAAAGCAAACACCAAATAAGTACAACAACTACCACCACTGCGACTCGAAGGGAAGACCTCCTCGAAGCATAAGGGTAACCAGTCCGGATCTGCGCTCCTGCGAATACTCATGAACATCTACACCTGGAAAGGGACCAGGTGTAAACCCCCTCAATTTTATTCTGTAGATAGATAGAGTGGGCCAGATAAAATTTTAGATAGAATATATTGAGGTTTAGAGTAGGAGATATTTTACCTGAAATTTTAATCCATTTAATTAAAACATTATTCCACCCTATCTTTGTCTAATTATTCGGAGCCCATTTTCAGCCCATAAATTCCGTACAAATTTTGTACACTCGACTCAACTCGCCAAATTAGGCACTGGACTTTTCTGACTGTTAAAATCAACTTTCGTGCGCTCTAAATTAATTGCGCAACATTCCGAAATCGTAAACCGTATTTTATTCCGTGTCGGACACCTGTGTCGTTACCCTCGATTTTGGGGTACCAACTTAACCCGTTGAGCCGGACCAACTAAAGGGTCCAAGACCGACTCTAAGCTCCCACTATTTTTGGCCTTGTGCCGTTTCCAGATTTTGACCCCGCGGGCCCCAATTAAATTAAATTTGCGGGACGCATTATCGTTAATTAAATCGTGATTTACCAACTCTGTAAATTCTATTTTAATATTAAATTAATCCCAATGCCCTCCAAATTTGACCCGCGCCTGACGCGCAACGCCCCCTCACTATGACATTTTTAAATATATTTTTCTCCAAAATTTTTGCGTCATTTCATGTGTCCATGCAAATTCCCGAATTTGCGGGGGCTAATTTGCAATTATTAAATTGTTGGCAACATCCTATTGGTCATGATTTATTTAGAGGGTCCCAAAATAGGGTCCCAATATCAATTCCCTCATTCCTTCATGAAGAAACTAATTTTTTCCTTCATGATGAATCTCCACCACTCATTTCAAATGAGAGCATCTCCACCCTCCATCCCACACAACCCTTCCTATAAAGCATCCCATCAACTCACCCTCACTCTCACAAACCCCAAGGCCGGCCCTAATCCCCATGTCATGAAAAACCCACCCTCTCTCTCTCTCTCTCTCCTCTACATGGGAAACCAAGCCACCTCCATATTTATATTTTCTATTCTTACATTCTTATTCTTCTTCTTCCTTCTTTCTTCTTTACACTACACTCCTTCAACTGACCACTGCTCCAGCCGACGGACCGGCAGCTCCGGCTACATCTTCGGCAGCCGAGCACTGCTCCAACCCCGGCCGAGATTCCCCACTGCCTCCGCCCGCGGCCTGCTGTCCGCCGCATCCATCCGCCTCTCTCCAACTATGCCACAGCCACCCACCTGTCGAGCACCCTCACGGCCAACCGACGGATGCACCGGCGAGCCGTCCTCCACGAGACCGCATTCTTCATCTTCTCCGGCGGCTACTGCGGTTCTCCCCGACCAACTGAACCAACTCCGGCCGGCGCGGTCACTCCCCCACCCGACTCCGCTGGTCATCGACTCCGGCCGTCCCGCTCAGTCCGCCGCCCGACTGTGCAGTGACCACTCCGTCGCCCGACAGTGCAGTGAACCCCGCCGCCGGCACTGTGCAGCTACTCTCCGACGTCGACCCGCCACTCCGATGAACCGCTGCTCATCGGCATCTCCCGCCGGCAGTGTACAGCTCGCCCCTCCGGCGAGTTTCCGTTCTCCCCCGTCACCAACAATCCATCACCACCACCTTTATTCTTCCATCTCCACCACCTCCGCCACGAATCATCCGACCTCCTCCCTATCACCACCACTACAGACTTCACCACCACCACGGGCTGTGCACCCCCATCCGGCAGCCCGCACTCCGGCCATCCCCTGTGCCACCTCGCTCCGGCCAGCGATCCGCCACCCCGCCTCGTCGAGGTATACCATTCACCCTCCCTCTCTCGTTTTAAATTCTAGATTTCTTTTATATATCAAGGTTAATGGGTTGTTATCTATATATGGGGATGGGTTAGTATTAGCTAGAGTTTCACCCATGGGTTCTCATGTGGAGGTAGTATAAAAGTTTTGTTAATGGGACATGTTGGTGTATATGGAGTTGTAGTGTAGCCATGTATATAGATTGTGGTATTTCGAGGATTAAATGAAGATATGGTTGTTAGGGTTTGATTTACATATTGTTGGCACATATTTGGTTAGTATAGTATAATACTTGAACAATGTTGATTTAGGCGAATATGGATTAAAATAACTTGAGATAAGGATTCAATGGTGAACTTGGGTTTATTCGTCATAAGTAATTAAAATGAAGTTTAAAGAGCTTATGACTGCTTGAGTATTAAGGTCTGATATGAGTGTTCCAAGCAATTGACGGTTAATTGAGGAATGTGAAATATTATTTAATTAGTTGAGTTTGAGACTGAGCTTAAGTATAGATGTGTGTCGCATCCATGTCTGTCGTAAATAGGTTTTTGATTCTAGTTTGTATATCTTCTCTAGGTATTGCGGGACCTGAGGACTTGGACGCAGTACCAGATCCCCGTCTTCAGCAGCTGGACGCAGGCAAGTGTACCTTGCCACCCTGTATTTCAGTTTACAGATATTGTTGTTCTTTATGTACTCGTGCACATATTTCTGTTGACGATCGATACTCCATGACCGGTTCACAACTGGGTGTTGACATTCGACTTAACGACCTAGAGAAATTACTGATGTTTCATAGAATCTCGATATGCGTACCTGAGTTTATCGACACCCCAGGACACACTCGTACACTGTGATCGTGCCAGATTCCTGTATCCTGATACTGACATCATGACCAGAGACTGGGACGACCTTAGGGTCGCGTCTGTTGAGTTATTCCTTGTGTCGAGACTGTTAGATAGAGGTTCAGGGACAGCGCACTATCGCTGACCGCTTGGGAAGGGGAAGACAGTTACTAGACGTTTGGGCTACTCTGCACGCGCTTATATATGTACCTGTTGTGATCCTGTTTGATAGTGTAGTGGTAACACCCGTGTGTCTCTGTGCTCGGAGCTACGGTACGACCCGTGTGTCTCTGTGTTCGGAGCTGCAGTTTTATTTTGGATAGCCCACGCGTCGAACATTATCTTTAAACTGTGTCACACTAGTTGGTTATGATAGAGTACCCTGTCGTGCACTTGTACTTTCTGTTTACTTGGCATGCTATATTTCTGTACCTTGTTACGTCCCTCTGAGGACCTGGTTCCCTGCCAGTTTTGCAGCATAGACGATTACGGAGCATTTGGAGATACTGATGGAGTGGCATATCTTGCGAGCATGGTACCAGGTACTCACATTATATCTACCGGCATTATGGTTAGAGCACATTGATTATTCATCTGCTGTTTTAGCCTAGTTTTGTAGACTCATACTTCTTCTCGAGTCTATTCGAGTTAGTGTGTTATTGGACGGCCGACCTTAGCACATATAGCTCTTCTTGTATACTGATGTGCATTGTGGATTGAGACATAGAGGTTTACATTTATGGAATATCTAGATAGTGCCCTTTATATTACAGCTTATACGTATTCGAGTCAGACCAGAGTCTGGTCGAATGCGTAGCTGGCGTGTCACGTATTCCTGGTCCTACGTATTTTGGGACTGGGGCGTGACATGTTTTTGTGGTGGCCCATGCAGGTCCGATTTAAATCGTCTTGGTCACCTGACTGTGCCAAGCGAGCCTGCAAATTAGGAATAAATGTTATGATTGTTGAGTAGGATCTCAATCCATAATCGATTTTAAAACTCTTTGTATGTGATTATCGCCCTTGGATTTCCACTTTGCATTCGTTCAATCTTCGTCATTGTCGCTATCCTTGTTTCTCGTCCCCTATTGTTCGGGGAGATGAATGTTTGTGACTGATGATTCCCTCCAGAAGAAGATTGAAGATCAGACGGCAGAAGACAGAATTCGTATACCTTTCTCGGAGAAGATTGATACCTTATCAGGATAGATTGATGGGTTCTTTGGATTCTAGAACTAGTGTAGAAGGTTGGCAAGAGAGTTGGACCCAGTAGTACCCTACCCGTGCTTGAGGTAGCAGTGATCTTGGAAGTACTAAGAGCCAGAAGGACTGTTGATCATGACCTAGAATGATTTATAGGAATCCAAAGCCTGATGATGGAAACTAGTGGTTGTATACGATAACAATACCAGGAACGAGGATTATGAGCTAGAGGAGATGAAGATTTTAGGATCTCACTTGGGAGATAATAATCGGATTCCAGGAAATTCCAGTACGTGCTCGAGTGATACCATTATTGTACTAAGTGACTTGGAGAGATAAATAACGAAAAGAAGAAATTCGAGGAATAGAATTTTAGGGAAAACTTTGAGGAGAGAATTATACATTAGGCGAGGAATTTTTTTGAGGATTGATGTTGGAAACAGAACGGGAGAAATTATTGTGAGGTTTAGTCTAGACTATGACCTTATCCTAGACATGGATTGATTGAGCCAATATCACTCGACGCGAGATTGTCGAAGTAATTACATTATTTATGACTACCAGATTACCCTGAGTTTGAGATACTTCAGGGAGCCCGGGAGCATGGTGCCCCTCTACCTTAGAGACACACATTGCAGAAGATGAACCAGTGTACCCCGTATTATATCAGGGCTTGAGGATGTGTTTCTAGAGAATTTTTCGGGCCTGCCACATGACAGAAAGAGTTGTTACAGAGTTGACTCCAAGAGCCGAGACAGTTATTTTCCCGTCTTTAAAGTAGCACCGATAGAGTTGGTTGAGTTGAAGGTCCATCGTGGAGGATCTCTTAGACAAGGGTTTCGATCGGGCTAGTATTTTCCATGGGGAGCAACCATCTTAATGTACCAAAGAAGGACGGGACGATACGTTGCATAACGATTATAGGGCATTAAATGCCGTAGCAATAAAGAACAAGTACCCTTGCTATACATCGATGATTTATTGAATCAGCTAAGTGGCGCATATGTATTCATGAAGGTCGATCTCAGATCAGGCTATCATCAGATCAAGGTACGGAGAGAAGACATTCCGAAGACGGCGCTTCGGACGAAGTATGTGCTCTATGAGTTTCTAGTCATGCCGTTTGGTTTAACCAACGCGCCAGCAGTATTCATGTGTTTGATGAACAATGTCTTCCACCAGTACTTAGATAAGTTCGTGGTGGTATTTATAGACGATATCCTGATATATTCCAAGAGCCAGGAGGAGCATGAGAGACATCTCAGGATTGTGTTGGAGACGCTGAGACATGAGAGGCTGTACGCCAAACTCAGCAAATGTGAGTTTTGCTTAGATAGAGTACCATTTCTGGGACACATAATCACCGGAGATGGACTATCAGTTGATTCGGAGAAGATAGCTGCAGTAGAGACCTGGCCTACCCCTACATCAGTTACGGAGGTTAGGAGTTTCCTCGGACTTGCCGGATATTACCGGAGGTTCGTGGAAAACTTTTCGAGGATAGCTGCGCCTATGACGCGACTGACGCGTAAAGGCGAAGAGTTTATCTGGACCGACGAGTGTCAGGCGGCTTTCGATGAGCTGAAGAAGCGTCTGACATCAGCACCGATTTTGACACTACCTTCCGGATCAGGAGGATTTGTAGAATACAGTGATGCGTCAGGGAGCGGATTGGGTTGTGTACTAATGCAACACGGCAAGGTGATAGCCTACGCGTCGAGACAGCTGAGAGTTCATGAGAAGAACTATCCGACGCACGACTTGGAGCTAGCTGCAGTGATATTTGCACTAAAGCTATGGAGACATTACCTTTATGGTGAGCGTGTTGAGATTTATACAGATCATAAAAGCCTGAAGTATGTTTACACGCAGAAGGAGCTCAATATGAGGCAGAGACGCTGGCTAGAGTTGATGACAGATTATGACATTGAGCTGCAGTACCACCCTGGCAAGGCGAACGTCGTAGCAGATGCCTTAAGCAGGAAGCCCATGGCATACTTTTTGACGACGCAGCGACAGTTGCTAGAGGATCTCCAGGAGCTGGGGATAGAGATCGTATTGCCAGGCATGGATGGACAGATGGCCAGTCTTGAGGTTCAGTCTACTTTGATTGAGAGGATCAGGGCAGCATTGCCTACAGATGCGAGATTTCGACGTCTGCGAGAGAGAACAGAAGCCGGCCTGCAGACGGGACTCAGGATTCATGAAGGCGGAACGCTGAGGTGCGGAGATCGCCTATATGTTCCGAGTGGCGAGCTACGCCAAGAGTTGATGACAGAGGCTCATAGCTCGATATATTCCATTCATCCCGGGGGTACGAAGTTGTACTAAGACTTGAGACAGCATTTCTGGTGGCATGGGATGAAGAGAGAAATTGCAAGATTTGTGGCGAAGTGTTTAGTGTGTCAGCAAGTCAAGGCTGAACATCAGAGGACTGCAGGATTATTGCAGCCACTCCCCATTCCCGAGTGGAAGTGGGAACACATTACCATGGACTTCGTCACAGGATTCCCGCGAAGCCCTAGCGGAAAGGATGCAGTTTGGGTTGTCGTAGACAGACTCACCAAGTCTGCACATTTCTTGCCCTTCAGAGTTGGACAATCCACAGAGATACTAGCTGATATGTATATGAGGCAGATAGTACGATTACATGGAGTGCCTGTCAGTATCGTATCGGATCGTGATTCCAGATTCACGTCATATTTCTGGCGGAGTATGCAGGAGAGCCTAGGAACTCGTCTCAAGTTCAGCACTGCGTATCATCCACAGACTGACGGACAGTCAGAGCGCACGATACAGATATTAGAGGATATGTTGAGAGCGTGCATGATTGATTTTGGAGGTTCTTGGGAGGACCATCTACACTTGGTGGAATTCTCCTACAATAACAGTTACCAGGCCAGCATACAGATGGCACCCTATGAGGCACTGTACGGCAGGAAATGTAGGTCGCCAGTTTGTTGGAGTGACGTGGGAGAGCGTCAGATACTTGGGCCCGAATTGGTGACACAAACAGTAGAGAAGGTCAAGCAGATTCAGAGCCACCTGCGCGCAGCACAGGACAGACAGAAACATTGGGCAGATGCGCACCGCAGACCATTGGAGTTCAAGGAGGGTGACCACGTATTTTTGAGGATATCGCCCACTCGTGGTACCATCAGATTCGGAGGCAGAGGCAAGCTGAGTCCGAGGTATATCGGACCTTTTGACATTCTGGAACGAGTTGGCGAAGTGGCATACCGTCTTGCATTACCTCCATCATTAGAGGGAGTACATGACGTATTTCACGTATCGCAGCTGAGGAGATATGTCGCAGACCCTAGCCACGTGCTTGATCATTCGGAGATTACAGTCGGGCCTAATCTGTCTTATGTAGAGCGGCCAGTTGAGATCCTCGATCGCAGCGAGAAGACTTTGAGAGGACAGACGATTCGACTGGTCAGAGTGGCATGGAAGCACCATTCACCAGGCGAGTCTACTTGGGAGCGCGAGGATTCTATTCGACAGCGATTCCCGTACTTATTTGAGGAGCAAGGTACTAATTTACATAC
Source organism: Iris macrosiphon (assembly GCA_036927795.1). NCBI lineage: Eukaryota > Viridiplantae > Streptophyta > Magnoliopsida > Asparagales > Iridaceae > Iris > Iris macrosiphon. The sequence goes on from JAYESA010000013.1 coordinate 42,665,180, forward strand.
GGCAATTTAATTATTCGTTATTTTAAATTCTGTTAGATATTATCGTGCTTTACTTTTAATTTCGGGGACGAAATTTTTCTAAGTTGGGAAGAATGTAAACCCCCTCAATTTTATTCTGTAGATAGATAGAGTGGGCCAGATAAAATTTTAGATAGAATATATTGAGGTTTAGAGTAGGAGATATTTTACCTGAAATTTTAATCCATTTAATTAAAACATTATTCCACCCTATCTTTGTCTAATTATTCGGAGCCCATTTTCAGCCCATAAATTCCGTACAAATTTTGTACACTCGACTCAACTCGCCAAATTAGGCACTGGACTTTTCTGACTGTTAAAATCAACTTTCGTGCGCTCTAAATTAATTGCGCAACATTCCGAAATCGTAAACCGTATTTTATTCCGTGTCGGACACCTGTGTCGTTACCCTCGATTTTGGGGTACCAACTTAACCCGTTGAGCCGGACCAACTAAAGGGTCCAAGACCGACTCTAAGCTCCCACTATTTTTGGCCTTTGTGCCGTTTCCAGATTTTGACCCCGCGGGCCCCAATTAAATTAAATTTGCGGGAGGCGTTATCGTTAATTAAATCATGATTTACCAACTCTGTAAATTCTATTTTAATATTAAATTAATCCCAATGCCCTCCAAATTTGACCCGCGCCTGACGCGCAACGCCCCCTCACTATAACATTTTTAAATATATTTTTCTCCAAAATTTTTGCGTCATTTCATGTGTCCATGCAAATTCCCGAATTTGCGGGGGCTAATTTGCAATTATTAAATTGTTGGCAACATCCTATTGGTCATGATTTATTTAGAGGGTCCCAAAATAGGGTCCCAATATCAATTCCCTCATTCCTTCATGAAGAAACTAATTTTTTCCTTCATGATGAATCTCCACCACTCATTTCAAATGAGAGCATCTCCACCCTCCATCCCACACAACCCTTCCTATAAAGCATCCCATCAACTCACCCTCACTCTCACAAACCCCAAGGCCGGCCCTAATCCCCATGTCATGAAAAACCCACCCTCTCTCTCTCTCTCTCCTCTACATGGGAAACCAAGCCACCTCCATATTTATATTTTCTATTCTTACATTCTTATTCTTCTTCTTCCTTCTTTCTTCTTTACACTACACTCCTTCAACTGACCACTGCTCCAGCCGACGGACCGGCAGCTCCGGCTACATCTTCGGCAGCCGAGCACTGCTCCAACCCCGGCCGAGATTCCCCACTGCCTCCGCCCGCGGCCTGCTGTCCGCCGCATCCATCCGCCTCTCTCCAACTATGCCACAGCCACCCACCTGTCGAGCACCCTCACGGCCAACCGACGGATGCACCGGCGAGCCGTCCTCCACGAGACCGCATTCTTCATCTTCTCCGGCGGCTACTGCGGTTCTCCCCGACCAACTGAACCAACTCCGGCCGGCGCGGTCACTCCCCCACCCGACTCCGCTGGTCATCGACTCCGGCCGTCCCGCTCAGTCCGCCGCCCGACTGTGCAGTGACCACTCCGTCGCCCGACAGTGCAGTGAACCCCGCCGCCGGCACTGTGCAGCTACTCTCCGACGTCGACCCGCCACTCCGATGAACCGCTGCTCATCGGCATCTCCCGCCGGCAGTGTACAGCTCGCCCCTCCGGCGAGTTTCCGTTCTCCCCCGTCACCAACAATCCATCACCACCACCTTTATTCTTCCATCTCCACCACCTCCGCCACGAATCATCCGACCTCCTCCCTATCACCACCACTACAGACTTCACCACCACCACGGGCTGTGCACCCCCATCCGGCAGCCCGCACTCTGGCCATCCCCTGTGCCACCTCGCTCCGGCCAGCGATCCGCCACCCCGCCTCGTCGAGGTATACCATTCACCCTCCCTCTCTCGTTTTAAATTCTAGATTTCTTTTATATATCAAGGTTAATGGGTTGTTATCTATATATGGGGATGGGTTAGTATTAGCTAGAGTTTCACCCATGGGATCTCATGTGGAGGTAGTATAAAAGTTTTGTTAATGGGACATGTTGGTGTATATGGAGTTGTAGTGTAGCCATGTATATAGATTGTGGTATTTCGAGGATTAAATGAAGATATGGTTGTTAGGGTTTGATTTACATATTGTTGGCACATATTTGGTTAGTATAGTATAATACTTGAACAATGTTGATTTAGGCGAATATGGATTAAAATGACTTGAGATAAGGATTCAATGGTGAACTTGGGTTTATTCGTCATAAGTAATTAAAATGAAGTTTAAAGAGCTTATGACTGCTTGAGTATTAAGGTCTGATATGAGTGTTCCAAGCAATTGACGGTTAATTGAGGAATGTGAAATATTATTTAATTAGTTGAGTTTGAGACTGAGCTTAAGTATAGATGTGTGTCGCATCCATGTCTGTCGTAAATAGGTTTTTGATTCTAGTTTGTATATCTTCTTTAGGTATTGCGGGACCTGAGGACTTGGACGCAGTACCAGATCCCCGTCTTCAGCAGCTGGACGCAGGCAAGTGTACCTTGCCACCCTGTATTTCAGTTTACAGATATTGTTGTTCTTTATGTACTCGTGCACATATTTCTGTTGACGATCGATACTCCATGACCGGTTCACAACTGGGTGTTGACATTCGACTTAACGACCTAGAGAAATTACTGATGTTTCATAGAATCTCGATATGCGTACCTGAGTTTATCGACACCCCAGGACACACTCGTACACTGTGATCGTGCCAGATTCCTGTATCCTGATACTGACATCATGACCAGAGACTGGGACGACCTTAGGGTCGCGTCTGTTGAGTTATTCCTTGTGTCGAGACTGTTAGATAGAGGTTCAGGGACAGCGCACTATCGCTGACCGCTTGGGAAGGGGAAGACAGTTACTAGACGTTTGGGCTACTCTGCACGCGCTTATATATGTACCTGTTGTGATCCTGTTTGATAGTGTAGTGGTAACACCCGTGTGTCTCTGTGCTCGGAGCTACGGTACGACCCGTGTGTCTCTGTGTTCGGAGCTGCGGTTTTATTTTGGACAGCCCACGCGTCGAACATTGTCTTTAAACTGTGTCACACTAGTTGGTTATGATAGAGTACCCTGTCGTGCACTTGTACTTTCTGTTTACTTGGCATGCTATATTTCTGTACCTTGTTACGTCCCTCTGAGGACCTGGTTCCCTGCCAGTTTTGCAGCATAGACGATTACGGAGCATTTGGAGATACTGATGGAGTGGTATATCTTGCGAGCATGGTACGAGGTACTCACATTATATCTACCGGCATTATGGTTAGAGCACATTGATTATTCATCTGCTGTTTTAGCCTAGTTTTGTAGACTCATACTTCTTCTCGAGTCTATTCGAGTTAGTGTGTTATTGGGCGGCCGACCTTAGCACATATAGCTCTTCTTCTATACTGATGTGCATTGTGGATTAAGACATAGAGGTTTACATTTATGGAATATCTAGATAGTGCCCTTTATATTACAGCTTATACGTATTCGAGTCAGACCAGAGTCTGGTCGAATGCGTAGCTGGCGTGTCACGTATTCCTGGTCCTACGTATTTTGGGACTGGGGCGTGACACCAGGTCCTCAGAGGGACATAACTAGATACATAGAAGCATGCCATAAAGTAAATACTGAATAAATAAAATGGGTGCCTAATCATCTAAGTGAATACAATTTGAAGACAACCTTGGTACGTATGGGTAGGTGAAAGGTATAAAGCATAGCATCGAGCCAGAGGCTAAGTACCTGGCATTAGCGGTAAACTGGATGCCAGGAGTATATGCTGACTACATCACCAATCATGATAGCGCGCAGCTAGTAACCTCTGCCGGATGTATCGACAAGCATATATGCCCATAACCGGGTAACACTGGCCCATAACCGGATAACAATGAGGCTCACGGCCCAGCAGTTTACTCTGAAACTACGACAACCAAAAGTCTGTCCCATACGCCTACTAATTGTCTTTCCCGCACAATAATCTATGCATGTTGTATCCACAACACACTGTAGCTACTACACCGAGACGGAGTGCAAGTATCAGTGCCGTAACTCTGGCTCATAGTCTATCGTTAGAACAATAGTCCAACCTTACAACCAAACAAGGACAATGATTGGACCTTCATACTATAATAGTCTATGCTCCGACTACTAATAACTGCTAAGTTTTCTAACATGCATCACTATTAGCAGTTATACCCTATCCGTCGTACGACCTACGCATACAGGTGGCCAACCGCATACGCAAGTCCGTGCCCTACATGAGACTCACAACACGTGTAAGAAATGTGTCAAGGCCTGGGGAGTCATACCGATAACTCCATAACTTTAGGTGGGTCTACTAGACACTAGGTCAGACACAAGTCCTAACGTCAATGCCTTTGATGACTGCACCCGAGTATCTCTCGGACGCGTATAGTTTAAAATAATAAACATGCAGCTAATAATACAGAATTTAAACAGTACAACAAGGCAAGGTATTCTTGCCTGGCAAAAAAGCTACGAAGTACCAATAACCTGCTTCGGAAGTCATGCAGATAAATCCAATAGTCCTTGAGGTACGCGCATGGGAACGACATTGACGACGATGAGGTTGATGACGATGACGACGATGATTGGGGTTATGTTAAGATGATAACTACGATGATGGCGATGATTACGACTATGGAGATAATGATGATGGTGATGCTCATGGTGAAGATGATGGTGATGATCATGATGGTGACTACATGGTGGTGATTACATGATGGTGATGATGAGGATGATAATATGGACGATGGTGATGATGGAGACGATGATGTGGATGATGGTGATTGTGTTGATGATTTATGATGATAATGTTCATAGGTTGATGGTGATAATGATCATAGGTTGATGATGATGATGATCATAGGTTGATGGTGATAATGATCATAGGTTGATGATGATGATGATCATAGGTTGATGGTGATGATGATCATAGGTTGATGGTGATAATGATCATAGGTTGATAATGAGGATGGGCTAATGCTCTCCGGCCATGGGGTCCGGCCAAGGTGGAGACGAGCAGGGAGGAAGGGGTCGATGCCAGGGAGGAGCTGGGTCAAGGTCAGGGATGAGGGGAGGTGGTGGTGTTACTCAAGGAGGAGGAAGGAGAGGACAGGGACGAGGGACGAGGCCAGGTGGCGGTGGTGTTGCTGGTGGTATAATGGTGGTGGTGGTATTGGTTCATGCAGCGGTGGCTGGCATGGTGATGGAGAGGATACTGGTGGCAGTGGTGACGGCTGAGGAAGGTCCGGCGATATGGAGAGGAGAGAAACGTTGAAGTGGTGATGGTGGTTTAGTTGCTCGGTCGGGGGGAGGCCGGTGATGGCGGTGGGCAGCGGGGAAGAGGCTGTGGCGAGTGGCGATGGAGGAGGTGATGAAGGTGGCGGTGAGTCGTGTCGAGGTTGGAAGAGGACGGCAGATGGTCGGAGTTGAGTCGACGGTTAGGATCGACTGGAGGAACGGGGTGACCGCGGGTCTCCGGCGGGCTTCTGGGTACAGCGGGAAGATGAAGGCGGGTGAGGGAGGTCGTCGAGAGGGTGGTGGTGGTGCGTGGACTCGGCGAGGAAAGAGGAGAGGGCAGGGGGGAGACGGCGGACGGGATCTCCGGCGAGGACGGCGGCTCGCGGTGGTGAAGGGGAGGGTTAGTGAACAGGAAGGGGATGGGGGAGTCGGCTGCATTTAGGTTTGATTTGGAATAAGAAAAAGAAAAGGAAAAACAAGGAAAGATATTTATATATGTACAATGCATTGGGTTGACCTAGAAAAGTTGGGCTTGGTCAACACCTCTTGGGTTGGGCCTTGGGCTCACATGGGGATGTTTGGGAGGGCTATAAATTACATTTTTTAAAATGCAAGGATAGATTTAAATGGGGGCGACGTTTGTGCGTTGCACATTCCGAAAAATTACGAAAAAAGTCATGTGAAGGGAAAAACGAGTTTTCTTCATGTATTGTCCAATAGTGTGGACACCTTAATGCATTTTTGCATAAAAGTGCCCAAAAATGGAAAATTGCACAAAGATAGAAATTTGATTAAATTAATTAAAAATAATGCACAAGGTGCTCTGGAATTAATTAGAAGTACATGGGATCAAAATTAGGTGGGACGCAAGGGTCATGGACGTAGAGGGCTTAGAGTAGAATATTAACAAAATTCAGGTTGAAGAAAATGGGTCAAGATTGTGTCTCCAATTTCGATTGGCACGCACAGGGGTACAAAGTTGATTTTTATTTAGAATTAATTAATAACGTCTGCGACGAATGTTGTGCGACTAAAATATAGCACAAGAGAGCATAATTATAAGTTACACTGAGATCAGAATAGAAGGCGGTCATGTCTAGGGCAAGAGTGTGAAATTTGTAAGTAGGCAATGGCTAGTGAGGTGCTCCAATTATCGAAGCAACGGTAAGGTGCGCTACGTGTCATAAATATTGCATAATTAAATAAAATGCCGCGTTCTAATTCTAATTGGGTTCAAACTAGCCCTAGTTTCACTATCTAAGCATAGTAGACATAATTTTTGGGTGAGGGGATTTACAATCTACCCAACTTAAAATAATTTTGTCCTCGAAATTAAAATAAGGCATGGTTTCTCTCTATCTAATCTCACTTGATCACAATCTAAAAGAATTTACCTCAAGTTTTAACAAATGCGATTTCTTTCCAACTTAGAATTTATCCATCTATCATCTAAGGCTATACATCTAAGAAAGCTATTCCTCAAATTATTTAATCATGTTATTTAATCCTCAAAGTTTTAAGACTAAACATATCATATATGATATGCCCTTATCCAATTATAAAAGAGAGTCACCATGTTATGTGATTAGCTTATGGGGTATATCTAGTACTATCAGTGTATCAACTTATACTCGGCACGAGTGTTCGTCTTTCCAGAATAAGGGAAGACGAAAATCAATAATAAAGAGTTCAAGGGGAGAGGTAATAAAATACAAGTATGGGGATCAAGGCGTTTGAAGAATTCAAAAGAAATTGTCAAGGCAGTTGTGGATTAAAATCCTATTTTGGTAATTTCTATTCACATGCTCGTATCAGTACAGTTATGTAACTGATACGATATGCTCAGACATATCTAGAGGGCAAGTACGTTCATCTACTAGTCACTATATATCTCAATCCTCGTGAAGTAGTTATGCAAAGGGCGAACCAAGCGCACTAAGGTTAGCTAGACCTTAATACACTGATTCTGATTAGACAATTGTATTAGTGTGGTTGATCAGGCCCCAATAACACATATGTCATGAACAAGCTCGATAAAGAATAAGCTTATAAAACTAGGCTATAACAGCAGCATAAGTCGAGGTATCACAGAAAATATAAATACGCTGGATTATGATGAAAGAAGGTACATAGTAATTCAAGTTCATAAAAAGATAAGACTCTACAGTCTCTACAGTTGTCATACTAACTCCTTGTCTAAGTCGTTAGTCGACTAAATAGGGGTATAGGATTCTAAGTTCTACAGTTTGAATAAATATTATCTTCTTATGTAAGTTTATAGTTAAGGTCATTCAATTACACTTCATTAGTGTATCAAGAGAACTATGTGATACTAGGTTATGTGGCACACTACCCAACTTAAAATAGTAAATTAATACTGTAATGCCTTAACGATAACGTAGAAACTCCTATTAAGGTTTATGAGAAGAGGTCTTGGTACTTATTAGAGTATCCTATTATATAGGTCATGGTCATCTTAAGTCTTAGTCATAGTGCTCATAGAACATGTGTCAATAGTAAGAATGGAAGAGTTACAGGCCTTCAAGGGAAAAAGGGAAATATAACTCGTATCGAGGTGTGGTACAAGTTACGTGATTTAAAACTAAGGAATAATCATTAGGTCATAATCTACAAGAATAACTTAAACTATCAAGTTCTAACTACTAATCACATAATTCAAAATTCAAGAGTAACAACTATAATTCTAGCAAACTATATATCCTAACATGAAATAAAATTACTAGGCCTATAATCATAAGAGTTATATGGCACGAGTTGAAAGATGAAGATAAGAAAAGCATAATTAGTCGTCGCACAAATCGCGAGTGCTAAGTTTTCAGAGGAACAAGAGATGAAATTAAAATAGGGGAGACTCTAGATAATATCATGGGTTTCTAAGGGGAAGGTGGTATGCTAATATCTGTGTTAGAGGTTTGATCAAGGGAAATGTTATATTCATTCCTCTTGGCTTCCTAAGGCACTATTTGTTAATATCAAGACAGGAATCTAAATTTATAGTTCTATAATACTATCTCACTATAAAAATTAAGTTTGGTCCTATTATTTAACCTTGGATCTCTATTGGTTCCTCAATGCTAGGGTCAAATAATATGGTCAGATTTATAGCTAGCCCTAGTATTGCCTATACTACTCTTAAGTCATCCCCAATTATCAAGGGATAATGGTCAATCATTCTACAGGTAAGGGTTGCTAGGGGTCACTAGGTAGTCTAAACTTAATGATGTGTCAATGCCCTAGTTGTATTCTTAATAGGAATGTTACCCTACTTATTATCTAACAATAGGGACTTCTATATTATATGAGGGGGCTATACTCAAGGAACTATTAGGGAAGCACATGAATCAAGCAGGATGCAGCTATTCAAATAGAACGGATTGGGAGAAAGATGAATCATAGTCAAATATGGATAAGATCCTATACTCTAATCCTAGGTGCAGGCTTGCTCGGTATAGTAACGTAATCGAGACAATATGCTCTCGACCTGCATGGGCCACCACAAAAACATGTCACGCCCCAGTCCCAAAATACATAGGACTAGGATACGTAAGCATGCCAGCCGCATGTATATGGCAACTCCAATATATGGAAACCATAAAACATGCATATGCTGTATAATGAACAATAATTCACAAGTGGTGAATATGTCACAAGTCACAGGATATAATCTAAATCTCATCCACAGAAAATCAAATATAAATAAATAACCAATATCTATGAAACTATATCTCAATATGAAGTATCTAAAGATGACAGTCGGATGGAAACAAATTCACTGCCGAACTAGAATATAAAAGCAAACACCAAATAAGTACAACAACTACCACCACTGCGACTCGAAGGGAAGACCTCCTCGAAGCATAAGGGTAACCAGTCCGGATCTGCGCTCCTGCGAATACTCATGAACATCTACACCTGGAAAGGGACCATGTCCTCAGAGGGACATAACAAGATACATAGAAGCATGCTATAAAGTAAATACTGAATAAATAAAATGGGTGCGCTAACCATCTAAGTGAATGCAATTTGAAGAAAACCTTGGTATGTATGGGTAGGTGAAAGGTATAAAGCATAGCGTCGAGCCAGAGGCTAAGTACCTGGCATTAGCGGTAAACTGGATGCCAGGAGTATATGCTGACTACATCACCGATTATGATAGCGCGCAGCTAGTAACCTCTGCCGGATGTATCGACAAGCATATACGCCCATAACCGGGTAACACTGGCCCATAACCGGGTAACCCTGGCCCATAACCGGGTAACACTGAGGCTCACGGCCCCGCAGTTTACTCTAAAACTACGACAACCAAATGTCTGTCCCATACGCCTACTAATTGTCTTCCCCGTCCAATGATCTATGCATGTTGTATCCACAACACGCTGTAGCAACTACACCGAGACGGAGTGTAAGTATTGGTGCCGTAACTCTGGCTCATAGTCTATCGTTAGAACAATAGTCCAACCTTACAACCAAAAAAGGACAAGGATTGGACCTTCGTACTACAATAGTCTATGCTCCAACTACTAATAACTGCTAAGTCTTCTAACATGCATCACTATTAGCAGTTATAACCTATCCATCGCACGACCTACGCGTACAGGTGGCCAACCGCATATGCAAGTCCGTGCCCTACATGAGACTCACAACACGTGTAAGAAATGTGTCAAGGCCTGGGGAGTCATACCGATAACTCCACAACTTTAGGTGGATCTACTAGACACTAGGTCAGACACAAGTCCTAATGTCAATGCCTTCGTTGACTACACCCGAGTCTCTCTCGGACGCGCAAAGTTTAAAATAATAAACATGTAGCTAATAATACCGAATTTAAACAGTACAACAAGGCAAGGTATACTTGCCTAGCAAGAAAGCTACGAAGTACCAATAACCTGCTCCAGAAGTCGCACAGATAAATCCAACAGTCCTCGAGGTACGCACATGGGAACGACATTGACGATAATAAGGTTGACGACGATGACGACATTGATTGGGGTTATGATGAGATGATAACTATGATGATGGCAATGATTACGACTACGGCGATGATGATGATGGTGATGCTCATGGTGAAGTTGATGGTGATGATCATGATGGTGATTACATGGTGGTGATTACATGATGGTGATGATGAGGATGATGATGTGTACGATGGTGATAACGGAGACAATGATGTGGATGATGGTAATTGTGTTGATGATTGATGATGATGATGTTCATAGGTTGATGGTAATAATGATCATAGGTTGATGATGATGATCATAGGTTGATGGTAATGATGATCATAGGTTGATGGTGATAATGATCATAGGTTGATGATGAGGATGGGCTGATGTTCTCTGGCCAGGGGGTCCAGCTAAGGTGGAGACGAGCAGGGAGGAAGGGTTCAATGCCAGGGAGAAGCTGGGTCGAGGTCAGGGATGAGGGGAGGTGGTTGTGGTGTTACTCAGGGAGGAGGAAGGAGAGGATAGGGACGAGGGACGAGGCCAGGTGGCGGTGGTATTGCTGGTGGTGTAATGGTGGTATTGGTTCATGCACTGGTGGCTAGCATGGTGATGGAGAGGATGCTGGTGGCGGTGGTGACGGCTGAGGGAGGTCCGATGAGATGGGGAGGAGAGGAACGTGGAGGTGGTGATGGTGGTTCAGTTGCTCAGTCGGGGGGAGGCCGGTGATGGTGGTGGGCAGCGGGGAAGAGGCTGTGGTGAGTGGCGATGGAGGAGGTGATAAAGGTGGCGGCGAGTCGTGTCGAGGGTAGAAGAGGACGGCGGGTGGTCGAAGTCGAGTTGACGGTTGGGATCGACTAGAGGAAAGGGGTGACCGCGGGTCTCCGGCAGGCTTCTGAGTGCAGCGGGAAGATGAAGGCGGGTGAGGGAGGTCGTCGAGAGGGTGGTGGTGGTGTGTGGACTCGAAGAGGAAAGAGGATAGGGCAGGGGGGAGACGGCGGACGGGATCTCCGGCGAGGACGGCGGCTTGCGGTGGTGAAGGGGAGGGTTGGTGAACAGGAAGGGGATGGGGGAGTCGGCTGCATATAGGTTTGATTTGGAATAAGAATAAGAAAATAAAAAACAAGAAAATATATTTATATATGTACAATGTATTGGGTTGACCTAGAAAAGTTGGGCTTGGTCAACACCACTTGGGTTGGGCCTTGGGCTCACATGGGGATGTTTGGGAAGGCTATAAATCACATTGTTTAAAATGCAAGGATAGATTTAAATGGGGGCGATGTTTGTGCGTTGCACATTCCAAAAAATTACGAAAAAAGTCATGTGAAGGGAAAACGAGTTTTCTTCATGTATTGTCCAATGGTGTGAACACCTCATTGCACTTTTGCATAAAAGTGCCCTAAAATTAGAAAATTGCACAAAGATAAAAATTAGATTAAATTAATTAAAAATAATGCGCAAGGTGCTCTGGAATTAATTAGTAGTACATGGGATCAAAATTAGGTGGGACGCAAGGGTCATGGACGTAGAGGGCTCAGAGTAGAATATTAACAAAATTTGGGTTGCACAAAACGGGTCAAGATTGTGTCTCCAATTTCGATTGGAACGCACAGGGGTACAAAGTTGATTTTTATTTAGAATTAATTAATAACGTCTGCGACGAATGTTGTGCGACTAAAATGTAGGACAAGAGAGCATAATTATAAGTTACACCGAGGTCAGAATAGAAGGCGGTCATGTCTAGGGCAAGAGTGTAAAATTTATAGGTAGGCAATGCCTAGTGAGGTGCTCAAATTATTGAAGCAACGGTAAGGTGCGCTACGTGTCATAAATATTGCATAATTAAATAAAATGCCGCGTTCTAATTCTAATTGGGTTCAAACTAGCCCTAGTTTCACTATCTAAGCCTAGTAGACCTAATTTTTGGTTGAGGGGGTTTACAGTATAGGACGTACGACGGATAGGGAATAACTGCTAATAGTGATGCATGTTAGAAGACTTAGCAGTTAGTAGTAGTCCAGGAACATAGATTATTGTGGTATGGTGGTCCAATCCTTATCCTTGTTTGGTTATAGAGTTGGGCTATTGTACTAACGATAGGCTATGAACCAAAGTTACGACGTCGATATTTGTACTCCGTCTCGACGTAGTAGCTGAAACGTGTTATGGATACAACATGTATAGAGCATGGGGTGGGAATAACAATGAGTAAAACGTTTGGGCTCCTTTGCACTTTTTTTATGTTAACCCGTACGCTCCACCGGAGATGCGTGGTCAGATGACCCTTATATTATATATCGACATGCGGCCTCTGACGTTCAAAAGACATCATACTTTTTAGGCCCCTGATTCTCTGAGAGAATCATGTCAATCCCATTTTTTGCCAGATAGCCCACGTGTTGGAAAGTTGTTCTCAAAGTGCATTCACATAAACAATTAGGCGACCCTTGGATGTTTATTTTTATTACATTATTGGCATGCTATTTTCGTATCTTGTTACATCCCTCTGAGGACCTGGTCTATTTCCAGGTGTAGACGATCTTAACGATTTGTAGGAGCACAAATTATGACTTTCTGCTTTTCTTTCTTTCGAGGAGGTCTTCCTTTCGAGCCTCATTGATCATTAGATGTACTTATTTTGTTTCTTTTATATTCTAGTTTGGTAGTGGATTTGTCTCCTCCTAACTAATTATTTTTATCAAGCATTTTATACTTGATTCAGTTATATAGTTGATTGGTTATTCATTTCTATTTGATTCTGTGGATGAGATTTAGTTATGCCCTGTGACTTATGACATAAATCTATACCACTTGTGAATTATTATTTATAATACAGCGTATGTATGTGTTACGATCTTCCAACACATTGGAGTTGTCATGTACATACGACTGGCATGTTATGTATTCCTAGTCCTACGTATTCTGGGACTGAGGCGTGACATCTTTTAATTCTTCTAGTGAAGTTAATTACTTGTTATTCTGGTTCTGTAGGCCCTGCCTCTCCCTTGAGGACCGTGGACGTGGCCGCTGAAGAGGATATTCTGGAAGAGGGAGGCAGTAAACTTGTTAGGAAGGCACCCAGGTCTATTCTTAGTTCTGGTGACGGACGGCTGCAGTGCCCTCTATGGAGGCTGCAGTGGATGAGGTCCCTACTATTGTGGGTCCTTCTGGTGCGGCAGCTACTTTCCCAATTATTGCTGCTGGAAGCTCGACGACTGAAGCCTCTCAAGATATTGGGGTGGCAAGCCATCGTGAGGAGGTTGTCCCCGATATTCTCAGTACTGCGGTTGCTGGGTCATTTTCTGAGGCTGTCCCAACACAGTCTGGGTTGGCCTACAAGTGAGAGCTGATGCAGCAGGGCATCCCTGTACTCCTATCCTGAGTCACAGTACCACTCTACCATATGTTGCTCAGCTGTCGGGCATTCATGTGTCCCACGTATCTATGAAGGATTGGATCATGAGCAGGACCGCCAGTCGCTCCTCGATTATTACTTCGCCCTCAGGATCTTTGAGCATAACCGTACGACCTGTCGAGCCGGTGGCTTCTTCATCCTTCAAGCCCCCTTTGACTCCGGCTACACTGGAAGAGCATGATAAGAACGTGGGACTATCGATTCGGAGCTTCTATATATTCCTGAAATAAGGGGTCGAGGGCGTGCTGGAGCACAACAAATCCTTCACCTGGGCCAGGCACTTTATCGAGGGCCAGGTCCACTCTCTGAGGGGTCTCCCAGATTTTGAATAAATAGCTGACCTTCTGGGCCAAATATTGGTGGAGGTAGAGCAATACCTGATGGAGCTGCAACAGTACCAACAAGCATATATGGGGGTGTTAATATCCCATGAGTATAACGACTTCTCGAAGAAGGTGGAGATGGAGAAAGCTTTCTCTATGAAAACTTTGCAGCGCTATCTCCTGGATTTGTAAGAGAAGCACGATCGGCTGAGCAATCTCAGAGAAGGGTATCTCTCCCGACGGAGGGACCTGACCGAGACCATTAGGAAGCTACAGGCCGAGCTTGCTGTGCTGGAGAACAGGCTACGAGAGACCCAGCAGGAAGATGAGGCAATCCGTGATGAGACAAGCCAAGTGGCGAAGAACACGGCTGGTATCGAGGTTATGGTGCAGAAACTTGAGGACAGCTACGAGTCCTTCGCTCGCTATGAAGATCCCGAAGTCATGGCCAAAGAGGTTGAGTGCCGGGCCCAGATGCGCCTGGATGGCCGTGTAGCCCGTCTCCATGAGTGAATAGCAGAGTTATGCTTCGACTTTCAGCACCAGTAACTCTTTATTTGCTTCTTGTGACTTTATTTTGCCTTCAGACTTGGGAGCTTGCTGTCCAAGAAACCCTTTGCTCTTCCAAAACCCTAGCTGTTCTTTGTCTTCAACCTCGAGTTTTCTTCCATGGCTCCCGAATCCTCTCAAGCGTCAATCGGGGGGAGGCCGATGATGATTGTTTATTGCGCATATTGAGTACAATTAATAAGGCCGGTGATGATTGTTTCTTGGACGCTTGAGAGGATTCGCGAGCCATGGAAGAAAACTCGAGGTTGAAGACAAAGAACAGCTAGGGTTTTGGAAGAGTAAAGGGTTTCAAAAATTTGTAAAAAGTTTCTCCCCGGAATGATTCTATTTATAGACACAGAAAAACCCTTCGGCTGCCCAGTGATGCTTCAGGATCCGTACAAAAGAATAATGCCAAAAATTATGCTGGTTGACGCTCCAAAAACCGTAAATCATTGAAGGCACGAAATGTATGCATCCACCGTAGCAAGTGGTTGAGATTCGATTCAGGAAATGCGCACAAAATCAGAACTGATTTCTATGCTTCTAGGTTTAAAGTATTTTGAATTTTTGTAAAAATTTAAACTTTGAAGGGGGTCTTGTAGAAGCTTAGAAAATAAGCATACAAAGACTCATCTAAAAGAAGGTGGCACACTTTCCGGAGTTACAGTCTAGACACCTACTTTTTTCTATCAACTAGCCAAGATGCATAATTTTCCTTCATCAAAGGACATATGCAAACAAAAGCTCCACAGATGGTGACAAAGACTTTGTCAAAAGATGTGCCTGACTCTGACAAACTGAGCATCAAAGAGATCACGCTCATTAAATGCCAAAATATCCCACATGGCAAGCTAGATCGTTGTTCAATAATACAAAGCACTCCAGTGCTTTCTCCATCACAAAAGTACGTCAGTGCTTTCCCTTCAGAAAAGTAATCCAGTGCTTTCTTCTTCACAAAAGTACGCCAGAGCATCCCTTCTTCAACAAAAGTACACAGATCGATCTTTAATTTTCTTCGAGAATGTCACGCTCTACTCCCAGAATAGTGGGTAAATATGAGGACGAACATGGCCAGCTACTCCATATAAGGTAAAAAATATCGTACGACGGTCACGGCTGTAACGAAGATAAATGGGTGGACTCTAGCATGCTTATGACGCCAATCCTAAGGCCGACAAATCCTAGTATCTCAATCCATCTATAATAATTTCAAGAGTATATCATACGTGAAAGTAAAGAGGCATCACAAATTACATGTATCATATGATAATGAAGCTAGTGAATACAAAATGTTGCACTAGTAGAGTACAATTATACATAATCAAATATATCAGCCATGGTCTAATATATACATCATGTTGACCGTAGTCTCAAAAATAAAAGGTGCTAACTTTGCCACTTGCTGACACCACAAAATGAAGTAATAAAAATGAGGGATGGAGGAAGGAAACCCACTTGCGAGGTTGTAAACCCCCTCGACCAAATTTAGGTCTACTTAGCTTAGATAGAGAGACTAGGGACATTTGGATGCAATTAGAAATAGAACACAATGTTTATGAATTATTATGCGATATTTATATCACTTACCTTATCGTTGCTTCGATATTTGGAGTGCTACATTAGCATTTACCTTAAAACAAGTTTTATACACTTTTCCTAGACAAGCCAGCTTTCCATTATAATATTTGTGTAACTCTTAAATACTCTATATTGTGCTTCATTTTAGTCGCCCAATAATTGTTACAACCATCCAGTTTTAAATTCCAATAAATCCAACCTTGTGTAGTTGCCCGTTACAATCGAAAATGGAGACACAACCTCAACCCTTTTTCATACAACCCAAATTATGACATTATTTTATTCTGAGCCTACCATGTCCATGACGACTGCGTTCCACAAAATTTTAATCCCATATAATTCTAATTAATTGAAAAGTATCGCTTGCACTAATTCTTATTTAAATTAGTGTGAAGACCAATCTCACCCAAAACTAGACCCAACCTAGCCCATCTACACCCTACATTCCTTCATGTCAACATGTTCCCCACCCCAAGAAAACCTAGCCGGCCCAATTCCCTAGGAGGACCCCCCTTCTCTCTCTCCTATATAAATACAACTCTTTCCCTCCAAACCCTAAAAACCAACCCTACTCAAAACCCTGGCCTTTCCCAACCGGCCACCCCCTTCCCCGATCACCTAGCGCCACCTGCCACCGCCATAGCCACCACCTCCTCTGCCTACTCCCTCCCCGTCAACAACAACTCAGCAGCCGCCATCATCACCTCTATCTTCGTCATCATCATCACCATCACCATAACCTTCCCCGACTCCACCTCAACCCGATCCCCGACTCCACCTCAACCCGACCCCCGATCACCTCCAGCCCGCCTAACCACCGCCGCCCTCTTTACCACACCCTGATCGCCGTCCCCCACGGCCAGCCCCACCGCCAGCACCCACCAACTACCGCTGCTGCAACTACTTCAAACTGCCGCTGCTGCAACTGCTGCTGAGGCTACCGTTGCTGCTGCTGCTGCTGCCGTTTCTCCATGCAACGCCGAAGCCCCACCCATCGCCGGAGATGGACCGCCGAACGAACCAGACCCCCCCCCCCTCTCGGCCACGACTAGGTATGCATGTATATTTCAATATGTTCTTCATGTATCATGGTATCGACGTGTCATGGAACGGACACGAGTAACAAAAATTCCCAAGTGCAATGTGTGTGTGTGTATGTATGTGTGTGGTTATGTTAAACTAGTAATTAATGTTAAGTAATTACTCCAATAAATGACTTGTTAATATAAATACTGTATTGACCTAAAAGTCTAGACATTGACCTAGTATACCCTAACATGATAGTTAGGACAGGTATTTCTGTGCAGAACATAATTAGTTTCGTAATGTAATTTTGGTAATTCGTTGCCTTGAGGTACACGATAACTAATGATAGGACACGTGTACGTCTTAGCTTCGTGCACACGCGACCCTGTTAGTTGACCAATTGTGACCCCTTTGCGTCAGTGCCTAAGAGCAGAGTAGTGGTTATGTGCGTATTACTTTAGTGACTGATGATCGTATTACTATATTATATTATATGTTTAGGGTTGTTGGACTGTTCAGGAGAGACTTCAGGAGCAGGTTATTGGTACTCGCAGCTTGAGGACACAGGCAAGATACCTTGCCATTTTTACTGTTTAATTTAAATTATAAAATATTGTATGATATCTTGTTGCATTATTTCATATAATTGTGCGCGTCCGAGATTGACTCGGGTGCAGTCGACGAGTATGTCGATGAGTAGTGTATTTGACTTAGTCACTAGCAAACTCACCCACCATTGTGAGGATACTCTGATATCTTCCGAGACCTAACACTCTTACATGGATCACGGTGACAAACTCATATTAGGATACAGGTTCGCGTACCCGACTAGCTATCGGTGCATGTGATATGCATCACGGTTAGTACGTAATCAGGGTTATATAATTAGTAGAGACTTGGCATATAGTTACGTGGTATGCACATCATATATTCGACTTGTATATCTACATTGGGCGGGCAGGACAACTAGTAGGCGTATGGGATATACACATTAGAATTCGTAGTATCCGGAGGAGCCAAGGATCCAATGACTTCCTTTATACAGATACCACGTTCTTCGGAGCAATACAGACGTATATATATTTGCAGATACCTCATTCTTCGGAATGATGGATGTTACATGTACAGATACCTCACTCTTCGGAGTGTGGACGTTATGCCTACACCTACCCATACGTACCAAGGTTGTCCTCACATTGTATTCACTTAGATGGTTAGCACACCCCTTTATTTTATTTAGTATTTATATTTGGCATGTATTTTTGTATCTTGTTACGTCCCTCTGAGGACCTGGTTCCCTTCCAGATTTGGACGAGGCGTATTATCCTACAGTGTACGGACCTGGGCAGGAGACGAGGTACGCATCCGAGGAGGAGCTAGAGGTGATTCCATCAGAGTACCCTTGATCATTAGTAGGCCTTTCGCCTAGGACTGGGGCATCCTTATCTAGTCGTCGATGCCCTAGTCATTACTCTTTTATCTGTCTTTCAGTACTTTTATTTCGTCATAGCAGTGGGTTTGTTCCCACCAGACATATCTTGGATTGTACTATGATATTTCAGACTGGTGTTTATTTTCCAGTATTTATTTTAGTACTTCTTGTTTATATTGTGGATGAGACTAGATATTACCCGTTTGATGTTAGTATTGGACTTGTTAGTATTTTAGGACAGCAGAGTATGCTTCGTTGGGTCTATTAAATTGGGTAATCCCTCGGAGACGTATTAGCTTGCTATTGCCACGTGGCCTGGTCCCGTGTATTTTGGGACTGGGACGTGACAGAGGTTCAGCCGCAGTCCTACGAGTGCGAGCTATCTTGCTGGAAGTACGGGGGATCCTGGTTCTCCTCAGGTAAATCTGGCCAAGCAAAACCAGTAGGGTCAGAACCCCAAGCAACAAGTACCACAAAGGAGCCCAATGTGATGGGAAAAATCCACCACAATATCATGCACAACATACATAATAAATGTGAGTCGAGACTGTATAAGCATAAAAAATTATGCAGGTCGCATAAAGGTCATGCCCC
The DNA here is from genome assembly GCA_036927795.1 of Iris macrosiphon. NCBI lineage: Eukaryota > Viridiplantae > Streptophyta > Magnoliopsida > Asparagales > Iridaceae > Iris > Iris macrosiphon. The sequence goes on from JAYESA010000013.1 coordinate 42,684,336, forward strand.
CTCACCAGAATAACCAAGCAGCAGAAAAGTCACATGCGACCTGAACAATCAAGCCGCAGAGAAGCCACATACGGCCTGAATAATCAAGCCTACATGCGGCCGAAAGAACCAAGTCACGAAGAAGCCACATGCGGCATAATTAACCAAAGATCTAGAAGCCTCATAGTATATTTTATGTGGTCTGAACCAATACAGAACAGGGAGGCCGCATAAAACCCTCTGATACAGTATTCGATGACTCTCAGACTCTGACACATTACTCGTTACACTGAGATGCTTCAAAATTCATGAAGACGATAATTCAGACTGAAAGTCATATCACGCATTGATTGCTTCGACAAACGTGTCACGCTACGTGCCCATTCATATACAACTATATACCATGCGGTCTCGTCATCATGCGGCCAGAGTGTCCATTCGACCATGGCCAGAAAAGAGCTTACAAGCGGCTATATACCCATGCGGCCTAATCATCATTCGGCCAGCGTGTCCATCCGACCAAAGCCAAACGAGAGCACATATGCGTCCATAATATTGTGCAGCCAAAATATCCATATGACTAAGGCCAAAGGAGAGCACGCATGCGGCCACAACGATATACGACCAAGACGTTATACGACTCTCGACTTGCAGGATCTTTCTGTTACAACCGAAGATAATTTCTCGCATAATCGGTGCTGACTACATGTCTACCTGACCAAGTCATGCACGCAACAACCCAGAGATCTCTTCAACAATATATCATAACCAAGACCACGTGACAGCATGTCCGTAGCATACGACGACAATTACAACAGTATTCTGTTCAAGGAGTCCTATGCGGCCACTAAACAGAGGCATATGCGGCACCTATAGCCCGTCAGCAGGATGGCTATAAATAGCAAGGGTGGCATGCCTAGACAGAGACACACAGAGAAGGGTGGCCAACACAGAGATAGAGCTGCCGAGATGAGCAAAGAGAGAATGTAAGCTTCCTCACCCTGCGTCGGGTCGTCAACAGAGTAAAGTAGCCGTCATAGCACTCATTGTCTATTGTCATACCCCAGATTAAAATATTGTACTTAGATAATTCTGTTTATGATTCTTTGTACTCTTTTTTGTTACTTAAATATAAAGTTTATAAGAACACATTTAATGGCGAAGAAGATGGCGACTCTGTTGGGGACAACTTTCTCCTCTTATGAGAAAGTTGTGACACAATCTGACACAGCCAAGCTCGGATTAACTCAAAGAATGTTGGTGGTCCGCTTCGACCAAAAGGCTTTCGAGGAGATGCTCTTGGAGGAAAGCGCTAATCCTTCTCCAAGGCTAGCAAAGCCTAAAAAGACCCAGAGGACATGGGTTGCAAAGGCCATTGTGCCTCACCCAACTGTGGAGCATGCGCTCCTCGTCTCTCTCTCTACCGCAGGGACCACATATCATGTGTCCACTACTTATACGGCAACCCCTTCCAATAAGAAGGGTGCTCAGTACCAGAAGACCAGCAGAACGTGGATTACAAAGGCCGCTGCGCCCCACCCAACTATCGAGCATTTGCTTCCCATCTCTCTCTCTACCGCAGGGACCACATATCATACGTCCACTGCTTATGCGGCAGCCCCTTCCAATAAGAAGGGTGCTCAGCACCAGAAGATCCACAGGACGTGGGTTACAAAGGCCGTTGTGCCTCACCCAACTATGAAGCATGTGCTTCATGTCTCTATCTCTCTGCCACTGAATATGCATAACATGCATCCACTATGGCTTTTCCCACTCATGCAGCCTCCTAGCCTGAAAAGAAATGTGCTCAACGCCTAAATTCTGGCAAAGAAAAATACTACAATGCTAGAAGTTCGGGTACTGAGGCATGTTCCATGCGGCCATAGAAGAAGCAGCATAAGTCGGCAGCCGCAGGCAAAAGTCCACATGCGGCACCGATCCTTGGTCGTAGGAAAATATCCATATGCGGCTAGGACACCCACAAAATTTCTGACTTTGACCAAATTTTATGCAGTGCAGACTCCATGCACTTTACTGAAAAAGGAAAAGATGTGAACTTGGACTCTTCCTACTACGCACTGTCGCATGCTAGGACGAAGAATTCTAGGACAATGCGAGCTTGCCAAGCTCAAGCAATTGTTCATTCAACTGATCGCCAGCAGGAACCGCTTTCTATGCATTCCATTAACGAGAAGTCATACAAAATTGGCCCATGCGTCCATCCGACAGCGATAAATGGACAGGATCCGTCTCAAAAGTCTTCCACTGACGATCTACGAAAAGTCCTTGTACGAACCCCAGATCAGGGAGCAAAGGCAACACCCATGCACCCGTGTACTCGGTCTACCCGTACTCATAAAAAGGGTGCAAAGGTGATTCAACACTCGCTTGACTTATGCAATATGATCAATCACAAGTGCAAAGCGAGAGAAACAACTATGGCATACGAAGAGTCCTCCCCAGGGCATCACTATGCCAAAATTATCATCAACTGCTGCAATAAAGCAGCAGTGCCAACAAACAGGCAGTCGACGTTCCAACGACTACTGCCACAGGTACCTACCGATAGAGTCCGAGGAAATAGGCATAATTACCAGAGGAGGAACTGCCTTTCACTTCGTGCTACTCTATATGGAAATCTCCTTCCATCGGGGGAGGTTGAAAGTCTAGTGCCTCAAACCCTTCGCTCTCGGCCAGCATATCGAGAAGGCAGGCCCAAAGAGGACAGGCAGCGGGACCCACGAAAGGTATTTTCCAAGGTACCCGCTACAAGAAGAAACTACCATCTACTGGGGGTGGTAATTCCTCAGGACCCCTAGAGATCCTGCAAGCTTGGGGTAGCAATCTCCCGGGCCTATGCAATAACCCGGCATTTTGAGAAGGCAGTGATTCCCAAGGAACAGACTCTGATGTTCCTGGGGGTGGCCACCCTCGTCAAGATGACGTAGCCTCCAACGTTAGGGGTAGTACTCTCTCCGAATCTGAGAAGGCGATTCTACCTGATAGCTACTCCCGGCAGGAGTCTGAGATAGAAAGTGCGGCATCCACTGCCCCATCCATCTGCTCCAATATGAGGACTGTATATATGGTAGGGGATGATCACGAAGACCCCAGTAACTGACAATGAATCAAGGCTCTTGAGGCCATGATGCAGACGGTGAGTTCATCAATGCAAGCCCTGACCCAGACAATGCTATAAATTAAAGCAAACATGACTTCCCAACCTGTAAGGGCTTCTGGGTAAATAAGCTTAGACCCTGGTACCAACGCAGACTCTGACGCAACCGCTCCGCCCAAAGGCGGTAATCACCCTCCTCCTGGCTCATCTGCCTCGTCCGACGTGAAGAATTCTCCCCATCAATACATGAGTTATTTAAAGATTGTTACAGAGCATCTACCTCAAAGTGACGCACTCCTCACCAAGCTCTCTGTGAGGGCATTGTTCGAGGTAGCATTCGACTGGTTTTGCAGCCTGCAAGATAACTGAATCTCGTCGTTTGACGACTTCAAGAGTCTTTTTCTCAAAAGATTCTATGACGGAGGAAGCGACATGACGATGTCCTCCCTGATGGATGTTGCCTAAGGGAAAAGAAAACTCATCCAAAATTATATCAAGCATATCCGACAAGCAGCACTGAGGTTGCCCCCAGGTAATGCCGAGTCAACACTGATGGACAAGTGCCGCCAAAACTTACTTCCAGCAGTCAGCCTCTGGATGGACGACGGTCGGTTTAAAGACTGGACGGCATTCATTATAAGAACTATTAGCACTGAGAAGAAGGTCAAGGATGTCTGAATCTTGGGAATACAGATCTACATCGGCAATGATAGGGGAAAGCATCCCAACAACAACAACAGCGGCAACAACTGTCGTGATGGAAAAGGAAAGCAGGCCTTAGTGGCCAACTTAACCAAGAAGTCCGAGCAAAAGTCGGCTGAGGTTCCAAAGCCCAAGGAGACTTACTCCTTCGAAGATGACGATGTCATGCCCAGCTTTGACGTACTGATAAAGGGTGGAAAACTCCGGCTCCCCGACATCAAATGCCCTGTTGAGGCAGCCGAGGAGAATAATCCAAATTACTGCCATAACCATCATTACGCCCATCATGTGATGCGGGACTGCTATACGCTAAAGTGGTACATCCAGTGTCTGCTCGACACCAAGGCCCTCACCTTGGATATCGATGACAAGACGATTGCCGCTAACATGGTATAGCTCCAATTTGGCAACTTTTTGGCGACAAAAGCCCATGATGGGGTAATCCCAACTTTTTGGGCAATGATGGAGGTCGTCAATATTCTGGCAACTCATGACCAAACGGTAGGGCTAATACCTCTCACCACGCTACGTAGGGAGGTCACGTGAGTTTACCCCGATCTTGCTCTAGAATTGATACAGCAGACAATACCTTCTACCACCAAGTCCAAGGGCAAGAAGTCCAAGAAGTCCAAATTCTGCTATACGATTTCCCTCCCATCTGAGAAAGCCATATCAGGAACAAAAAGATTAGGCCTGGCGTACCAACGCGAGTATGACATCCTTAACGATGGTGCACTTCCAATAGTCGCACCTACAACATCTAATCCGGGCCTGTCCCAACCTCTAGCAGTCGATAAGTCCAAGCAGAAAGATGCTCGCTTTGACAAACCGATGTACAAAGATACATCCCAGGGGTTGAAGAAGCCTTACAAATTTGGCATCTTAGTCCAGCTCCCCAGTACTCTAGCGAAGCTGTCACTATTCGAGCTTCTCCGACTCTACAAAGATTCTCGGGCTGCTCTTAGTGAGATATTACAAAATGTCGACACCTCCCTGGCATAGTTCAAGTCACCAGCTGAGGGTCTGGCTGCTTGCTCCCACTGCAATAATATCGTGGAGACAATACCTAACATTACATTCTCGCAATAGGATATGTTGCTAAAAAATAACCGGCATGATTGTCCCATGTATTACACGGGGTATATTGGTGCCATCAAGGTGGACCGGATGCACATAGATCATGGTTTATCAATCAGCATCATCCCGCAAAGTCTGCTTCAGACCTTAGGCATTCCGATGCATCGTCTAGCAGCCACCAATATTGTCATCATTGGCTTTAACGCAGGAAGGAGCTACCCTCTGAGCAAGATTCACTTGAAATGCCATATCAGTGACTTAAAAACAGAGATCACTTGCTATGTCATTGACATAGATGTAACCTACAACATCTTGCTTGGACGTCCATGGATACATGAATACATGATCGTGTCGTCAACCTTATACATGTGCCTTAAGTTCGTCGACGAATACGACACGGTCAAAATAAAGTTTGATGATGTCGATCCGTTCAAAGGGATCGAAGCCTATTACTCCGATTTGATCCTTTACAAATAGGTCTACCAAGATGAAGGTAGCAATAGCGCCGATTATGAGGCAGAAGTTATGAAAACACCAGAAGAGCCTTTGAGAGTCCGGCTAAAAGCATGCGCTCCCAACACAACCTCTTCTTTCGTCGTAAAACTACATAGGAAGGCACTCGAACCTCTGGTCGTTCACCTTCAGAGGTCGAGTCAACCTTCGAAGGATATTTCGCCGCCTCCTACAATATCTGGACCTCTAGTCAATTACCTTCACAGGCCGAACCGACCTCTGAAGTATGCTTCACCGCCTCCGACTACGTCCGAGCCTCCAGTAGTAAAGCTGCATCAGAAACCTCCAAAGTCGTCGCTCGTACTGGGGATAGATCTCGGGAAATACGAGCTGGAGGAGTACGTAGTTGCTCAAGCAAACATTCCTTCTCTTGATGATGTAATTCCTGAAGAAAAGATTCCTTATTTTGTGAATAAAGGGCTATCTTTGAAGTAGTCTGAAGTTGCACACATAAGCACACTATATTCCATGGAGCACGATCTAAGTTTGTGCCTACAGACATAAGTGATTACTACCTATGCAGTAACTAGATCTTCCCTAGCCAAGGTTCCTACTTTCTGGTTCCGGCAAGGAGGAGGGGAGATAAACCCATTATCTTCGGCAGGGTTGAATGCCCCCAGTCCTTCATCCTGGAGAAACAAGAGCCCGAACCCAATACCGACAAAATATAACTCTTCTGGTTTAGTGGTTAAGCTAAATACCTTATCTAGAAGATGGTTTATGATCTTAAAAATAACTGAGGTCTAAATTACGGCAAAGGGCAACGACTGACCTTACGCCTTGCCACTCGGCAAGAAAATTCGAGGATTACTACCATAAGACCAAGCATGGCTTAGGGTATGTTATGCCTCCAATAAGCCCTGAAGGCTCGGATGAAGAAGATGAGTTACACTCTCATTCTTTAGAATCTTCCTCTTGGGACTCCGAAGTCAGTATCGGGAGATGCTCAAGCAAACATTGTCTGCCAACATTGTGTCAGCTGACCCTGAGGAAGATGACGAGAATCCACCAAAACTCTTTAAAGTAGAACTGTGGGCCCAATGCCTAGACGCACAATGGGAGATGTGGTTCGATCAACGAGAACCTCCTACCAAGGAAGAAGTCGTATAAGTCAATCTGGGTGACGAATCCTCCCCTAAACCTATCTTTATCTGTATGAGTCTGACCGATAAGGATCGGGAATCCCTGCTACAGCTCGTCAAGGAATACATTAATGTCTTTGCCTGGAGCTACGAAGACATGCCAGGACTAGACCCAAAAATTGTGGTCCATAAGCTCAATATCTCGTCGAACGCTAAGCATGTCAAGCAGCAGCAACAGCGGTTCTGGCCGGACATTATGAACGCCATCGAAGCTAAAGTTAAAAAATTGATAGCTAGTGGCTTCGTCCGCGAAGAACAATATCTAGATTGGGTACCCAATACCGTGCCCGTCGTCAAAAAGAACAGGAATAATTGGATCTGTATTAACTTTTGAAATCTAAATGTGGTCTGCCCTAAGGAAGAATTCTCCTTTTCGATCACAGTCATAATGATCGACAACACATGTGGCTTCAAGCGTATGTCCTTTATGGATGGATTCTTGCGCTACAATCAAATAAAGATGTCTCCTGATGATCAGAAGTATACATCATTTTAAATGCCGATAGGAGTATACTGCTACACAGTTATACCCTTCGGTCTGAAAAATACGGGTGCTACATACCAGCAAGCTATGAGCACCATCTTCCGTGAGCATCTACGTAAGACGGTTGAGTATTATGTTGATGACATCGTCGTCAAGAGTTGCTCCAAAGATGATCACCTCAGGGACTTGAAGACTGTGTTCGACCTTATACGTACGCATCAGCTCAAGATAAATTCTACTAAATCTTTTCTAGGAGTCTCCAACGGCAAATTCTTGGGTTTTATCCTAAATTCAAAGGATATCCACGTAGACCCTGACAAGACCAAAGTAATCCTTAAAATGCGCTCACTGAAGAACCTCAGAGAACTTCATGGCCTTCAAGGAAGACTGGCCTATATCAGGAGGTCCATATCAAACCTCTCTAAAAGTTGTCAGCCATTCATACAACTCATGAAGAAGGGAGTCTCATTTGTCTGAAACAAAGAATGCCAGTGAGTCTTCAACGACATTAAGGAATACCTTATGATCCCTCCAGTATTGGTAGCCCTAGTTCTGGGGAAACACTTTCTGCTCTATGTATGAGCAATGGATCACTCTCTTGGCGCTCTGCTAGCCCAGAAGAATGATGTAGGTCATAAGTGGGCCATCTACTACCTCAGTAGAAAGATGGTCGGTGCGGGGCACAGATACAACCCCGTCAAGAAAGAGTGCCTCACTCTAGTCTTTTCTATTCAGAATATCCGACACTATATGGCAGGGCAAATAATTCATGTTATCTCTCGGGTCAACCCCCTCAGGGTCCTCATGACCAAACTGGGGAGCTCAACTTTTGCCTGGCTATGTGGTCAATACTGTCGTCACTATACGATATGGCATTTATTCCACAAAAAGCTGTCAAAGGCCAAGCATTAGCAGACTTCCTAGCTGCACAGTCGGTGATAAAAACTTTAAAACTCTATAAGGAGATCCCCGACAAAGTCATAGACTCCAACACCGCAATAAATGCAGAAGCCTTTTGGTGAATGTTCTTCGATGGTACTTCAAGAACAGGACCCAAAGGCGACATCGTCACTGGAGTCAGGATAGTATTGATATCTTAATATGATCTGGTTATCAACCGCACCAACTCACTCACTGAGCCATGCTCCAACAATGTGGCAGAGTACAACACTCTCATTATTGGACTCCAACTTACTAAACAAGTGGGAGTTGACTACCTGGAAGCCTACGGTAATTCCAAACTAATAATCAACCAAGTCTGAGGCGAGTACGAAGTTCAGAACGAGGACCTGATTCCCTACCATCAAGCTGCGCTCGAATTAATCACCACCTTTGAGGGGTTCTTTATAGAGCATGTCCCTTGGCTATGAAACATCGAGGCGGACGTCCTAGCCGAACTCGCAGCCTCTCTAGCTATTCCGGTCAATACTCATGAACCAATCACCGTGATCGATCGAGAGCTGGTCTGCCCTAAGAATATCCTCTCTCTGTGTTGGAGCTACTCAGTAGAAACGAGCACTGACTTACAAGACTGGAGAGTTCAATTTATCGACTATGCAGTATATGGAATTCTCCCCGAGAACCCAAAGGAAGACACTTCCATCAGAAGACGTTCCCTCCAGTTATATTTTGATAAGGCTACCAAATGATGTATTATCGCTCCTATGACGGTCTTCTGCTATAATTCCTATTGAATATAGAAGGGAAGCAGGCTCTCTACGAGTCTCACGATAGGGTTTGTGGTGCCTATCAGCTAGGGCCCAAGTTACAGGACTGCCTCCATAGAATGGGTTACTATTGGGCGACAATGGTAGCAGATGTCATTGACTATGCGAGGAAGTGCCAAGCATACCAAATCCATGCTGACTTCATCTATCAACCCTCAGAGTTTCTACACTCAACCATAGCTTCTTGGACATTCGAAACCTGGGGCATGGATATTATAGGGCCGATCAGTCCGCCTTCTGCTAAGGGAAATTGGTTCATCTTGGCTATCATCGACTACTTCTCCAAGTGGGCGAAAGCCGTACCACTCGCCGAAGTTAAGACATCCAATATGATCAGATTCGTCAAGCATCACATCATTTATCGCTTCGGCTTGCCACAAAGTATCATCTATGAAAATAGTCCACAGTTCACAAGTCATGCGTTCTATCAATTTTGTGACAAAAATCGAATTCACAATCACCGCCGACGGCTACAAGAGTTAGAAGCACTCGATGAGAAATATCTCTTAGCTCAGCAGCACATTAAGATGTACCAAGTGCATCTCTCTGGAGCCTTCAACAAACGGATGAAGAAGAGGACCTACTAAGTGGGCGAACTTGTCCTAACCGTAAGGAGGCTGATGATTATGATGCACAAGACGGCCGGCAAATTCTAACTCGAATGGGAAGGCCTATTCGTCGTAGAATCGGTATTCTCTAATGGCGCCTACCGGCTCGCGAAACCCAACTGCGACTTGCTTATGATGCCTATCAACGACAAGTTTCTAAAAAAGTATTATGTCTAAGCTAGACTTGTACTTCCCTTATCCCCAACCGGACCATCAAGTTGTACAGTTCTTACACTCTTTGTTCTTTATTCCAAGCGAGTGCCTATGTATAACTTTATAAATTTCTGTAAAAGCCATTAACTGTATCCCGGAGTCTTGGATACGCAACAGATGATGGATCCTCAAACCCTCCCCAGTGGAGTAGTCCTCAGGTCTACCGGCACACTCTTGCTTGGACTACCCAAAAACCAGTCTTATTAGACGCTAGCCATGTCTATATCACCTCTAAGGCGGAGCAATCCTCAGGTCTACCATCATTCTCGGGTGGACTGCACTCAACAAACCACTCCTTAGTGAGTATCTCGAACATTGGTTCACGTCTATACTACCTCTGAACTATTGTCCTAATATTTCTCCCCAGTTGAGTTTGCCATGTCCATATTACCTCTGAGCAAACCTATCGTGTCTTAGCTATCGATCATTACGTCCATATTATCTCTGATATCGGTTGTCCTCTCCACTTATCACCTGTACTTACCAAGGTAGGCCAGCGGTGTTAAGTCCACAAAACCTGCCACGTCCATATCACCTCTGGCAAGGCTTGTCTCAAACCTATTACTTGCACTCATATGTGCAAGAAGTAATAGGTCCACAAAATCTATCACGTTCGCATTACCTCTGATAGGGGTTATTTTTAAACTTATTAATTGTACTCAATATGCGCAATAAATAATAGGTCAACCTAAGTCCCCAGTAGGACATCCTAAACAGGATGGGATATTTTACCACGTCCATATTACCTCTAGTATGGTATCCAAAGCTTATATAAACAATTACAAACAAATGGAATAACCTTTATTCCTTTTTACATCCTTTTCACAAAGAAAAATTATGCAAGAGGGATACCATATGGGATCGACCCAATCTTCTCGTGCTATAGCGGATCGACCGACTATGGAGCGCGTAGCCGTGCGACCCATTGGACATCATTTGAACAAGCCTCGAATGGGAATCACACCTCTCAAAAAGGCTCACCATACTGTGAGGGGTACGAGAGAGCGACCTCCCCTATTCTATAGTCCTCCATTGTTATTTTTATATTTTCTTTCTTTTCTTTGTATTGTATACACAGTAAATTTTGGTAAGGAGAAAGAAAGAAATAAAAGGAAAGAGAAGTGGGAGGAAGGAGACACACCGACACGTGTGCACTTGCAAAATTTCCTGGTTCAAAGAGAAAATATCCCCTGTGTGCACGTTGTCCTTGTTTAGAGAGAAAACGTACATCTTGCACACATTTTCCTCATTATGGGAGAAAATGTACATTCCTCTGCATATTTTCAAATGTTTCCGTAACCTAAAAATATGCGCATGAACTTGACTTCTTTGTTCTGAAGGGAGTGCGCACTTTTTTGAGTTTTAGCAAACTTAAAACGTGCGCATGAACTAATTTTCTACCCTCAGAGAGGAGTGCAGGCACTTTATTTATTTAGAGAGGGCTTTTTGTGCGCACTTTTTTCGCTTGGAGAGAGTTGCGCACAATTTTTTGATGAATGTACGCTTTGTGAGTCTCAATGACCCACAAATTTTTAGAAGAGAAAAACTCTGCCCATCATAAACACATGCATGTGCACACATGTATACATGCTTTGAGATTTTTTTATGTCCACGTAACTCAATCCTCTTTGTGAGATTTTGCAGTCGCATTGTCACTGGACCCACTTGCCAAGTTTCTGGGATTCACAACGAGCATTCTACATGCCAACTACCTAATTGACTTGTCATACGTAGAATTCCCTTAATCTGATAAAGAACTACCAATAGATAGACAACTATTGAAAGCTTTCCAGGGTGAGAGGATGTTGCTGTCTATGATAAGCAATGCTCCCCTTAATTTATTGGCTGATGAACAGTTTCCAAAACTAGCTTTTCTGTTTGGAGATGTCATATGCATAACGTCACAAACAAAATCGAAGAAGGAAGAATAGATTTTTAAGGTTTAAGGAAGGGAAATATTTCTTCCAAGGATGGTATGTGATTATCCTTTGTCCACCTTTTATCATGTAATAACCCAAAGGAATATGAAATATAAATTGATACCTTTTATCCACGGGGCCAAGGTTAGAAAAATCTACCATAAGTGTGGTGAGAACGGATGAAGCCTCTTCTATATTACCTTAGATGGACCTTCTTCTCCTATTCACGGGCTGTACCCTGGATCAGCTCCCTACGAAGGTTCTTCGCTTGTCGAACCTTGGTTGGTGTCGACTTTTGCCAACCTTTATACTAGATTATGTGGACTATATCCCCCAAAGATGTGTAGACTCACTGGGTGGGTTAGTAATGCTAATGTCAGATGGACTCATCTTATCGTCTAGATAATGAGCAAGTACAAGAAGAACCTTGAGAACTCTGGGTTATACGAAGATGTTAAAGCAACTTGTTATGGCATTGCACCGAACTCCAATATGTTTTTAGCCATAGGAAAATGATATAATCCCCACACCAAGACTTTCTTTACCCCACACGATGAATTGGGCTTCGTGCTGCATGAAATGCATGTGGTATCGAATATGCAGATGGGAGAACTACCATATGAAGAGTATGTTCCTACTATCAGGGAGCTCAAGGACTTGGCAAAAAGAAAACCCCGCCTCGTTAAGGTTTACCAAGAGTTGATGTGTCATTGTCTTACCATCAACTGCCTCTATAAGATTGACTCGGGCATAATTTACATCAACAAGTGGACCAGCTATCTCTTCGAAAATCGATCAAAGAAGAAATCACCCAAATTCGGCCCTTAAAGCCGATGGACGTCAATGAGATCGAAGAACACATGAGAGTTCGAAGGAGTATCACAAGACTTTCATGGAGGCTGTGGGAGACTACCCAGCTGGCACACATGCTTTAAATTATCTTCGACACGAGATCTCTCCTGAGGCTTTACTTGCCGGTTATCTATCTTTGTGGCTTCATCGATGGTTAGTTCCAGGAGGTTCTGGTTCGGTAGATTGTCTGTACTGCAATGTGTTGTTTCTAGCGGTTCAACTAGTTTTCAAGCATCAGTTAGCTTTGTTAACTGCCATGGTGTGTAGGTTAAACATTGGCCTCCGTGAATTCACCAATAATCTGGAAAAGGAACATGTAGGTCAGACCAATTTTTCAAGGACAGAGATGCCTTATATGTATATGATGGGATAACTAGTGTTGCATTACCCTGAATTGATGGACCTTGGCTTAGAAGGTGCTGATATTGCCGGGAGCGCATATCTCTACAAATATAGAGAGTTGAAATGGCATAACACTACTCCTTGCTGAAGTTTGGGATAGGCTGGTATTTTTACTGCATCTCCCCTGATGTTGCCTCGGAGCACTAGGGCAGATATTTTACTAATAGTGGTAGTGATAAGTCGAACCTACCATCTGGGTTCTTCCACTGGTTATTGGGTATTCATCCTTCCCACATAATCTACAGAAATGATAATGGTTGTTCTGTCGAGCCTTATTTACCCAACTACTTTGCCAGAAATTTTGGCTATGATAAACTGCGTATGAGGAATGCTATCACTTACTTTTGGTCTACTGGAGGGTTGATTTACGGAGCCTGTAGGTGAAGATATTTTAACATGGGTTGTACTGGGGTTACGTTCACCTTGCCCTCCAAGAATACTCTGCTATGCCTCCTCCATTCTTGTGCCAACTTCTACTGCTCGATCAACAAGTTTCATTAAGATTTCAAACTAAGGGGCATTTTTAGAATAGCAGAAGGAACAAAGTCTACTGCAACCAAGGATCTAGAGGGTTTAGATTCGTTAGCAGAGGAATCAGACAATGAACCCATAGATGAGATGCAAGAAATATTCAAGGGTGAATTGCATAAGATCCCTGCTCCTTCTAATCAGATTTCGTTGAAGAAGCATAAAATTGTACCACCGGACGATTCCCAACAACAAGGAAGAGGAATCCTGTCCGCAAGCATCATGCAAGGCCTCCGACTACTACAAGAAAAAAATTATTTCCTACTTTGGCCACTTCTACCGGTACAGTTGGGACATTAGCTCCTTCTCCACTCGTTGAGAGGATTAGTGTATCTGCACCTCTTCTGACTTCTACTGAGGTAGTCAGTGCATTGATTCCCCCTCAGGTCACTATGAGGATTGGGACTTCAATATCTCAGGGGTTTGAGGTAGATCCTATTCTTGATGCTATGGCTAAACTTATTTTATCGATCATTTTTACAGTGCCTGAATCATCTTGCCTTTTACAGCAAAGTATATTAACCAGAGGGCGCGTTTGGCGAATGCGGTTTCCTTTGCTAGGGAAGAACTCAAGATAGAGCCGATTCCTTCTATCCCCAAAATTGATCGTAGAGGGGGAGGATCACCGAACTGTACGTTGTCCTAAGTTGACACTGCTATAAAGGAGTTCACAGAGGTTATCCCAAGGAATGATATTGATGCCACAATATCGAAATCAGAAGCAGAGGCAAGAGGCTATAATGACCTACTGCTTGATGTTGGCTCTCCTCACATAAGTGCTTCTTTGAAGAATTTGAGATCTTCCCTAGAGGGATATGCATCTGATGATGCATACAGGCCAGTTGCATCGGGTAAGTGCTTCTCCATCCTTATTATTTTGTAAATTCTCATACTGTAGGACTCTGTAGCACGAGTGTCTACGATGACAACCCAGGCTGGAAGGGGCCAAGGTGTCATTCATTCCTCCTTATTGTGTATACTTTTATTCCATTGCTCAGTTCACTAATCTTGTTGCATTGATATATTATAGATACAAAGATTCACGAAGAAGCCCTCCCAGAGCAAGTAAAGGTGCTCGCTGAACCAACAGATGTGACCTTTAGAATGGGTGTTGGGGAACTATTTGGGGGTACTCAGGCTAGAGAAGAAATCCCTCCCAAGCATACTGAAGTGCTTGTTAAACTGACCGAGACAACTTCTACAGTCGACGTGACAGAAATGACCATCGGTGCCGAGGAAGAGAGGATAGCCGACCTGGTGGTTTTGGAACATTCAAATCATCTTGCCTCTATTATCGTCCAAATTAAGAAAGGTAAAAAATCTTGACCCCAATAATCGTCTTTCTATCGTGGAATTGACTATGGTGATAAATCTTTATTTGTCTTGCAGAGACATCATGTAATGCTGAGTTATCGGTACCAGCTGTTGATCAAAGTAGGCTATTCCAATTGATGGGTCTGCCACCTCCTATTCAGAGAATCGAAGCTTCTACGGCCACAACATCGTCACTTTCCCTGCAGGGATGAGGATTGGCCTCGATGGCTGTAACTCCTAGCTCGAACCCATTCTTTGACACTGTGATTGCAATGGTCAGACCAACACTTTCTATGGGACACTGGGCTGCATCTTGAGATTAATACTTGACAAATACTTAGCTTTTACTGAAATAAGGAATATGGTTCTTTCTTATATCCATACAATCAGGAGCTATAAGGTTGAGGAGCGTGCCTCAACTTTAGAGCATATTCTAAATGGGCTTGAGCAACCTATCACCGAGTACTTGCAACTTCGTTCTGGCAATATGGCTTCACTCATCAAGATAGAATACGAGTCAATAACTACTTAATTCTAAGAGAAAATACATATTTTGAAGAAAAGAAGAAGATACATGAGGAACATGGAGCACAACTGTTGGAGAAAATAAAAATCACTAACTCCACAGTCTTTCAACATCGTTTTGTCGAAGATAATATTTCTTCAAAAATAGCTCAACTTGAATCTTTGATCAAGGAATCTCAGGAGAAAATAATAGTGCTGCAAGCTAAGCATCTCGAGAATTCGACTCAGTACCATTTAATGAATAATCGCCTTGTTGATCTCGAACAAGTGGAGGCAACTATTGATCAGGCTTGGACGAGCATCGTCGAGTCTGTAGGACCGTGATGGCAACTTTAGAGGGGGGGGTGAATAAAGTACAACAGAATAATCTACCCAATTAAAAATTGATGTGTAGTAAAGGCGGCTTCCAAGTAATAATAATAATATAGAAATGTAAAGGAGTAGAGTTTAGAGAAAGCAAATGCAAACACCGAGATTTTATCCTGGTTTTCCTCTGAGAGGACTAGTCTAGGCCCGAGAACTCTTGCTCGGAGTTGTATCAACTATAATTCCTAATATTGAATCACAAGCTTTGATCTGAAGTCTTGCAGACTTCTTACAACATCAAGCTTTGATCCGAAGGCTCGAAAGACTTCATACGTGTGTTTGATGCGAAGGGCACGCCAACTTCAAACACTGAAGAGAGAACTTGATAAACCAACCTTTTACAACTCTTGACAGACTTTTAATCGAGATCGCACTTGGTACTATAAGGCTGGGGAGTTGATCTTAGAGATAGGAAGGTTAAGGCTCTGAGGTTTATTCACTAATGAATAGAAAGAATGAGAAAAGATGAGTGTGTAAGAATGAGAAAATCCAACTCTCTTTATAGGGTATTTCCAAACCGAGTTCGGCCAGAATTCAGTGTAGGAAATTCAAAATTTTGAATGTTGGAGGCCACAAAGTCAGGAATACTACAACTGGCCAATCTTCTGATTTAGGGACACCGAGTTTGGTCCAAATTCAGCCAGGGTTCGGCCCGAGTTTGGTTGGCCTATTTTAGAATGGTTTAAACTTTGGTTTTGGTTATATTTGGTCAGTTTTTGGGTAGCTAGGTTTCAGGCTTATTTGAGTGGACTAAGGTATTTCTAATTGCCAAGTATGACTCGACGTCATAAGTCCTAGACTCAATAAAATATAAAATTACATTGATGAAAACCAAGAGCAACTGATGACACCAAATTGCTGAAACGTTTGCTGACTTGAAGATGCCTTTTCCTTTGACGATAGTTGTCCAAAGATAAACAGATCTGGGAATCTAAATATCTTTTGGGGGCTTCGCCCCGAAACCCCCCATGAGGGGCACTACCCCCTCGACCCCCGTCTGCTGACCGTCTTTGGTCATCATCGAGTGCGAGGCTCTGGATAAGTCGTATGTGGTTCAGAGACATCTTTTTCTATAACGCTGTCTTTGGCCCATCATCATTTCTTCATATCATATGTCCATATATGATCTTGCTTATTTCTTTCTGCAAGTACATGTTAGACAAATAAAGCAATATACAGAAGAAAATATTACAACATTAATGCATGTCTGGACAATGCTAAGTTTAAGTAGAAGGTACAATAGTGATTGGTCAATTATTATTATGCTAAACTTAATCGATTCGACATATTCAATAACTAAACTTAAATATTGGGCCAATAGAGTCATACACTCCCCTGACTAAATATGAAGAGGAGGATATCTGGAGGGCCAAAGCTAGACAAAAGGATGACTACAAGAAGGATCGACAACTTGCTCTGCTGAAGGATAGAATCCTCGAACTCTCGGCTCCTCCTCAATGATATGAAGCTTTTTTATTTGCTTTTGTGTATTGGTCATCTCATTTTGTAGGTCAGTTCTCTTTTGAGTTAAATAAAATATCTCTTTTGGTCACAATTTCTCTTGCATGGAAAATACGACTTGTAAGTTCCATATCTATTTTTTTGGACTTATTATCCATTGTGTACTTAAAATCAAGTACGAATAATAAGTTAAAACGACTAACATTATCAGATAAAATAGAAATATGTAGTAGAAAGTTATTAGATAGAATAGTAGAAAGTTAATAGATAGAACACTTGCTCAGAGGTTATATGGACATAACAAACTTTCAAATTGTGATCCCACTGGACATCTGCTCAGAGATGATATGGATGCGGAAGAACAAAATCCAGGGGAGCTTAATTTTTTATTGGATAAACAATGCACAGGTTATGTGGACATGATTATTTTCTTTAACAATTTCACTCTACTAGCAATAGTGAAAAATAAGTAGTTTAGAGGTAATATGGACGTGGACCATTATTGGAAATATTTCATCCTAGTTGGAGAAAAAATATTCAGGAGTATCTCTAATCCAACTGGGATTAGAAATGAGACATCCCTAGAGCGACTGGGCTTTAAGAACATGATTATTTGATTGAAGGAATTTCTTTTAGGTGATCTCGACAAGAACATTTAACCGGATCAAAAGACTATTCCACTAAGGAATTTTGGAAGATTTGTTACCTATTATGTACCCAAGACTCTTGAATACCGGTAATAGCTCGAGGTGATGAAGAGTTTCATTGACTCTCCCGGGGAAAGTTACTCTAACTACACTATGAAATAGTAGTTTTAGATGGATCTTGTAACCACCACTTTTTACCATAGGAATAATTTGGTAATTTTGCATCTTTTAATTTATATTATATATTATATTATATTAGTGGTAAGCCTAGAATTAATTAGGATTGCCTAGAATTAATAAGTATTAGTTAAGTGCTAGCTAATTAGAATTAATTAACTTAGTTGTCATGGATAGAATATTCCATATTAGTTGTAGAGATTTCTTCCATAACTAATTAGATTTCCTTCCCTCCTTTAATTTGAATTTAAATTAGATAGTGGAGTGGCATGTAGTAATTAAAACCAACCCCAAGCCCACATAGTGGCCGGCCCTATCATGATGAAATTTAAATCTAATTTTTTCTCCAAAATTTCCTACTTCCTTCCCAAGCAACTAATTAATAAATACAATTTTTCCCTCCAATTTCTAGATCTAGAATTTGAATTACACTCATTCCTCTTCCAAATTTATTCATTCCCTTTTCATTGGAGAGTAAGGAGCTTGGAGCACTAGAGGAAGCTTGGATAGGAGTCCAACCAAGGAGGATCGAGTCCGATTCGTCTTTCTCGTGTCCAAATTTAGAGTTTTTCAAAAGAACTACACTAACTCTAGGTAATTCTCTTATTTTCACCAATTTTATGGTTAAGAAAACCCCTTGGACCTATAAAAACTTTTTCATGGTTGGAATTGACTCGCCAATGATAGATCTAGATGTTAGAAGCCTTCAATTTGGTAGATCTAAGCTTGTGTCATGATGAATGTTGGTTTTATGTCTCAATTTGGGAGAAATCCGAATTATGTTCATCTATTGGTTGTGTTGTGTCCTCATGAGGACTAGTAATGTCTATTTGGGGTTGTATTAGTGTTATTGTGTCCATAATTGGATATAGAGAGTTCGTATCATGATACACCATGGTACGAGTGATTTGAATTGGTAATTTCTGCATACTAGTGTTCCATTGTGTCAATTTCATATAGACTCATTTGAATTATTCAATTTTACTTAATTATAGTTATATTTCATATATTATTTGTGTTCTATATGTTTTGATAATGTTTGGTGATGAGGGAAGGTTGTATCAAAAGAGTATCATGGTGTTAGTGTGTATCATAGAGTGATGCACCTAAGATGTTTGATGTAATACATTGGGAGAGAGTAATTATATGTGATAGTGTATCATAGAGTTGGTGTGTGGGTGTGACGTGGTGGACATGAGTTAGTGTTAGGAATTTTATAGGTGCTAGTGTGTATCATGGATACTTGGTATTTGAGTATGTGTTGTGGCTTGGTATTCAGTAACTGTGGGTCAGTGCACCCTTGTGCATTAATTTGGGTGTACACAACAGGTACTAGTCGGGAATGCCACAACATCATGCAGTTCACGGGGGTGGGTAGGGGGGTGGGGTGGGGTGGGGGAGGAGGGCAGACTTTAGTCCAGGTGCAATATGTACTTCAGTCCAGGTGCAATATATAACACAGTAGGTTGTGGTCGAGGGAGCTCTGTCCCAGGTTTAGGTAAAGAGAAAGGTCGAGGGGATCGGGTTATGGCTTATAAGGAGAGGGAAGTTCCTCATTGCAGTTGAGGTACTACAACAGTAGTAGAAAATTAAGGGAGAGCAACAACAAACAATGAGAGGCTTGGTTGCTACTCAGGCAATTAACTACAATAGGTAGGAGAGTGTATGGTCTTCGGTTTGCAGCATTGAAGAAAGGTGAGGTTAGGAACTTGGCAGATGGAGGAGTGGAGCAGAGGTTCTTTACTTGTCACGCCCCAGTCCCAAAATACGAAGGACTAGGAACACGTAAGCATGCCAGTCGTATGTATTTGGTAGCTCCAATATATGGATACCATAATACACATGTACATTGTAATATGAATAAAACTCACATGTGGTATATATTTATTGTCACAAGTCACAGAAATACTAATCTCATCCATACAACAAGTCAAATAAATAAATAAATAAACTAAAATAAAGAGTCTGAATAATCCATAAATGATAGTCGGGTGGAGACAAATCCATTACCAATGACTATATCAAAACTAAATGAGAGAGAAAAGAGTAAAATCTCCAATATAAAATGAGGTGATGATAAAAGAGTGTTAGCTAAAGGATCCATCTCTAGAGATAATCAATGATGCTCAGTGGGTAAGGTCACCTCGGCAGAAAGTAATGCGTCAGGTCCGGGTCCGTACTCCTGTGAATACTTATGGTCATCTATACCTGGCAAGGGACCAGGTCCTCAGAGGGACATAACAAGATACATAAAAGCAAGCCAATTGAATACAGTGAACATGCATAATGTTTGAAAATATATAAGTATGCTGTACAAGATAATCTATATGAATGCAAATGAGGACAACTTTTCGACGTATGGGCAAGGGTAGGCTACTCGATCTAAGCCTCACAACTCACACACCCGTCTAGAACATCAGAAATCGACATACCGCGGGGGTAGCGACCAGCGCGACACACTCCCATAGTGCGAGCTAGATACTATGGTTTACTAGAGTGGTTAAAGCCCATACGCCTAATGATTATCCTCTCATGATACTAGGTGTCAAGTGTGTGTCAACATATCTAATATATAGTAATGACTGAACGAAACTACACATGCAATAAATATACAGATATACAAAAATATAAATAATATGCAAAATACTGTAAACAATTTGGCAAGGTATACTTGCTTGGCAAGAAGCTATGTAGTCCCAATATCCTGCTCCGGAAGTCGCGTAGAATCTATCCAATATCCTCGGGTCAGCGTGCACAGGCACAAAAATTGGGGGTGACTGCTACAGGTTGCCTTCGACGAGGGTGACGATGTTGGTTAGGGTTAAGGTGATAATTAGGTCAATGATGATGATTACCATGGTGATGATGATGGAATAATGGTAGAAATTAAGATAATGGTGGTGATGTGGATGATGATGTGGATGATGATGATGACGAGGATAATGATGTGGATGATGGTGATGACTAGGATGATGATGTGGATGACTAGGATGATGATATGGATGATGGTGATGACGAGGATGATGATGTGGATGATGGTGATGACTGGGATAATGATGTGGATGATGGTGATTGTGTTGATGATGGGGTGATGATTAATGGAGATGATGATTGTGATGAAGGGGGTGATGATGTGGTCTGCCGGAGTCCGTCCAGGGGGAGGTCCGGCCAGGGGGAGGTCCGGCCAGGGGAGGTGGTCGAGTGGGGAATTCAGGACGAGGTGGTGGTGGTTTGTGATGTCGGGGTCGGGTGCTCCGACGAGTTCGGTTGACAGGGATGAAGGAGATGGTGGCGATGGTGATTGTGTTTCGTCCAGGCGAGGCGGAGGAGGAGATGAGGAAGAGGGCAGGGAGTTGAAGATGAGGGGTCTCGAGCAGGGAGGACGGGCTCCGGTCGGTGGCTGGGGCTGCTCCGGCCGGCGGGTCTGTTTGGGGGAGATGGTGAATAGTAGGGATGGGTTTTTGGTCGGCTAGGAATAGGGTTTTGAGTTTGGGGTTTGTGGAAAAAAAGGGAAACGTGATTATTTATACATAAAATTTGGGTTTGGGTGTTCGACCTAAAAGTTTGGGCTTGGTCAACCCTCCTTGGAGTTGGGCCTTGCCTCACATGGGGGTGTTAAGAGGGCCATAATTTATATTGTTTTAAAATACAAGGATATGGTTTAATGAGGGGCCTTGTTGCGCGTTGCACATTCTGAAAATTATAGAAAAATTCATGTGAAGGGAAAAATGGGTTGTCTTCATGTATTGTCTAATGGTGTGGACACCTTATTGCATTTTTGTATAAAAGTGTCCAACAATTAGAAAATTGTACAAAGATGGAAATTGGGTTTAAATTAATTAAAATTAACGTGCACGGTGTTCTTGAATTATTTAGAAGTACATGGGGCTAAAATTAAGTGGGATACAAGTGTCATGGACATAGAGGATTCAGTGTAGAATATTATCATAAATTTAGGTTGTACAAAACGGGTCAAGATTGTGTCTCCAATTTCGATTGGAACGCACAAGGGTACATAGTTGATTTTATTTAGAATTAAGAAATAACGTCCGCGACGTTTATTGTACGACTAAAAAGTAGCACAACTGAGCATAATTATAAGTTACACCGAGGTCAGAATAGAAGGCGATTATGTCTAGGACAAGGATGTGAAATTTATAGGAAGGCAGTGGCTAGTGTAGTGCTCCAATTATCGAAGCAACGGTAAGGTGCGCTAAGTGTCATAATTATTACAAAATTAAATAAATACCGTGTTCTATTTCTATTTTGGTTCAAACTAGCCCTAGTTTCACTATCTAAGCCAAGTAGACCTAATTTTGGGTGAGGGAGTTTACATCACTACATTTGGCAGTAAACTTTCAGGCAGATGAAACCTGGGTTGGTCAATGCCATGTTACAGTCAGGTAAGGAACTGCTATGTACAGTCAATAAGGATGATGTAGGTTGCATTATGGCAAATGTGTGAGGGTAGCTAGATGCTACAACAGGTATGGGGTGTTTGTGCATTGTCTTTGAGTGTAGGTTGTGTGAGTTGGGTGTGCTAGTGGTTGTGTAGTAAAGTTAAGGTGAGTTTGATAGGATTAAGATTTAGTATTGAGGTTAAGGTGAAGTGTGGTACCAATAGAGTATCAGTAGTTGTGATATACTGTGACAAGTGTGGATAGGTATGGAGTATTAGAGGTAGTAGAGTTAGTGTTAGTGTAAGGAGAGATTGGTGTTGAGTGGTGTAGGTAATTGGGTGTATCACATAGGAAGAGTATATATTAGAGTGTGGGTAGAATGAGTATGTTAGTATGGGTAGAGAGTTGGCATTTTGTGATTACCTTGGTATCATACACACACTTGATGTGGTACCATGGTACACCTATACTAATATGTTAGTCAAGGTAATAGGCTAGTGTAGGTAAGGTATTGGCTCAAAGCTAAGGTAGTGACTTATAGCAAGGTATTTAGCCCATAACCAAGGTATTGACCCATAGTTGAAGTATTTTTGATACGACTAAGATATTGGTTAGGATACCAAGGTAAATACCTTTAGACCAAGGTATTAGTATATATAGTAGATTTAATATAGATATTGGTGTAATAAGATAGTAAACTATCGAAATGACCTAGAAACCTAGAGATAACCTAGTAACACCTAGTTTTAGCTAGGGTTGACTAATTTAACTTAGTTTGACCTAATTTGACTCAAATAATCAAGTTTTGACCTAAAAATATAGTTTAAACCCATTTAATCTTATTTATGTTTCCAAAACACCTCTTTGACATAAAAATTCATATATAGGTCTTTGAGGCTCCGATATGGGCACTGTTTGATATTGTACCACCATATTTCAGGCAAGTACATTCTCTGAAAGTTTTCTTTACCAGTTAGTTATTATATTGCGTGTTATAGTATTGCTTTATTTGATTCCTGACACGTTACCAGTTAGTTATTATATTGCATGTTATAGTATTTCTTTATTTAATTCCTGACAAGATGGTTGCACGGATTTGTAAGTTATGGATTATAATCATGACGTGTTATTCTCACACTTATTATAGACCTTGATCACCGTGCTTACATTTAGACCTTGCATTGTGATTCATGTGTCGTGATACGTAATGGTCAGGATTTATTGTACTAGTCGGGGAGGGGAAATACTAAGTATGTGATCAACCATTGTAGACCTTGTAAACCTTGTGGATAGCCAATCCTATGTCATTGAGCCGTACTATTATTGACCTTGGTTATTATCACTGTTGATTGATCACATACTGAAAATAGTATTTTAAAACACTTAGTTAGATCCAGATTATCTGTTTCATTCCATATTACTGTTTATTTCTATATTGTACTTGTCTTATTTCCTTTATTTAGCATACTCTGATATCTTATTGCTTGTCTCATCAAGTATTTTATTATTACCTGCTTTATAGTTTCTACCATATTTTGAACTGCTTTCAGTATTTGTACTCATTCCATCCTGACTGGATAATAGTTTTAGGAGTTGTTGTGCTCTACAGTCCCAAACATCGGAGTGACACTATAATCGAGGCTACCCTTGCACTGTGGAGCATAAGGTGATAAGGTAGAGATCTAGATTAGTATGTCTATTCCCGTATCATGTTTTAGTTTTTTTTTCATAGTTAGCTGTTTAGATTTATCTTTTCTTATTAGTATCTTCCCTAGCTTATTGTGATTGAGTACTTATAGTTATTTAGTTAGTCTTGTATTGATCTTGAGGTATAGACAGTGTTCTACTGCCGATGTTACGGCGTAGGCTGTATGTACCCACGTACTCGTGCTCCGATTATCCGGATGCGGGTCGTGACATGCTTTGGTTGCCCATGTAGGTCTCGTCTTCGCAAATAGGGCGATGTCAAGGTAGTACTTAGGCTTAGTCGTACCTCTGCGAGCATGCAATAAAATAGGACTGATGGATGTTAAGAAGTATGATACTCATTCACATATAAAGATTTCTTGAAGGATTCTTGGGATGACCTTGAAAGATTCTTGGGATAACCTTGAGAATCTTACTATAACTCTATTTCAGATCTTTTCTACTTGCTTTCGTTCATCTTCAAACTTTATTTTGATTGAATATCTGTTCATTATTGAATTCAATCCTTGAATCAAGATAAATTTTATGGACAATATCGAGGTACATTTTGATATCATATTTGGATAAGAACAGTGAGGAAGGTAACCATCTGCCTTAGTTATGGAGTGTAGAGTTTATCGCATCCATACTAGCTGACGTAGCAAAAATGTAGAGACCTGATTTTGACATATACTTATCTTGGTTATGAAATTCAGAGTTATCGCAGCCATGCTATCTGGAAAGGCGAGAATTCTAAATAACATGATTATAGAGGTATATACCTTATTAATGGACTATATACTTTATCGCAGCTATGCTTACTAGCGTGACAAGGATTCTGGATAACATAATTTTGTTAGCCTAATAATCTAACCATATTTTTGAATATGGTTATTCGATTAAGTTTAACATTTTAATATCACTAATAATTAATCTATTACTACATTATTAGTACTTAAACTTAGCATAGTCCAAATGTGTATTAAATGTATAATACTTGCTAATATGTAAATTGCTTTGTTCGTCTAACATGTATCTGCAAAAAAGCAATAAACAAGATAAAAATGTGGACTTATACAATGAACAAATCATGATGGGCTAAAGACAACGTCATCCCAGAAGATTTATTTAAACCGCCTACGACATCTCCGGAGCCACGCACCAAGGGGTTCCGCTGCCAAGTCAGTGGACGGGGGTTGAGGGGACAACGCCCCCCGTGTGGGTTCAGGGGCAAAGTTCCCAAAAGGTATTCATATTTCATAATCTGGGTATCTCAGGACAACTGCCGTCAAGAGAAAAAACCATCATCTATCAAGAAAAGAAACCAAGCTATACCATAATCATTTTCAGAATCTGAAGAAGCCTGCACCTGCTTTAGTTTATCTAGAGTCTGTAATGAGTCTTAGGAATAATTGTAAACATAAAAAATGTATGGCAAAATCGAAAGCTACGATAGAAAATAACCCAAGATCAATTTTGGAAAGAATTTGGAAGATCCGTTGGATCACCTCGGATCATCCATTCTGTCACAGGAAGTTTTTCTGTGAATATTCGGATCATCTGACGGCAATCAACGGATCACCGTCGGATAATCTGAATTATGACCGTTATAAATCCAACGGTCTTTTTTGTCCCATCGATGATCCCAATGGCTATATTTATAGCCGTTAGTACTCGAGGTCGGATCATCTGACGGTATTTTGTGGAATACCGAGGATCTTCCGACCGTAGGCTGAAATATGCTTTAATGCCCTTTCTTTGTGGTGGCCTATATAAAGCCTTGAACTCCTTCATTCAAGGTTGATCCTTTTGAGCCTAAAATTTCTAATCTACCATAGGCCATCTATAAACACTCAACCAAAGCTTTCATTTGCCTATACACAAATTGTGTTAGAGTATTCTTGAGTTGTAAAAGTTAAATCTTTATATTTGTTGTAAGAAGATCAAAATTATCTTATAAAATGGTGAAGTGTACGAGCCTTCGGATCAAAGCTTATGAGAAATTAGAGAGCCTTCGGATCAAAACTCTTGTGTAAGAAGTCAACAAGCCTTCGGATTAAAGCTCGTGGTGTAACTATTTTGACAATAATAGATTCAAGCCAGACAAGAGTTTCTGGGACTGGAGTGCCTCGAGGAGGACACTAGGATACATCGGGTGTCGGTATTCTTATTTCTTTACTTCTTGCAAACTTAATTTTTAACTTGCCTATTATAAATCATTTGTGCTTAATTTATTAGCTTGACCCTATTCACCCCCCCTCTAGGGTTCCTACAGATTTCGGATAGGCAAATATGATTATCAGATTGTATCTTAAATTAGTTCTTAACAAATTATCTCTATTATTCAATCTTGTTATTATTGAGATTTGTTTCATCACCCTTATCAACTCATGATAGAGATATATTTAGTTCCTCTAGCTTAGTTTCCTATAGAGCTTCACCTTTATTAGTTCCTGAGATTATTTAGATAGTGTAATAGTAGTAGTTGGTAACTTGTATGCAGGTTGGTGTCTAGTTGACTATCAGTATTGATTAATGGGAATATAGCTTGTGAGTCTGAGGGTGTTCCCTGGTTGGGTATGTGAGAATTAGGCATCAATGTATAAGTCTGGAGATAACTCGTAGTATAGTATCCTTTGTAACAATAGTTCTAGGGTAGTTGTCAGAGTATAGTTAGTACTTGGTACCAATGGTATTAGAATATAAAAGAATTAGGAGGAATGGTAGGGTATCAATTATGATTTTTGGTGTTTGTATCTATGTCATCATGCATGTTAGGTGCATAGAGATTCATATAGTTGAGGGATCCATATATTAATGTGGTTAACATGAATTTGTGTCAGGTATTAATGGAGATTTGATATCCTATTGGTGTTTGATACTTGGCCGTGTTAGAAGGAGGAGAATATGTGTCCATAAGATGTATTAGTGAGTATGCCATGGTAGAGTGGTACCCATAAGTGCATAGATGAGTGTGATAGTGTTAGAATGTGTTTTGCTAGGTAATAGGACTTGTGCTATATATTGAGTGTTGGTCATTTGTGGGGTGGAAGTAAGTGCACATGTATGTGTCTAGTGTGGGTGTATCACCTAGTGCTTGAGGGGTGGATGTGTTAGTAAGTGATGCGAGTGAGAGCATTAGTGGTAAAGTGAAGTAAATATAGATATTTTATGAGTATCATGAAAAGGGGGTTGGGTATTAGAAATACCAATGCCAAGGGCTGAGAAGTGTCAAGATTGGTCATGGAAGGTAAGTTGTGGTACCACTGATTATTGTATCATTTTGTAGTTCAAGTGTAGTAGGTGTGAGGAGAAATATATATATATATATATATATATATATATATATATATATATATATATATATATATATATATATATATATATCAGTTGGGTATAAAATTCTATGTGTGTTCAAGTGAGACATGTGTATCACAAAAGTAAATAACTAGTGCATTAGATGCATGTAAGCATGGGTGCTAGTGAGGGTAATGAGGTGATCTAGTGAGTGAGCTAGAGTCAAAAGTAAAAGTGGTAGAGTAGGTGTGTTGATGAGTACTGTTGTGAGTATTAAGTATAGTTATAAAGATTAGTGTCTGTTTACCAGAGTACTTAAAGAGTGCAAGTATTCAGGGTATACACAGATTAGGATGACTAAAATATGACATGTGTATCAGTTTAGTATTAGTGAGTATTATTTATGTGATAGTATCAGTTAGGTGTAACAATGTAATATTGATATAGAGTATGTAAGGGAGTATCATTTGGAGTAGGAGTGCAGGTGTTCTAGATGTAACCTGTGTGGGAGTAAGTTTCAGTGAGTGTGGGTACTATTGCAAGTCTATTTGGTATGAAAGTAGTTATGTATCAGTAAACTGTATGATAGATAGAATTGTACCAGTATGATATAGTAGTGTTAAGTATGTTTGTATCATAGTGGGTAGAAAGTATTTATATATGTTTATATTGATATCAAGCTCCATATGAGTATCCTAGAGTGATTATTGGGTATTAGAGTATGGATTTTCATCCAGATACCAAGATAGGAGGAGTATTTTAGTGTCAAGATCCGGGGTATCTCACGTATCATAGATATTTAGGATATGAATATCCTAGTTGCTAGTGTATTAGATATAATGTGAAACTTGAGTGACCTGGTATGAGGGTATCATATGAACGTCATGTGTATGAGTTAGTGTATTGTGTAGATAGAGACAAGCATGAGTGATAAGTGTGTACCAATAGGATATATAAGTGTGGAGTATTGTGTGTCAGGAGTATATGACTAGTGTTAGTGCGAAGTATAGTATCCATGTCAAGTTTCATAGAGTATCAGAGTAGAAAATACATAGTTATATGTTGACAGAGGTATATACATGACTTTATGAGAGATAAGTTAAGGTAAGATAATTACTAATATATAATTACAGTGTTAGGTGCTAATTGGATATATTCATATAGGTATGTCAACTGGGTATATATAATCATATCCTAGGTGTCTAGTGAGTGTACCAGGGTTGTGTGCCATAGGTATGTTAGGGTACCAATTATATAATGTACAATTGGGTTAAGTGTTAAATTGGGTATCATGATACATAGACATGAATAAGGGTATCCAAGTGAATGCCAAGTAATAGACAAATATCCCAATATATAGTGAGATGTGTTGTGTTAGGGTATACCTCTTCATCACTGTTTAAACGATGAAGTTCTTTTGGATCTAGAACCTGTCCGTTAGCATCAGTATTGATTGCTAAGAATAATGTTCTTGCAATGCAACACTGGTCGTTCCTTTCTACCATCTTTTAGTAAATGAGTTAGAACGTTATATATTGAATATATTATAGTAAATTCTGTCATTTCTTCTTGAATTTAGGATAGAAAACTATTTATAAGCTTATTGTTTGCATTCTGAAAAATGTTTGAGAAAATCTTCCTAAACTATTAAAGATGATCATATTTCCTGATCATCCTAAACTCTTCATGTCTCCTATTCTTCATGTTACGAAGAATCCGTTGATCCTATTACCTTGAGTAGTAATGTATAATCTCTGGATGTTCTATCTCCTCACAGTACTAGTACCTACCTTAAATTTTGAGACCAAAATTTTTTAAGTAGGGTAGAATTGTAACCACCACTTTTTACCATCGGAGTATTTTGGTAATTTTATATGTTATAATTTTTATATATTATATTATATTATATTATATTATATTATATTATATTATATTATATTATATTATATTATATTAGTGGTAAGTCTAGAATTAATTAGTATTGCCTAGAATTAATTAGTGTTAGTTAAGTGCTAGCTAATTAGAATTAATTAAATTAGTTGCCATGGATAGAATATTCTCTCTTAGTTGTAGAGATTCATTCCATAACTAATTAGATTCCCTTCCCTCCTTTAATTTGATTTAAATTAGATAGTGGAGTGACATGCTAGTAATTAAAACCAACCCCAAGCCCACATAATGGCCGGCCCTACCATGATGAAATTCAAATACAATTTTCCCTCCAAAATTCCCTATGTAACCTCCGATTTCCAATTTCCAAAATAATTAGATTTTTATTTATTTTAAAATATCAAGTTTTATAAAATATTTCTCCTTGAAATTTCATTTTAGGATTTGAACGATGTTTGATTGAAGAAGATAATTTATAATCTTGTATAAAAAAAAAATCATTTTTTTCATAAATGTCGCTTTCTTATAAAATAAGTACATAAATAATAATATATATATTTCTAGTTTCAAATATTTATTGGTTTGAATCATAAAAATTATTGTTTTAACTAAATATTTATTTAAAAGACTAGTTCATGAAATAAAACAAATTTTTATTTATTGGGATAGTAAATAAATAAATGTCATACTTTCAAGATTTTTGCAAAATGTATTAATTAGTAGCTAATTGGAAATTAGCTAGCTTTCCTAAAAACATTTTCTGAAATTATAATCTTTATTTGTTATTTTTACAAATTTCCATTTCCCATTAACTAGCCCACACCCTCATTTTTTCCCACGTGAGAAACCCGTTTGATTAATTCTGGGCCATTCATTATTGGGCCAACCCGCAACCCTTTATCCCACACCATCTCTCCCTATTTAGGTTCTCATTCTCACATTTCCCTAGAAACCCTAATCTTCAATTCATTGGCTAGCCTCCACAAAATTCCCACAAGCCAAAGCCACCATCTTTGTGTGCTCGTGTCCGTGTGTCCAGCATCACCGTGTCAGCCGTGATGGCCTCGGGTCTGACCCCGGGTGTCCCACCATATCCATTTCTTTTCCTGTGTCCAGATTTACAGTTTACAACCAGCTTTTCCGTGTCCGACACACCCGGACACCACCACCACATCCACCACTGTACACAGCATCACCCGTGTCCAACACCAGACACGTCTACAGTACACCCCCGTCGTGTCCAGCCTCGGACACGATCGACCCCGACCCACCGAACCCTAACCCTAGATCAGGCCGAGCCGGTGGCCGCCGCTGGAACCAGAGACCGCCGCCTCCTCGATCTGGCCGCCTGCCACCACCACCTGGAGTCTCTCGACTAGATCGCCGCCGGAGCCGACGTCGTCGAGTCCGCCGCTGAGCCGAGTCCGCTGCCTCGAAGCCGCTACTCTCGAGTCCCACGCCGCCGCTGGAGCCGACGCCGCCGCCGAGCTCGGAGATCCGCCGCCGCCGCCCTGCCCGGCGAGCTCTTCCCCCGTCGACGCCTTGCCGGCCCAACCCCGGCGAGACTCCCCGCCAACCCCGGCGAGACTCCCCGCCGACCCCGGCGAGGCCCCATCGTGAGTCTTCCCCTTTCTTTTTCTTCAGTTCTGTATAATTCAGGGATTTGGTTTAGTTATATAAGTAATTAGTTAATTATATTAATTAGTTTGATTAATTATTTAATAATCAGTTAACTAAGTTATTGATCAGTAATTAAATTATAATCAGTAGTATTATATAATCAGTAGTTAGTATTTAATCAATTTGGTTAATTTATATGTAAACAGTTAGTAATATAATTAGTTCAGTATCTATATTAGTTAAATATAATTAGTTTAAATTATAATTAGATTAATTAGTTAATAAATTTGTAATCAGTTAATTAATTCATAATCAATTAGTTAGTAATTTATGTAATTAGTTTAATAATATTTAATTTGTTTAGTTTAAATTTAGTTTAGTAATAAATATATAAGGATTTAAATTATGTAAATAAAATAATTTTGGGGTTTCTATAATTAATTAAAAAATTATAGTTTCAATAATAAAAATAAGATCTACTCGTTTAATTGGGCTGGTGACCAATTTTTTTCATGGATATAAAAATATATGATGGCTTTTACATAAATTCTAGTTTTTATAAATAAACTTTTATTTGAAATTATTGTTCAAAATAAGTTTGAAATGATTTATATACGTAAATACGTATTTCTAGTATATGTAATCAATTTAGTATTTATATATATATATTTTTAAAAGGTATTTTAGCATATGTATGAGTATACATATATAATGTTCAACTAGTATAAATCAAATATGTATTTAAAAGATGTATATATATATTGTAAATACATTTAAATTGGTGCATGTATAAATATAGTAAGTATTAATAAGTGTAATGTGTATTATATACGTATCCCTACTAGATGACCTAGTTGACTAGAGCCATGCCTGGCAGAGCCCCTGAGTTCATGTATTTGTAATGTGTTAGTGTAGCACCTGATGTAAATGTTGTATTTGATATATTTTAGGACTGTTGGTTCCTCCAGACGATTCTCTGGGACAGGACATTGGTTTTACCAGCTAAGGACCCAAGGCGAGTACATTCTCTGATTAGTTTCTAATTTATGATATTTCCTATGTTCACTGTATCTAGTGTAAATATCCATTGCTCTTGACACGCTGGCTACACGGATTGGTATACACGGATCTCGTCATGAGATATTATTCCTTATTCATGGTGTAGCTTGTACGAGACTTGTTTCCTTGATATCTTGTGCATGTACAGACACTAATTCCCGGGGAGATTTGCTACCTTCCTAGGGAATCCTGTGCCATAGCGTACCATGATTGGATCTACTATACCAATCGGGGGTTTGGGGAGTACTTTAGTGTAGATATGTGATCATACCCAACTTTATATGTACCATAGCTCACCCCACATCTCACGTCGGGTGCGGCCTGACCACTTATATGAACCATAGCTGTTACGTGTGATTAGCCTGATCTCTACATGCACCATAGCTAACCAACGGTTAGCCTGACTTTATATGAACCATAGCTAACCAACGGTTAGCCTGACTTTATATGAACCATAGCTAATCACATGTAACCAGCCTGATCAAGTTCCCAAGCCGATCACATGTCAAAGCTAGTACTCACACACTTAGTTATAGGTTTCTTGCTCATTGACATATGGTTCTTTTCCTGCATTTACTTACAGTATTTCCAGTATTTCTCTCATTGTACATTTCTCGTACCTATACATGCATCTGGTATGTTTCCATCTAGAACTGCTACATAGTTTATGTCATTTATATAGAACTGCTATTTAGAGATGTACTTTGCTCCTTCCTGACTGGAAAATATTTTTCCAGACTGTGACCTTAGTAGACTGGTTCCGACACACTTGGGGATTGGAAGTTAATGATTGCAGGTATGATTATGTTGTCTTTAGACTAGTGTTGTATTCTTTTATTTCTTCAATTCCTATCGTGCTGTAGTTGTGATTGAGTATGTTGTTAACATTTTTATAGTTTTATCCGAGTCTCCTTATGGAGTTGGATACTAGCGTGAGATTGTTTAGATAGTACTCGACCTAGACAGCCCTAAACCGGGTGCGGGTCGTGACACGTTTTTAGTGGTGGCCCATGCAGGTCAGACTTCGCTAGTTGTGCGATGTCGTGGTAGTGCGACGTCTTAGTTGTACTACTGCGTACCTGCTATAGAATATAGGACATAGGATACTAGGATGAGAGAGGATACTCAATCACAAATTCTTGAAAGATTTCCTGGGATGATCCCATGAGAATCTTATTTTCAATTTAAATCTTTCCTTGTTTCCGTCCGCTCTCGCTTGTTGTCACTGAACTTGATTCTTGTTGAGCAGTTATTAAATTAAAATCTTGGTATCATTGTTGAGTTTGATTCTTGTTGACCAGTTGTTAACTTTAATTCCTGGTATCGTTGTTGAGTTGATTTCAAACTGAGATGAATTTTACGGACTAAACTTTACGGTATCATCTGATGACATATATTGATGAGGACAGTGAGAAAGGTAAAAACGTCTACTTTGGTTATGGAACCTAGAATTTATCGCAGCCATATTAACTGTGGTGACGAGAACGTAGGAACCTGACTTGGATGTACGTACTATAGTTATGAAGCTTAGAGTCTTTCGCAGCCATACCGGTTGGCGTGGCGAAGATTCTAGATGACATGATTATAGAGTTGCATCCCTTAGTTACGGAACCTGTCGGTTATCGCACCTATGCTTACTGGCGTGGCGAGGATTCTGAGTGTCATGATTTCGGATAGACGTGTATGATTATCAGGTTGTATCTTAAATTGGTTCTTAAAATATCATCTCAAGACCTATCTATTTCTGTTATTCCAGGACTTTGTTCCATCGCTTCTTTTCTTTACTAGCAGTAAAGATACCTTCCGTCCTTGATCCAGTTCCTTTTTGAGCTTATTTCCTTTGAGGATTCCTTGTTAGTATAATAATTAGTGACTTGCAATTTTGGTTTTGTCTTGAATTGGTATTGACTGAGTGTTGCTTGTGAGTTGTAAGTGTTTCCTAGTTGGACATGTGAGCAGTAGACTTTAATCTGGAATTAACCCATAGCATAGTACCTTGTAAAAATGGTTCTAGGATAAGGTCATTAGAGACTGTGAGTGGAAGGAGAGTATAGAGTATCAGTGATAGTTCAGGAGTTAGTATCAGAGCCAACATACCCGTCCTGGATAATCAATTGGATGATCTGCGTGAACAATTAAGTATCCAGGAATTGTGTTAAAGATTTATGGAGCATGACGTTCAATTTGATGATTGATATCGGGTGTGTTAAAGGTAAGGAATTGTATATGCATAAAAGAGTTAATGAGCTGTCATGAGTGGAGAAATATCGGAATTGGAAATAAAATTGGTGAGGCGTATCACACATCAGTTTAACAGGCTGTAAAAGGTTAAAGGGAAATACATATACATCAATTGAGATGAGAACCATATACATGCCCATGAGAATTAGAAATATGAGTGTTATAAAAGGTACAACTAATCATGAGTTCTAATAAGTTTGAGGAGATGATCCAATAATGAAGCTCGCGATATCATACCAAGAGTGCTAATGATTCTATATCGAGGATTAGTCAAGGATGACGTTAATAACAGTAAGCACTCTGTGTGTTGATAATTAGACGATATACCAGTTGACATAAATTGAAATTATGAAAGAAAACACAGTTGATGGTAACTTTGATCATTGGAGGTAATAGTGCAAGTGATTCGGGCAGTACAAATTTAGTACACAGTTCTAGACAATATAGGTATTGAGTGCACCTTGAGTATTAGAGACCGTGAGCACTGATATGTACATTGAGGAGTTATAAATTAAAAGGTGGAAATGAATTTTAAATTTTCAGAATTTTTAAGGAGTTGAGATTTTATGTTGAAAAAAATATTGAGGATTTAAATTTGATTCAATAAACATAGTTAAGGCTACAGAGATTTTAGAAGTGATTAAATTTTATTTCGATGTGAAGTATCTGATTTTGAGGAGGTATATGCATTTTATTTTAAGTTGATCAGGAAGTTAAACCTTGACGATTATTTTGAGGATTAATTTTTGGTAGATGAGAGATATGAATATTAGTATATGATTAGTTGATATGGGTACCAGTGTACATGAATAGGAATTTGGTAGTGTGCTAGAGTTAAGTGTTGTTAGAGATAGTAGACACTACAAGTAATATGTTAACATGATCCTTCTTCCTTCCTAATGTTCCTTTTTCTTTCGCCTTTCGATTGATTGATTGATTTTCCTAGTACTGTGGTTCACATGCATGATTTTCTTGTTAGAATATAACTAGTAGTACCCCCTAACAGAGACTGAAATACCATGACAAAAGACACATGACCTATATTTCCTTAAACTGCATGGCTGTAGGTAGAGTTTTCTTAAACCATGATCATTGGGTTTTGACCGTAGCAAAGAGCTATGATGAGATTATGACTGACAAAAAGAGACAAGAGGATTAAATTTGTGGATGAGCATTAAATTAAATAAAGAATTTAGGGGTTGTTATAACGGAGTTGATGGATCATTGATTTTATGATAATCAAGGTATGATTGAAATTCGAGGACAAACATTTACTTAAAGGGAGAATTAAAAAATTCACAGAGCCAAAAATTTGAGGATTTATTAATTTTAAGGAGGTCTTGATATGATTGAGTTGATTATAAAAAAAAAAAAAAAAAAAAAATTGAGAAATTCGAGATATTATCATTTTATCTATTTGATTGCAAGATAGAAACTTTATATATTATGAATATTGCATTGAAGATACTGGAAGCATCGCATCGTTGAGTATTTGAGGAAAAAGAAAAGCAGGAAATAAAATCGTAAATGGAATAGTGTCAAATTAAATTCTTGGGATGAGGAGTTAGATTGGAATAAGCATCGACTGAAATTGAGTTAGATGATTGATGAGTGGTTAAAGTTAAATTTTGGGATGCAGATTTTTAAGTTTTATAAATATGCGTTGATTGGATTTCAACTAAAAGGGATTGGATAGTAAACTTTGTATTTAGTTATTTACTCAAAATTGAGGAGATTATGATACGACTGGAATTCAATTAAAATATTGAGGATTTGAGTATAAAAAAAAAAAAAAAAAAAATTTTTTACATTGGGATAATAAATTCAGAGGATGAGAAAAAAAAAAAATTAGTTCAAATTTCGGAAACATTTTACATACGGATAAAGAAATATGGAATGAAATGAAGCTCATGGTAAAGAAGATTATAATATAATTGATTATGGGAATCATATAATTGAAGGTCGTAAGGTAAGATCATGGTATATTGAGGTTGTGATTTAAATTAAATCTTGACCATGACAGTAACATTTGAAATCGAAGAAAACAATTGAGGTATAGTTAATGTTAAGATAAACAAACTCGAATTTGATGATAAGGATTTTGGACAGGTAATAAATTTTGATTCAGAGATTCTAAGATCTAATCTAATAAAGTTTGTGGAAATTGAAACTTATATAGATATTAGTTAATGATGAATCACAAGATTGAGAAAAGTAAAATGAACGAGGATAAAAAGGAAGGATTATTTTCAGGGGTAGTAAAGACTATTTTTTTCTAGAAATTAAGAAAGGCGATTAGATGTCTCTTGATTACATTCTGAAGGATGTATTTAAGTTTCTTAAATCAAATTGTCGATCGTATCTTTCGAATTAGCTATAACTTTCATGTCTATATCATTAATTATACTGGGTCTTCCTTGGTTTAGTTACTTTGAAAAGGTAACGTGCATTATTCCAATTATCTGCTTTTGTGATCGTGTCTACTTCCCAAAATCTAAACTTTCTAGAGGATTCAAGGCCGAGCCATGATTCCTTCAAGTTACTCCTATCATAAACCATATTTTCTTTTTCTTCATGTTTTCTGCTGTTTGGTAAATATTCTCCCTATAAAAAAATATTTTCTTCAATGATATATTCATCATTATGAACAACAAATTTTTTTTCTATCCTAGTCATCCCTAAAATTTCGAGGACGAAATTTTTCTAAGGTGGATAGACTTGTAACCTCCGATTTCCAATTTCCAAAATAATTAGATTTTTATTTATTTTAAAATATCAAGTTTTATAAAATATTTCTCCTTGAAATTTCATTTTAGGATTTGAACGATGTTTGATTGAAGAAGATAATTTATAATCTTGTATAAAAAAAATCATTTTTTCATAAATGTCGCTTTCTTATAAAATAA
Organism: Iris macrosiphon; assembly: GCA_036927795.1. NCBI lineage: Eukaryota > Viridiplantae > Streptophyta > Magnoliopsida > Asparagales > Iridaceae > Iris > Iris macrosiphon. The sequence continues at coordinate 42,721,189 of JAYESA010000013.1, forward strand.
GTACATAAATAATAATATATATATTTCTAGTTTCAAATATTTATTGGTTTGAATCATAAAAATTATTGTTTTAACTAAATATTTATTTAAAAGACTAGTTCATGAAATAAAACAAATTTTTATTTATTGGGATAGTAAATAAATAAATGTCATACTTTCAAGATTTTTGCAAAATGTATTAATTAGTAGCTAATTGGAAATTAGCTAGCTTTCCTAAAAACATTTTCTGAAATTATAATCTTTATTTGTTATTTTTACAAATTTCCATTTCCCATTAACTAGCCCACACCCTCATTTTTTCCCACGTGAGAAACCCGTTTGATTAATTCTGGGCCATTCATTATTGGGCCAACCCGCAACCCTTTATCCCACACCATCTCTCCCTATTTAGGTTCTCATTCTCACATTTCCCTAGAAACCCTAATCTTCAATTCATTGGCTAGCCTCCACAAAATTCCCACAAGCCAAAGCCACCATCTTTGTGTGCTCGTGTCCGTGTGTCCAGCATCACCGTGTCAGCCGTGATGGCCTCGGGTCCGACCCCGGGTGTCCCACCATATCCATTTCTTTTCCTGTGTCCAGATTTACAGTTTACAACCAGCTTTTCCGTGTCCGACACACCCGGACACCACCACCACATCCACCACTGTACACAGCATCACCCGTGTCCAACACCAGACACGTCTACAGTACACCCCCGTCGTGTCCAGCCTCGGACACGATCGACCCCGACCCACCGAACCCTAACCCTAGATCAGGCCGAGCCGGTGGCCGCCGCTGGAACCAGAGACCGCCGCCTCCTCGATCTGGCCGCCTGCCACCACCACCTGGAGTCTCTCGACTAGATCGCCGCCGGAGCCGACGTCGTCGAGTCCGCCGCTGAGCCGAGTCCGCTGCCTCGAAGCCGCTACTCTCGAGTCCCACGCCGCCGCTGGAGCCGACGCCGCCGCCGAGCTCGGAGATCCGCCGCCGCCGCCCTGCCCGGCGAGCTCTTCCCCCGTCGACGCCTTGCCGGCCCAACCCCGGCGAGACTCCCCGCCAACCCCGGCGAGACTCCCCGCCGACCCCGGCGAGGCCCCATCGTGAGTCTTCCCCTTTCTTTTTCTTCAGTTCTGTATAATTCAGGGATTTGGTTTAGTTATATAAGTAATTAGTTAATTATATTAATTAGTTTGATTAATTATTTAATAATCAGTTAACTAAGTTATTGATCAGTAATTAAATTATAATCAGTAGTATTATATAATCAGTAGTTAGTATTTAATCAATTTGGTTAATTTATATGTAAACAGTTAGTAATATAATTAGTTCAGTATCTATATTAGTTAAATATAATTAGTTTAAATTATAATTAGATTAATTAGTTAATAAATTTGTAATCAGTTAATTAATTCATAATCAATTAGTTAGTAATTTATGTAATTAGTTTAATAACATTTAATTTGTTTAGTTTAAATTTAGTTTAGTAATAAATATATAAGGATTTAAATTATGTAAATAAAATAATTTTGGGGTTTCTATAATTAATTAAAAAATTATAGTTTCAATAATAAAAATAAGATCTACTCGTTTAATTGGGCTGGTGACCAATTTTTTTCATGGATATAAAAATATATGATGGCTTTTACATAAATTCTAGTTTTTATAAATAAACTTTTATTTGAAATTATTGTTCAAAATAAGTTTGAAATGATTTATATACGTAAATACGTATTTCTAGTATATGTAATCAATTTAGTATTTATATATATATATTTTTAAAAGGTATTTTAGCATATGTATGAGTATACATATATAATGTTCAACTAGTATAAATCAAATATGTATTTAAAAGATGTATATATATATTGTAAATACATTTAAATTGGTGCATGTATAAATATAGTAAGTATTAATAAGTGTAATGTGTATTATATACGTATCCCTACTAGATGACCTAGTTGACTAGAGCCATGCCTGGCAGAGCCCCTGAGTTCATGTATTTGTAATGTGTTAGTGTAGCACCTGATGTAAATGTTGTATTTGATATATTTTAGGACTGTTGGTTCCTCCAGACGATTCTCTGGGACAGGACATTGGTTTTACCAGCTAAGGACCCAAGGCGAGTACATTCTCTGATTAGTTTCTAATTTATGATATTTCCTATGTTCACTGTATCTAGTGTAAATATCCATTGCTCTTGACACGCTGGCTACACGGATTGGTATACACGGATCTCGTCATGAGATGTTATTCCTTATTCATGGTGTAGCTTGTACGAGACTTGTTTCCTTGATATCTTGTGCATGTACAGACACTAATTCCCGGGGAGATTTGCTACCTTCCTAGGGAATCCTGTGCCATAGCGTACCATGATTGGATCTACTATACCAATCGGGGGTTTGGGGAGTACTTTAGTGTAGATATGTGATCATACCCAACTTTATATGTACCATAGCTCACCCCACATCTCACGTCGGGTGCGGCCTGACCACTTATATGAACCATAGCTGTTACGTGTGATTAGCCTGATCTCTACATGCACCATAGCTAACCAACGGTTAGCCTGACTTTATATGAACCATAGCTAACCAACGGTTAGCCTGACTTTATATGAACCATAGCTAATCACATGTAACCAGCCTGATCAAGTTCCCAAGCCGATCACATGTCAAAGCTAGTACTCACACACTTAGTTATAGGTTTCTTGCTCATTGACATATGGTTCTTTTCCTGCATTTACTTACAGTATTTCCAGTATTTCTCTCATTGTACATTTCTCGTACCTATACATGCATCTGGTATGTTTCCATCTAGAACTGCTACATAGTTTATGTCATTTATATAGAACTGCTATTTAGAGATGTACTTTGCTCCTTCCTGACTGGAAAATATTTTTCCAGACTGTGACCTTAGTAGACTGGTTCCGACACACTTGGGGATTGGAAGTTAATGATTGCAGGTATGATTATGTTGTCTTTAGACTAGTGTTGTATTCTTTTATTTCTTCAATTCCTATCGTGCTGTAGTTGTGATTGAGTATGTTGTTAACATTTTTATAGTTTTATCCGAGTCTCCTTATGGAGTTGGATACTAGCGTGAGATTGTTTAGATAGTACTCGACCTAGACAGCGTTCTACCGCCGATGCTGCGGCGTAGGCTGGACGTACCCACGCACTCGTGCCCTAAACCGGGTGCGGGTCGTGACACCCTACTTCCTTCCCAAGCAACTCAATATTCAATAAATTATTTTTCCCTCCAATTTCTAGATCTAGAATTTAAATTCCACTCATTCCTCTTCCAATTTTATTCAATCCACTTCCATTGGAGAATAAGAAGCTTGGAGCACTAGAGGAAGCTTGGAGAGGAGTCCAAGCAAGAAGGATCGTGTCTGATTCATCTTTCTCATGTCCAAACTCGGAGTTCTTCAATTGAGCTACACAAACTCTAGGTAATTATCTCATTTTCATTAATTTTATGGTTAGGAATACCCCTTGGACCGATAAAAATCTTTCTATGGTTGGAATTGACTCTCCAATGATAGATATAGGTATTATAAGTCTTTAATTTATTAGATCTAAGCTTGTGTCATGATGAATGTGGGTTTTGTGGCTCAATTTAGGAAAATTCGAGTTGTGTTTATCTATTAGTTGTGTTGTGTCCTCATGAGGACTAGCAGTTTCTATTTGGGGTTGTATTGGTGTCCTTGTGTCCATAATTGGATACGGAAAGTCAGTATTATGATACACCATGGTATGGGTGATTTAAAACTATAATTTCTTCATACTAGTGTTTCATTGTGTCAATTTCATATATACTCATTAGAATTATTTAATTTTACTTAATTATAGTCATATTTTATATATTATTTGTGTTCTAGTTGTTTTGATGATGTTTAGTGATGTGGGAAGGGTGTATCAAGAGAGTATCATGGTGTTAGTGTGTATCATAAAGTGATGCACCTAAGGTGTTTGATGTAATGCATTGGGAGAGTGTAATTATATATGATGGTATATCATTGAGTTGGTGTGTGGGTGTGAAGTGGTGCACATGAGTTATTGTAGACATTTTATAGGTGCTAGTGTGTATCATGGATACTTGGTGTTTGAGTATGTGTTGTGGCTTGGTATTCAGTCACTGTAGGGCAGTGCACCCTTGTGCATTGATTTGGGTGTACACAACAGGTAATAATCGAGAATTCCACAACATCATGCAGTTCAAGGGGGTGGTAGGGGGGCTCGTGTAGACTTCAGTCTAGGTGCTGTATGTAACATAGTGGGTTGTGGTCGAGGGAGCTCTATCCCAAGTTCGGGCAAAGAGCAAGGTCGAGGGCATCGGGTTATGGCCTGTGCGGAGAGGGAAGTTCCTTATTGCAATTGAGGTACTACAACAGCAGTAGCAAAGTAAAGGAGAGAAACAACAAATAATATGAGGCATGGTTGCTGCTCGGGCAACTGTGTCACTACCACATTTTTTAGGAAAGGATATTTTGGTCATTTCATAATTAATTAAATATTATACATGTTGTATATTATTTATTATATTATTTAATTATTATTGGATGTTAGTTTATTGTTTTGGACTTGTGTTAGTGGATCTAACTAGTTTAGATTAGATCCATGGACCAACATTTAATTCTAGTTAAATTAAGCCCAATAAGAAGCCCAATCATTAGGAGGATGATTAATTAAGTTAAACCAATTAGACTAGAACCTTCCTTCCATAATTATTTCTTCATGATAAGCCCCAAGGGGTATTCTAGACATTTCATAGTAGGTTGGGAAGGGGGAATGTGGCTGACCTATTTTCAAAGGGACGAAAATTTCTCTCTCTTCACTTTTCATTTCCAATCTAGATCTAGAATTTCCTCTTCCAAATTTCTTCATTCTCACATCAAATTCTACCCAAATTTCTTTCTAATTCCTTTTCAAATTATCATTGGAGGCTATTGAAGCAAGGATCTATAAGGAGGAAGTAAGAATCTACAATGAGAAGCAAGGATTTACAAGTTGAAGGCTCTTTTCACTCATTTTGGAAGTTTAATTAGAAATCCATCTCCCAATAGGTACAATTCAATTCCCCCCTCTAATTAGACTATAAATCTATATTTTAATCATTAGGAATCATTCCATATGCTAAGGCTACCCATAGTAATTGGAATTAGGTTCATAGAAGGCCTATGGAGAAAGTTATGTGGTATTTTGTGTCAATTTTGGGAGAATTCCGAGATTGACACATCTTGTGTTTGTCAATAGGTCAATTAGACCAAATTAACATGTGTTTGATTATTTATGGCTAGTGTCGTGTCCACAATTGGATACGTATAGGCCGTATCCCGATAGTTTGGAGATACGGGTTGATTTGGGGTTTTTCTTCTGACACGAAAGTTTGAGTATGTCACATTTTGACATGGACATGTAGTTGAGTAGATAGCACTTCGTATTGTTCATAATTATTATTTTACACTTGCTCGTGTTTGTTGGGATATAATTGGTTGTGTGGTGGAGCCGTATCGTAAGCATATCATAGATCTAGTGTGATACGGGTGCGATACACTTCACGTGTTTGTTCTTTATAATTTAATTCAATTATAGATATTATAGTATTGTAATTATAATTATTATATGAGATATATGTATATGTATAATCATATGTTTGATCTATAATTCTTTTAGATGTGTTGGTGATCATGAGAGAGTAGAAGTTCATGTGCTTCTCTAAAATGATTTATATATGTATATGTATAATTGCGTATAAGTTCTACTTTTTATTTTGATGTATTGATGTTCATGTAGAATGGGGATTTCACATACATCACTAGTGTGATTATATATATATATATATATATATATATATATATATATATATATATGTGTGTGTGTGTGTGTGTGTGTGTGTGTGTGTGTCACGACCCGCACCCGGTTTAGGGGCACGAGAGCGTGGGTACGTCCAGCCTACGCCGCAGCATCGGTGGTAGAACGCTGTCTAGGTCAAGTACCATCTACACAATCTCACGCTAGTATCCAACTCCATAAGGAGACGTGGATATCATAAAATAAATCTAGAAATACTCAATCACAACTACAACACGATAGGAAAAATGAAGAAATAAAAGAATACAACACAAGTCTAATGATACAATAATCATACCTGCAATCAGTAACATCCAATCCCCCAAGTGTGTCGGAAACCAGTCTACTAAGGTCACAGTCTGGAAAAATATTTTCCAGTCAGGAAGGAGCAAAGTACATCTCTAAATAGCAGTTCTATATAAATGACATAAACTATGTAGCAGTTCTAGATGGAAATATACCAGATGCATGTATAGGTACGAGAAATGTACAATGAGAGAAATACTGGAAATACTGTAAGTAAATGCAGGAAAAGAACAATAGTCAATGAGCAAGAATCCTATGACTAAGTGTGTGAGTACTAGCTTAAACATGTGATCGGCTTGGGAACTTGATCAGGCTGGTTACATGTGATTAGCTATGATTCATGAAGGTCAGGCTAACCGTTGGTTAGCTATGATGCACGAAGAGGTCAGGCTAATCACACGTAACAGCTATGAGGCACGGAGATGGTCAGGCCGCACCCGACGTGAGATGTGGGGTGAGCTATGATGCATGATAAGTTGGGTATGATCACATATCTACACTAAAATACTCCCCACCCCCGACTGGTATAGTAGATCCAATCATGGTACGCTATGGCACGGGATTCCCTAGGAAGGTAGCAAATCTCCCCGGGAATCAGTGTCTGTACATGCACAAGATAACAAGGAAAACAAGTCTTGTACAAGCTACACCATGAATAAGGAATAACATCTCTTGACGAGATCCATGTATACCAATCCGTGTAACCAATGTGTCAAGAACTTGGATATTTACACTAGATACAGTGAACATAGGAGATATCATAAATTAGAAACTAATCAGAGAATGTACTCGCCTTGGGTCCTTAGCTGGCAATTATTGATGTCCTGTTCCAGAGTATCCCCTGGGTAAACCAACAGTCCTATAAACATAACACAAGCAAACCATATTTGCATCAGATGCTACACTAACACAGTCTAAAAATACTGAGTTCGGGACTTCTCTAGGTATGCTACTGGTCACCTAGGATCACCTAGTAGGTTTACCAATTAACCATATTATAATTTCCAGCAACTACAATAGTAGATATATGTAAAAATATATACCTTAAAATAAATAATACTTGTATACATACTAAAAAAGAATTTAGCCTAATATATGTATATATCTAAAATATATACCAATATAAATTACTAACTATAGTTGTATATTTACTAAAATATGTACATTCATATGTGTGCAAAGTACATTTTTAGAATATACATATATATATATATATTGTCACCATCATTCTTAAACATACTAATATTAATTTACCAAATTAAATTTATACTATATATATATATATACAGATGCAAATTAATTCGTATATTAAAAATACGTTTTATTACACATATACTACATGAAATTATACCAATTAAATATATGTATAATTATACCAAAAATATACATACATATATACATATATATATATATATATAAGTATATATATATACCAAAATAATTATATACATATACTAAAAATATATATACATAGATACCAAATTAATTACATATACTAGAATACGTATTTACATATATAAATCATTTCGAAATTATTTGAACAATAATTGTTAAACTTTCCTTTCGAACAAAAATTACACTTAAAAGTTTATTTATAAAAAATCTAGAATTTATGTAAAAGCCAATGTATTTATATCTCTAGTAATTTTGGTTACCAGCCCAAAGAACATATTTTGATCTCATTTTTATTATTGAAACTATATTTCTAATTAATAATATAAACCCCAAAAATTATTATATTTTACATAATCAAAAATCATTATATATATACATACTAAATTCACACATAACTAAATTCATACATTAAAACAATAAAACTAATTATATTGTTTATTACTAACAAATTACATGAAATTACTAAACTACTCATATAATAACTAACTGATTAATTAATAATTAACTGGTTAATTAATACTAATATAAATTAATCAATTGATTAATCTATTACTAACTAATAAATTATAACTAAACTTATTTACAATTAACTAAACTAAATTAATATAATTTAATTAATAAACCAATTATATAACTAATACTAATTATTAATTAATTAAACTAATTAATTAATTAATTAAACTAATTAATATCCCTAATTATATTAACTACCCTAAATCACAGAACAGAAGAAGAAAGGGGCGGAGGCTCACGATGGGGTCCTTCCGTCGGCGCGGCGCGGGGCGTCCGCCGGGGTCAAGCGGGCACGGCATTCAGGGCGGCAGCGAAAACTCGGCGGCGGCGGATCTTCGAGAGCGGCAGCGTCGCTCGGCTCGACGCAGGTCTGCGGTGGCGGCGGGTGTTCGGCTCGGGGAAGCGGCGCTTGGTTCGAGGAGGCGGCGGCTTCGAGGCGGCTGCGGCGGCGGTCGAGATCTGCTGTAGTCGAAGCTCGGCGGTGGTCGTCGTTCTCCTCGGCGGCGGTGGATCCAAGCCAGAGCAGCACAGGACGTGGCGACGACGTCGGCTCCGGTGAGGACAGCGGCTGATGGGCGATGCAAGGTCGACGTGGCGGTCGTCGACTCTACGAGGGGTGCTCGACACGGTGAGGCGTGGCCACCGGCGGTAGATCTAGGTTAGGTTTAGGGTTTGGATGTCTGTGGAGGTGTCGGGGTCGTGTTCGGGGCTGGAAACGGCGGGTTCGCTGTACTGTGGACGTGTCCGGATGTTGGACACAGGGTTTGAATGTACTGTGGTGTGGGGGTGGTGTCTGGGTGTGTCGGACACGGAAATCTGGTTGTAATATTGTAAATCTGGACACAGGAAATGAATGGATACGGTGGGACACCCGGGGTCGGACCCGAGGCCATCACGGCTGACACGGTGATGCTGGACACACAGACACGAGCACACAAAAATGGTGGTGGCTTTGGCTTTGTGGGGATTTGTGAGGGCTAGCTAGGGTTTCTAGGGAGTTGTGATGAGGGACTTAAATAGGGAGAGAGGGTGCGGGATAAAGGGTGCAGGTTGGCCCAATAATGAATGGCCCAGATAATAAATAAACGGGTTTTTCATGTGGAAAAATGAGGGTGTGAATGAGAGACGGTAGCCTTATAAATTTAATAGAAAAGTATTATAATTTAAGAAATTTTTTAAGAGGCTTCCGATTAGCTACTAATTAAACTCATTTTTAAAACCCTAGAAAATATGTAATTTATTTATTTACTATCAAATGATGGATTTAAAAATTTATTATGAAAACAACTAGTCCTTTAAATAATTTTTATCAAATAAATAATTTTATGATTTCAAGCCAAAAATATTCGAAGCTATAGTATTATATTTACATCATTATTTATCTAGTTATTTCATAATAATCGACATTTAGAAAAATAATTTTTTTTTTTTATAAAAGATTTTAAATTACCTTCTAAAATCAAACATTGTTAAAAATCAAATACAAAATTCAAGGAGAAAATATTTTATAAACTTGGTATTTAAAATAAAAATCTAATTATTTTCGGAAATTTGGAAATCGGAGGTTACAAGTCTACTCACCTTAGAAAAATTTCGTCCTCGAAATTTAAGATCCTCAATAATTGTATTTACACATTATATTATTTCTATCAAAATTTAAACTTCAAACCAAATAATCCTGAAGTAATTCCATATCGTTATTTCACAACATTTCAAAATTCTATATCATCATGTTCCGGAAAATCTTCAAGTTTTAAAATCAAATTCAAATTTTTTTTTTTTCATAATCTCCTCCAAAATTTAAGTTCGCATCTAAATACTCAAGGATTTAATATCCAATCCTCCAATTGAAATCCAATCAATGCATATTTATAAAACTTAAAAATCTGTATCCCAAATTTAAATTTTAAACACTAATCCATCATTCATCTTACTCCTCTAACCCAAATTCAATTGATGCTTATTCAATTATACATCCTCCTCCCGAGAATTTAATTTGACACTATTCCATTAACGATTTATCTCCTGATTTTTCTTTTTTTTTTCCTGAATACTCAACGATGCGATACTTTCAGAATCTTCAATGCAACATTCATAATATAACTATAAAATTTCTATCTCGCAATCAATTAGAAAAAACGATAATTTCTCAATTTTCTCAAATTTTTAAGAATCAATTCAATCATATCACGACCTCCTTAAAATTAATAAATCCCCAAATTTTTGGCTCTGTGAATTTCTTAATTCTCACTTTAAGTTAATGTTTGTCCTCGAATTTCAATCATACCTCGATTTTCATAAAATCAATGATCCATCAACTCCGTTATAACAACCCCTTAATTCTTTATTTAAATTAATGCTCATCCACAAATTTAATCGTCTTGTCTCTTTTTGTCAGTCATAACCTCGTCATAGATCTTTGCTATGGTCAAAACCCTAATGATCATGGTTTAAGAAAACTCTTCCTACAGCCATGCAATTTAAGAAAAATATATAGGTCATGTATCTTTTGTCATGGTATTCCAGTCTCTGTTAGGGTGTACTACTAGTTATATTCTAACAAGAAAATCATGAATACGAACTACAGCACTTAGGGAAATCAATCAATCAAGAGACGGGAACATTAGAAAAAGAACCTGCTAACATATTACTTACGGTATCTCCTATCTCTAACAAACACTTAACTCTAGCACATTCACTAACTAATTCCTCTCCCTGTACACTGGTACCCATATCAACTAATCATTAGTCCACAAGACATCCATGATTACATCCTCATTGCATACACCTGCCTATTGATACCTAAATATGATACCAAGAATCTTTAATATATCCATGGTTTAATAATGCATCCAAGTTGATACCTCTATCTCTTTAGTACCATAACCTCTGCCAGTTCCTGTTCCTACTATAATTGTTCATACTAGTTGTTCTTATCCCTCAAATACACGTCAAATGCACACCATACTGAGTGCTAAGCCCTTTCTAATACAACTCTAGATGGACACCCAAGTCTGTTTTCAGTGTCATCTCAATCCTGCCCAAGTCACCAGATCCTTACACGTGTATATCATCTACTCATATATTAATATTTATATTTCTCATCTACCATAAATTAATCCTCAAAAATAATCATCAAGGTTTAACTTCTCGATCAATCTTAAAAATAAATTGCATACACTTCCTCGAAGTCAGATACTCAATATCGAATAAAAATTTTAATCACTTCTAAAATCTTTATAGCCTTAACCATGTTTATTGAATTCATATTTGAAATCCTCAAAAATTTAATGACATAATCTCAACTCCTCTATTATTAAAAATAAAATTTTATTTCCACTTTTTAATTTATAACTCCACAATGTACATATCAGTGCTCACGGTCTCTGATACTCAAGGTGCACTCAATGCATCTAGTGTCTTCAATTGTGTACTAAAATTGTACTGCCTGAATCACTTGTACTATTACCTCCAATGATCAAATTTATCATCAACTGTGTTTTCTTTCATGATTTCAATTTATGTCAACTGGTATATCATCTAATCATCATCACACCGAGTGCTTACTGTTATTAACGTCATCCTCGACTAATCCTCGATATAGAATCATTAGCACTCTTGGTATTACATCACTAGCTTTATTAGTGGATCATCTCATCAAGCTCATTAGAACTCATGATCACATGTATCTTCTATAACACTCATGTTTCTTTACTCTTATAGGCATGTATATGGTTCTTCATCTCGGTTGATGTATAGGTATTTCCCTTTAACCTTTTACAGCCTGTTAAACTAATCTATGATACACTTCACAACTTTCATTACCAATCCTAATATTTCTCTACTCATGACATCTCATTAATACCCTTTATGCGTATATATTTCCTTACCTTTAACACTTCCGATATCAATCATCAAATTGAGCATCATGCTCCATAAATCCTTAACACAATTCCTGGATACTTAATTGTTCACGTAGATCATCCAATTGCATAATCATGATTATCCAGGACGGGTATGTTGGCTCTGATACTAACTTTTGAACTAATACTGATACTTTATGCTCTCCTTCTACTTTAATGACACTTGTCCCAGGACCATTGGTACAAGGTACTATGCTAATGGCTAACTCTAGATTAAAACCTACTGCTCACATGTCCAACTAGGAAACACTTACAACTCACAAGCAACACTCAGTCAATACCAATACAAGACACAACCAAAATTGCAAGTCACTAATTATCATACTAACAAGGAATCCTCAAAGAAAATAAGCTCAAAAGGAATTAGATTGAGGACAGAAGGTATCTTTACTGCCAGTAAAGAATAGAAGCGATGGAACAAAGTCCTGGAATAACAGAAATAGATAAGTCTTGAGATGATATTTTAAGAACCAATTTAAGATACAACCTGATAATCATACACGTCTGTCAGAAATTATGACACACAGAATCCTCGCCACGCCAGTAAGCATAGACGCGATAAACGACAGGTTCCGTAACTAAGGTATGCAACCCTATAATCATGTCATCTAGAATACTCGCCACGCCAACCAGTATGGCTACGAAAGACTCTAAGTTTCATAACTATAGTATGTACATCCAAGTCAGGTTCCTACGTTCTCGTCACCACAGCTAATATGGCTGCGACAAACTCTAGGGTCCATAACAAAAGTAGACGTTTTACCTTTCTCACTGTCCTTATCAACATATGTCATCAGATGATACCGTAAATTTTAGCCCGTAAAATTCATCTCGATATGAAATCAATTCAACAATGATACCAAGAATTAAATTTAACAACTGGTCAACAAGAATCAAACTCAACAATGATACCAAGATTCAAATGTTAATAATTGATCAACAATAATCAAATTCAATATCAATGAGTAAGGACGGACGGAAACAAAACGAAGGATTCAAAATTAGAAGTTATAATAAGATTCTCAAGGGGTCGTCCCAGGAATCTCTCAAGATTTTGTGATTGAGTATCCTCTCTCATCCTAGTACCCTATGTCCTATGTCCTATAGCAGGCACGCAGTAGTACAACGAAGACGTCACACTACCACGACATCGCACAACTTGCGAAGTCTGACCTGCATGGGCCACCACTAAAAACGTGTCACGACCCGCACCCGGTTTAGGGGCACGAGAGCGTGGGTACGTCCAGCCTACGCCGCAGCATCGGCGGTAGAACGCTGTCTAGGTCAAGTACCATCTACACAATCTCACGCTAGTATCCAACTCCATAAGGAGACGTGGATATCATAAAATAAATCTAGAAATACTCAATCACAACTACAGCACGATAGGAAAAATGAAGAAATAAAAGAATACAACACAAGTCTAATGATACAATAATCATACCTGCAATCAGTAACATCCAATCCCCCAAGTGTGTCGGAAACCAGTCTACTAAGGTCACAGTCTGGAAAAATATTTTCCAGTCAGGAAGGAGCAAAGTACATCTCTAAATAGCAGTTCTATATAAATGACATAAACTATGTAGCAGTTCTAGATGGAAATATACCAGATGCATGTATAGGTACGAGAAATGTACAATGAGAGAAATACTGGAAATACTGTAAGTAAATGCAGGAAAAGAACAATAGTCAATGAGCAAGAATCCTATGACTAAGTGTGTGAGTACTAGCTTAAACATGTGATCGGCTTGGGAACTTGATCAGGCTGGTTACATGTGATTAGCTATGATTCATGAAGGTCAGGCTAACCGTTGGTTAGCTATGATGCACGAAGAGGTCAGGCTAATCACACGTAACAGCTATGAGGCACGGAGATGGTCAGGCCGCACCCGACGTGAGATGTGGGGTGAGCTATGATGCATGATAAGTTGGGTATGATCACATATCTACACTAAAATACTCCCCACCCCCGACTGGTATAGTAGATCCAATCATGGTACGCTATGGCACGGGATTCCCTAGGAAGGTAGCAAATCTCCCCGGGAATCAGTGTCTGTACATGCACAAGATAACAAGGAAAACAAATCTTGTACAAGCTACACCATGAATAAGGAATAACATCTCATGACGAGATCCGTGTATACCAATCCGTGTAACCAATGTGTCAAGAACTTGGATATTTACACTAGATACAGTGAACATAGGAGATATCATAAATTAGAAACTAATCAGAGAATGTACTCGCCTTGGGTCCTTAGCTGGCAATTATTGATGTCCTGTTCCAGAGTATCCCCTGGGTAAACCAACAGTCCTATAAACATAACACAAGCAAACCACATTTGCATCAGATGCTACACAAACACAGTCTAAAAATACTGAGTTCGGGACTTCTCTAGGTATGCTACTGGTCACCTAGGATCACCTAGTAGGTTTACCAATTAACCATATTATAATTTCCAGCAACTACAATAGTAGATATATGTAAAAATATATACCTTAAAATAAATAATACTTGTATACATACTAAAAAAGAATTTAGCCTAATATATGTATATATCTAAAATATATACCAATATAAATTACTAACTATAGTTGTATATTTACTAAAATACGTACATTCATATGTGTGCAAAGTACATTTTTAGAATATACATATATATATATATATATATATATATATATATATATATATATATATTGTCACCATCATTCTTAAACATACTAATATTAATTTACCAAATTAAATTTATACTATATATATATATATACAGATGCAAATTAATTCGTATATTAAAAATACGTTTTATTACACATATACAACATAAAATTATACCAATTAAATATATGTATAATTATACCAAAAATATACATACATATATACATATATATATATATATATATATATATATATATATATATAAGTATATATATATACCAAAATAATTATATACATATACTAAAAATATATATACATAGATACCAAATTAATTACATATACTAGAATACGTATTTACATATATAAATCATTTCGAAATTATTTGAACAATAATTGTTAAACTTTCCTTTCGAACAAAAATTACACTTAAAAGTTTATTTATAAAAAATCTAGAATTTATGTAAAAGCCAATGTATTTATATCTCTAGTAATTTTGGTTACCAGCCCAAAGAACATATTTTGATCTCATTTTTATTATTGAAACTATATTTCTAATTAATAATATAAACCCCAAAAATTATTATATTTTACATAATCAAAAATCATTATATATATACATACTAAATTCACACATAACTAAATTCATACATTAAAACAATAAAACTAATTATATTGTTTATTACTAACAAATTACATGAAATTACTAAACTACTCATATAATAACTAACTGATTAATTAATAATTAACTGGTTAATTAATACTAATATAAATTAATCAATTGATTAATCTATTACTAACTAATAAATTATAACTAAACTTATTTACAATTAACTAAACTAAATTAATATAATTTAATTAATAAACCAATTATATAACTAATACTAATTATTAATTAATTAAACTAATTAATTAATTAATTAAACTAATTAATATCCCTAATTATATTAACTACCCTAAATCACAGAACAGAAGAAGAAAGGGGCGGAGGCTCACGATGGGGTCCTTCCGTCGGCGCGGCGCGGGGCGTCCGCCGGGGTCAAGCGGGCACGGCGTTCAGGGCGGCAGCGAAAACTCGGCGGCGGCGGATCTTCGAGAGCGGCAGCGTCGCTCGGCTCGACGCGGGTCTGCGGTGGCGGCGGGTGTTCGGCTCGTGGAAGCGGCGCTTGGTTCGAGGAGGCGGCGGCTTCGAGGCGGCTGCGGCGGCGGTCGAGATCTGCTGTAGTCGAAGCTCGGCGGTGGTCGTCGTTCTCCTCGGCGGCGGTGGATCCAAGCCAGAGCAGCACAGGACGTGGCGACGACGTCGGCTCCGGTGAGGACAGCGGCTGATGGGCGACGCAAGGTCGACGTGGCGGTCGTCGACTCGACGAGGGGTGCTCGACGCGGTGAGGCGTGGCCACCGGCGGTAGATCTAGGTTAGGTTTAGGGTTTGGATGTCTGTGGAGGTGTCGGGCTCGTGTTCGGGGCTGGACACGGCGGGTTCGCTGTACTGTGGACGTGTTCGGATGTTGGACACAGGGGTTTGAATGTACTGTGGTGTGGGGGTGGTGTCTGGGTGTGTCGGACACGGAAATCTGGTTGTAATATTGTAAATCTGGACACAGGAAATGAATGGATACGGTGGGACACCCGGGGTCGGACCCGAGGCCATCACGGCTGACACGGTGATGCTGGACACACAGACACGAGCACACAAAAATGGTGGTGGCTTTGGCTTTGTGGGGATTTGTGAGGGCTAGCTAGGGTTTCTAGGGAGTTGTGATGAGGGACTTAAATAGGGAGAGAGGGTGCGGGATAAAGGGTGCAGGTTGGCCCAATAATGAATGGCCCAGATAATAAATAAACGGGTTTTTCATGTGGAAAAATGAGGGTGTGAATAAGAGACGGTAGCCTTATAAATTTAATAGAAAAGTATTATAATTTAAGAAAATTTTTAAGAGGCTTCCGATTAGCTACTAATTAAACTCATTTTTAAAACCCTAGAAAATATGTAATTTATTTATTTACTATCAAATGATGGATTTAAAAATTTATTATGAAAACAACTAGTCCTTTAAATAATTTTTATCAAATAAATAATTTTATGATTTCAAGCCAAAAATATTCGAAGCTATAGTATTATATTTACATCATTATTTATCTAGTTATTTCATAATAATCGACATTTAGAAAAATGATTTTTTTTTTTTATAAAAGATTTTAAATTACATTCTAAAATCAAACATTGTTAAAAATCAAATACAAAATTCAAGGAGAAAATATTTTATAAACTTGGTATTTAAAATAAAAATCTAATTATTTTCGGAAATTTGGAAATCGGAGGTTACAGTGTGGTTAGTGATATGGTATTTATATGTATATATATCTATAGTGTTATATATATATATATATATATATATATATATATATATATATATATATATATGGATAAGTGTATGTGTGTATAGATGTTTGTGTGTGTACTAGGGGGTCGAGTTGCTGGTTTCAGCAAGGGAATGCACAGCAGCAGCAAGAGGAGCAACTGCAGCAGCAAGGGGACAGCAGCAAGGGGATGCACAGCAGCAGCAAGAGGAGCAACTGCAGCAGCAAGGGGATGCACAACAGCTGCAAGGAGAGCAACTGCAGCAGCAAGGGGATGTACATCAGCAGCAAGGAGAGCAACTGCATCATCAAGAGGAGCAACTGCAGCAGCAAGAGCACTGCAAATAGCAAGAGCAGTAGCTAGAGCACTGCAGCAACAAGAACAGTGTAGCAGAGTAGCTTGTGCACTAACAACTTAGAATGTTGTGCACTTGAGGAAGAGGAGGTTAGACTTGAACTTATAGCTCAAGTCAGTGACTTGTATAGATAAGCCATATATATATATATATATATATATATATATATATATATATATATAGATAAGCACTAGTTAATATTAGTTAGTATTATTTCTAGATTACCTTGGGGTGCACCAAGGTAAGGAGAGTGAGGTATCTTGGGTGCGGATATTGAATATCCGAAAGGGTATGTTAGGATATTAGTTAGTATAATATTGTCATAAGTTAAATACATATTAATGTATAGTAAGGTGTATGTGTATTAGTTATATATTAGATATTGAATTACCTTGTGATACCAATGTAATGTCAAGGTATTGGGTTTTGCTCAAGGTATTGGGTTTAAACATCAAGATGGGATTATAGGTGTTGTGATACCACTTTTGGTTCAAAGCCATGGTATCCACTTAGCATTAGTTTAGTTAGGAATATTATATATTATATATACATATTATAATATTTTTATATCTACTAAATTATGTATCTTGTGATACAATATCTTGTTGGTTTCTTAGTATCCTAGTATAGCTTGTATGGCCTAGTTACATAGTGTATGGACCCAATGTCCTAGAGATGGATTCATATAACCTAGAAATATGTAGT
This sequence comes from Iris macrosiphon, assembly GCA_036927795.1. NCBI lineage: Eukaryota > Viridiplantae > Streptophyta > Magnoliopsida > Asparagales > Iridaceae > Iris > Iris macrosiphon. The sequence goes on from JAYESA010000013.1 coordinate 42,739,232, forward strand.
TTGTCCAAGTTTGACTAGTTTAACCTAGAGTTGACCTAGTTTGACTTAGAAATGACTTTATGACCTAGAAGTTGACTAGTTTAACTTATTTTTATTCCAAAATCTTGTATTAATGTAATATCCATATTTAGGTCTTCGATGCACTGTACCGAGCATCTTCGATACTGTTCACCAGATTTCAGGCAAGTACATTCTCTGATAGATTTCAGGCAAGTACATTCTTGTATCTAGTGTAGATATCCTTAATTTCTTGACACGATGGTTACACGTATTGGTATATCAGGATCTCGTCATGAGATATTATTCCTTGGTATTTATGGTGTATCTTGTGCAAGCCTTGTTTCCTTGTTCTTCTTATACAAATACAAATATTGGTTCATGAAAAGAGTAGCGCCCTTCTTATGGAAACCCGTGTCATAATGTACCATGGTTGGATCCACTATACCAGTCGGGGGAGAAGAGTATTTAGTGTAGATTTGTGATCATACCCTCCTTGTGCATATCTTATTCTTTGTGAGTGTTGATCATACACCGCACATATGGTTAACAATGCCATAATTCTTGTGCAAGTTCCCAAGCCGATCACATGTTAAAGCTGGTACTCACTCACTTAGTATTAGTATTTCTTGTTCATTTCTATATTGCTCATTCTTGTATTTATTTTCAGTATTTTTTATATTGCTTATCTCTTGTATCTGTATATTATATCTTGTATATTCACATCTATTTACTGTTATATAGTTTATATCATTTATTAGAACTGTTGTTAGAGATGTACTTTGCTCCTTTCTTAACTGGATATATTTTTCTCAGATAACACTGAGGAGTGGTACCCCACTCACTACAAGCCTCAGGACATAGTTGGCTTAGAGCCAGAGGCCTTGGCTTAGAAGAGTCTCATCCCGATTGAGACAGACGACCCAGGACTTGTAATATAGTAGTTAGATTCTTTTGTACTGGATTTGTCTTCAGCTTTGTTATTAGTATTTCTTAACTCATTGGATATTATTTTGGATTATGAGTTATATTTGTGACTCTTCAGTTCTTTTATCATATTCGTACGTTGTTCCATCTTATAGATATGTGATTAAGTATTTATTTTACATTGGTGGCATATTTATATCTTGACTGTTAGATAGATAGATTACCTAAACAACTTTCTACCACCGATGCTGCGGTGTAGGCTGGGCGTTGTTCACTACTTGTAGCCCTACACCGGGTGGGGGTCATGATAAAATAGATTAGATGTACTTGACTTATTTTGGTTGTCAGTGTCTATTAGGCTCATGTTTTTACCATTGAAAATTCTATTAGTTAAGCTAGCATCTGTAATAGAGCGATTAGATTGAAGGATGGGAGTATTGACAAATGTTATAGCCTTGAGTTGGATATCGCGAACTACTTATAATGGATTGCCAGTTATAAACAAGATGGTACCCACATAGTTTGGATGAAGGGTACGCATGGAGTAAATTAGGAGAAACCTCAGGTTCGAGGTAAAAAGGTAGAGTGACAACAAGATGAGATTCACGACAAATACCTGATCTCGAGTTTCTTTTAAAATTTAGAGAAGGACCTGAACCGGAGATAGAGACGTAGGCTCGAGGTAATGACAGACTTTGAGATTGAGCTACAGTACCATCCAAAAAAAAGACAATGTAGTAGCTGATGCATTGAGCAGGAGGCCCATGGCATTCTTTTTGACTACCCAGCAACATCTGTTGAGAGATCTAGAGCATTTGGGTATAGAGGTCGTTATGCTCGGAGCAGACGGCCAGTTGTCAAGTTATCAGGTACAATCGACATTGGTTGAGAGGATCAAGGCTGCCTTGCCAACAGATGCCAGATTCCAGAGACTTCGACAGAGGACAGAGACCGGAATGTAGACAGGATTGTGCATACACGAGGACGGGACATTGAGATATGGAGATCGTTTCTATGTTCCGAACGGAGAAATTCGTCAGGAGCTGATATCAGAGGCGCACAGTTCAGCATACTCTATTTATCTAGGAGGCACAAGATGTACAAAGATTTAAGGCAGTACTATTGGTGGTATGGAATGAAGAGGGAGATAGCTCGCTTTGTGGTGAAGTGTCTGGTGTGTCAGTTGGTCAAGGATGAGCATCAGAGGTTTGCAGATTTATTTAAATCCACTCCAAATACCTGAGTAAAAATAGGAGCACATCACTACTGACTTCGTTACGGGCTTTCCGAGGAGTCCCAGTGGTCGCAATGCGGTATGGGTGATCGTGGACCGACTCACCAAGATCGCTCACTTTTTACCTTTCAGAGTTGGACAGTCTACGGAGGTCTTATTTCAAGGAACGAAATACAGGTTTAGATCACACGCTGACTCATTGGTCAATTGGTAGAGGATTACCACTAGACGCTTAGATTATATATTGACACATGAGTATGAAGTGTAAATGGAAGATAGAAGTCTGATAGGAATGGTAGCTGAATATTATGGATTACACATAAACTGCTTAGGGATAGAGATTTAGACTTTTGACTAATAGGACATGAGCTTCCTGAACCTAATCCTTAGTAGTAGGTGGTGCTATGGGAACCTATATCCTATTTGCCCTAGCCGATAAATTTTAGGAATCGTATTCTTGTTATGATAATTGTTATATTTTATCCTAGAGTATTTATAATGATTGAATATATATTTATTACATAATTTTTATATATTCTTATTACTATGCATTGAGTATAGACTTATGTTGTATTTTATTACATATACTTCTACTAGGAATTGTTTGAGTTGAGCTTCTAGACTAGGTATGACCGACTAGCTAGATTAGACTTGTTGCTGCTAGGACTGATTATAAGAAGTTGGGTTGCATGATTCCATTGTGGATACGATAGGATGATGACGTTATACCTAGGAAAGAATATTGTGATATTATTCGTCCTAGTTACAGAAGAAAGTTAGGACAGTATTTGAGGTCCGGATCAAACAAACATCAGGCTCCGGAGTGCTCCCAATATGTCAATAGAGCCCAACAGATAGTGCAAAGGCCAACTCCACCGGTCCTAGGTATGTCCGTAGCATTGCTTGATGAGTTATAACTTATTATGTGTCTATTTTAATTTCGAGGACAAAATTCTTATAAGTTGGGTAGATTGTAAAACCCCTCGACCAAATTTAGGTCTACTTGGCTTAGATAGAAAGTCTAGGGTTAATTTGGATTTAATTAGAATTAGAACACGGTGTTTATCATTTATTATGAAATATTTTAATCACTTAGTGCACTTACCGTTGCTTCGATATTTGGAGCACTACACTAGCATTTTCTTCCAAACAAATTTCACATACTTTTCCTAGACGTGCCAGCCTTCTATTCTGACCCTTGTGTAACTCATAAATACCCTCCCTTGTGCTTCATTTTAGTTTCACAATATTTGTTACAAACGTCCGTTCTTAAATTCAAATAAATCCAACTTTGCATCCTTGTTCGTTCTAATCAAAATTGGAGACGCAACCTTGACCCATTTTGTTCAACCCGAATATTAATAATATTCTATTTTGAGTCTGCTACGTCCATGAAACTTGTGTTCCACCTAATTTTAATTCCATGTATTTCCAATTAATTTTAGAACATCAACTACACTATTTTTAATTAAATTAGTGTAAAGACCCAACTTAACCCAAAACTAAACCCAACACCAAACCAAAACTCCATTCACACCCTCAAGGCTCATACTAAACACCACATACCATTTTAGCCACTACATCACACCAAACATGGTATTTCCCCTCATTAAATCCTAATTTCTACTTTCTGTGCAATTTTTTAATTATTGGGGGCTTTTATGCAAAAGTGCAATGAGGTATCACCATCCTATTGGTCAAGACATATGAAGGACCAACCCCCTCCTTCTTTGACTGGTCCAATTCTCTCCCTCTCTCCCCTTTTTGTTTGTACCCTCTCCTTCATATTGAATCTTGGCCCTCCATTCAAATGGAGCATCATCTACACCACACACCCTCTCATATATATATATATATATATATATATATATATATATATATATATATATATATATATATATATATATATATATATATATATATATATATATACCCTCATCCTTATCCCTTTTCTAATGCCAACCCCATCATAAGGCACACATGACCGGCCCTAATCCCTAGGTTGCCATTATCCTCTCCTTCCTCATGCAAAACTATCATCCTCCATTATATTTTCATCACTATCACCAAGATCCAAACATCTAACCCTAAACCAACCCTACACACCAACCCAAACCCTAGACTCTATCCCCTCCGGTGATCATCACCACTGCCACTCGCCTCGACCGCCATTAACTCCGACTCTATCCCGCCGAGACCCAACCGACCATCCAGCACAGCACCCTCGACTCCCCTTATCCCGACCGCCTGAACCCCTTCATCTCCACCACGACCACAGCGTCCCCGCCGGAGCCCTCAGCCACGACCGACCACCACGACAGCAAGTTGCCACTCTTCACCACCGTCTCGAGTGACTCGACCCCGCATGAGCAGCAGCTCGACCTCCCCGACTCTTCCCTTTCTTCCCCGTTCACCGGCCTACGACCCCGCCTCCACCTTGATGCGGGCATCACCTCTCCTCCCCGTTCTCCTCCACAGCAATGATGCCACCATCGTTAACTGCTACCATCCCCGTTCTCCTCCCATCTCCAGTCAGCTACCGACCCCTGACGACCTTGCTACGCCGTCCCTCCCGATCACCTCTGCAACAGCTCGACTATATCGTACCACCATTACCACTGTCTCCACCACCCTCTTCTCTCCTCTACCGCCACCATTACCTCGACACCACTAGCCTCCATCTTCCCCGACCTCGCCTGAACGTCCCTCCGGCAGCCTGACCATCATCATCATTATCATCATCAACATCATCATCCTCATCATCATCATCATCATCATTATCACCATCATCATCATCATCATCATTATCATCATCATCATCATCACCATCATCATCATCGTCGTCATCTTCGACCCGTCTTACCTCGCCGGAGACAACCTGCAGCACTCACCCTCGATTCCGCGCACGTGCACGCTAACGCGCAGGTTTGACCTGCCTTCATTTATGATTGTGTGTATGTGTACTTGTGTGAATGTTATTAGGGATAAGCATATTGCTTCATGACAGGCTTAGTTGGTTGATTATCGACCCGTGTCGGGAAACTTAGTAACCAGTTGCGTGTGTGTGTGTGTGTATAATTATTAGTTGATATATAGATATATGTATATATATTCCATGGAAATTAAATGCTAGTACTAGGTATGAATGTAATATATACGTGCTGTATGACCCTAGGCATTAACTGCGAATACCCTATATTTGCATATAACCATGTGACCCTGAATATTAGTGAATTGACTGCCTTATGTACACCGACGTACTGGCTTAGACATGTGTTAGTGAGTTTACTGTCTGATTTTGCACAATATTTGAAGACATGACGCCCATGTATTTAGGCGCACACTTGACCCTGCTAGTTAACCAGTACCACCCCCGCCTTGCGTAATTTCTGAGTTTAGTGTAATTGTGTTTGTGTGTGCCAGTGTAACGACCGATGCTATATTGTATTATATTATATATATTTAGGACCATTGGATCATCCCGCGAGACTTCGGGAGCAGGTTATTGGCACTCGCAGCTTGAGGACCCAAGCAAGTATACCTTGCCTTGTTGTACTGTTTAAATTCAGTTATTATTTAGTTGCATATTTTATTGTTTTAATATTATATAATTGTGCGCATCCGAGAAAGACTCGGGTGCAGTCAACAAAGGCGTTGACGTTAGGACTTGTGTCTGACCTAGTATCTAGTAGACCCACCTAAAGTCGTGGACTTATCAGTATGACTCCCCAGACCTTGACACATTTCTTACACAGGTTATGAGTCTCATGTAGGGTACGGACTTGTGTATTCGGTTGGCCACCTGTACGTGTAGGTCGTGCGATGGATAGGGTATAACTACCAATAGTGATGCATGTTAGAAGACTTAGCAGTTATTAGTAGTCCAGGAGCATAGACTATTGTAGTACGGTAGTCCATTCCTTGTCCTTGTTTGGTTGTAAGGTTGGGCTATTATTCTAACGATAGGCTATGAGCCAAAGTTATGATGCCGATACTTGCACTCCATCTCGGCATAGTAGCTAAAATATGTTGTGTATACAACATATAAAGAGCATTAGGCGGGGAGGACGACTAGTAGGTGTATGGGACACCCACCTCCTTTATTCAGATACAGCGTTCTTCGGAGCGATACAGACGTATATATTTATGCAGATACCGTATTCTTTAGAGTGTTGGACGTTACTTGTGGTTTTTGCAGATACCACTCTCTAGAGAACGTTGGACGTTATTACTTATATAGATACCATGCTCCTCGAAGCTGGACGTTATTATATTGCAGCGTGCCCTTGTTATGGGGGCGTATGTGGCATATACTAGCCAGTTACGATGATTGGTGAATTACGTCAGCATATGTCCAGCCTACACTTTCTAAACGCACTAAGTTGTCCTCAAATTGCATTTCACTTAGCTGGTTAGTTCATCCTTGAGTTTTCACGGTATTTACTTTATGGCATGTATTTTTGTATCTTGTTACGTCCCTCTGAGGACCTGGTTCCCTTTCAAGTTATTTGTGCAGTATACAGGATGCTTGATCTAGTGGATTATGGACATCGTTGTAGGTATCTTTACATTCTTCAGCTATTACAGTCATGTACTACTTTCCATTTTGATTCTGCTTTTATAGCCTAGTATTTATAGACCTATGTTGTTCTTTTGGTCAATTTGAACGAATGTATTATTGAGCTGCAGACTGATGATGCATATCGTCCTTTCTTGAGATTATTTACCATGGATTGAGATTTAGTTTACTTGTTGCATGATAGAATTTATATTATTAATTGGATCACTTGACCATGGACAGTGTAAGTGCACTTCGTCGGGTCCATTAAATTAGAAAGCCCTATGGAGTCGTACCAGCTGGCCATTGCCACGTGTCTAGTCCTACGTATTTTGGGACTGGGGCGTAACTTTGGGTCTTCAAGGGTACGGAGGGTATCGTCTACGCTGATGATTGGCTCGAGGATATTGAGCGTCTCATTAGGGTGTCCCGTCTTACTGGGGATCTAAAGTTTGAGGCTGTAGGACTTCAGCTATTCGATATTGCCTATACTTGGTTCAGGAATGAGCCACTTCTTACTGATGCAGGGCAGTCTTGGAAGGTGTTCAAGGACATCTTCAAGAGGAATTTTTTTCTCTGCATACAGGTTGGACTTGGGAAGGCAGTTTGAGGGTCTTACTCAGGGGAGCATGTCTGTGGAGGAATATGCCGCAGAGTTTGGTAGGCTGAGCCATTTTACGGATTATTTGGTAAGGGAGCTGGAGGTTCGAGCTATCCGTTTTTGTGAGGGTCTGAACTAGGAAGTGAAGATCCTCATTCCGTCTTTTATGAGACCTATTCCAAGATACTTGCGGAGGCCCGCATGGTTGAGCGAGAGTTGGGTTTGAAACCCAAGAGAGATCGCAATTCTTTTCTAGGGGATAATAGCAGCACAGTGACTGCTAAGCATTCTCATTTTTATTCCACGCTTTTTCAGCAGCCGCAGCAGCACCAGACTCCAGCTAGGGCACCATTTCACTAGACACCGCAGCAGCAGAGACAGTCACAACAAGCTTTCTACCACAATTGTAAGAAGTTTGACCATATCTAGGAAGTTTGTAGGAGGAGGTTGGGAGTTTGTCTGTATTGGGGTGCCGAGGGACAACAGCTAAGAGAGTGTCCTTCCAATCCTCGTCGTGCAGTTTAGGGAGCAACTCCAGCTCAGAGGATACATGCGAGGCCACCTGCAGTACAACCGAGGGGACTACCACTTTTGATCCAACAACAGCGTTATGTCCAGCACCAGCATAGGGGATGTGCACGTCAGGGATGAGCGTTCGCTATGATGGCTGAGGAGGCCGAGTCCACCGGATATGTCATCGCATATTCTGTTCTTCTTGATTTTATTCGAGCTTTAGCTTTATTTGATAGTGGTGCTTTCCATAGTTTTGTATCTTTTTTTTTTTGCTCTAAAGCATCATTTGGTAGCTGAGTCATTGCTTAGGACTTGCAAGATCATGACCGGGGGAGGCATTATCCTGGTTAGAGATATTTGTAAGGATAAGAGAGTTACTCTGGTAGGCCGCCAGGAGAGCCAGAGTTTGAGTTTGCTAGAGGACCTGCAGAGCAGAGAGAAGGCATTATCTGTGGAGCTATGGTGGAAGACAAGGAATTGCCGCATCCGTTGATAGCAGAGTTTTTGGATGTGTTTCCTGAGGAATTGCTAGGATTGCTGCCAAATCAGGATATTATGTTCTCTATAGACTTGGTGCGAGGTATAGAACCAATTTTACAACATGTCTATAGAGTGAACAATAGCAAGCTGGTCGAGCTGAAGAAGCAAGTAGATGAATTACAGGATAATGGGTTTATCAGATCCAGTTCTTCACCGTGGGGAACCTCGGTATTGTTTGTACCGAAGAAGGATGGATCGGTGCACATGTGCATGGATTACAGGGCATTGAATAATCTTACTATCAAGAATAAATACCCTTTGCCATGAATTGATGACATGTTCGATCAGTTGAGTGGCGCCAAGGTATTTTCTAAGATAGACTTGAGATCAGGCTACCACCAGGTAAAAGTGAAGCCGGAGGACATTCTGAAGACAGCTTTTAGGACTCGGTATGGCCAGTATGAGTTCATGGTGATGCCGTTTGGGTTAACTAATGCCCCGACGATATTTATGAATTATATGAACAAGGTGTTCCACCAGTACCTTGACAAGTTTGTGGTGGTGTTCATCGATGACATACTCATATACTGGAAGACACCGGAGGAGCACAATGAGAATTTGCAGATTGTGTTGGATGTGTTGAGGAAGGAGAAGCTGTATGGGAAGTTGTCCAAGTATGAGTTCTTCCTGGATAAGGTAGAGTTCTTAGGACATGTTATGACTGGTGATGGGATTTTAGTGAATCCGAAGAAGATCACAGCAGTGGAGTCTTGGAATACCCCGAGTTCAGTGGCAGAGATCAGAAGTTTCTTGGGTCTAGCAGGCTACCACAGGAATTTTGTGCAAGATTTTTTGAGGATTGCCGAGCTGATGACTAGACTCACCAGGAAGGATGTAGAGTTTGCTTGGACAGAGGAGTCCAGGTTACTTTTGAGGAATTGAAGAAGAGGTTGATGTTTGCTCCTATTTTGACGTTGCCATAAGGGTTTGGAGGTTTTACTATTTATAGTGATGCATCAGAGAAATATTTGGGTTGTGTTCTTCAGCAGAATGGAAAAGTGATTGCCTATGCATCCAAGTAATTGCGTCCTTATGAGAAGAACTATCCTACCCACGATTAGAGTTGGCAGCAGTCATCTTTGCCCTGAAGTTATGGAAATACTATTTGTACAAAGAGCGTGTGGAGATCTTCACAGACCATAAGATCTTGAAGTACGTTTTCACTCAGAAGGAGTTGAACATGATGCAGCATCGTTGGTTGGAACTGATGAAGGATTTTGATATATCTTTGTAGTATCATCCTACAAAAGCCAATATAGTTGCCGATGCCTTGAGCAGGTATCTGGTAGCTATGTTGTTGACGCAGGATCGATATTTATTGGAGGACTTGGAGAGATTGGGCATTGAGGTGATAGTTACTGGAGAGCTTGGGCATTGAGGTGATAGTTCCTGGTTTTTCTATGTAGATATGGGGGTTGCAGATACACTCAGAGTTGATGGACAGGATCAAGACAGCCCACTATAATGATGTATCTCTGAGGAGCATCAAAGCTCAGGTGAGAGCAGGATTGGATGATGATTTCACCATTGCTGAGGATGGTTCTTTGCGGCATGTTGCTAGATTATGTGTGCCTAGTGGGGAGCTGCGTGAGGAGGTATTGCAGAAAACATATCGCTCTTAGTATTCCATACATCCAGGTGCCAACAAGATGTATCAAGATATATGAGAGTGTGTGTGGTGGTATGGCATGAAGAGGGGGGTGGCACAGTTTGTATCCAGATGCTTAGTGTGCCAGCAGGTGAAAGCCGAGTGGCAGAGACTAGGTGGTTTACTTCAGCCATTACCCATTTCAGAGTGGAAGTGGGAGCACATTATTATGGATTTTGTGTCCGGACTTCCACGATCTCTAGGAGGAAAAGACGCAATTTGGGTCATCGTTGACAGGTTGACCAAGTCGGCCCACTTTTTGCCTTTCAAGGTGGGTTTGTCTACAGAGAAGCTGGAAGAGATATATATGAGGCAGATCGTCAGGATACATGAGGTTTTCGTCAGCATAGTCTCAGATCGGGATAGTCATTTTACTTCTTTGGGCACCCAGCTCAAGTTCAGTACTACATATCACCCCCAGATGGATAGGTAGTCAGAGAGGACTATTCAGACTCTTGAGGATATGCTGTGCACCCGTGTACTGGATTTTGGGGGACCTTGGGAGGACCATCTCTATTTGGTAGAGTTTGCTTATATCAACAACTACCAGGCTAGTATAGAGATGTCAGCATTTGAGGCTCTGTACGGTCGGACATGTCATACTCCCTTGTCATGGGACGATGTTGGAGAGAGAGTTTTGTTAGGGCCAGAGATAGTTGTGGATGCAGTGGAGAAGGTTAAGATGATCAAAGATAGACTTTGAGTAGCGCAGGACAAACAACGGCATTGGGCCGATAGCCACCAGAGACCTTTGGAGTTTGAGGTATAGTTTTAGATTTTTGTTTTGTGCTTGATATTGATTGTTTATAATAGATTAAGTTCTTAAGGTTGTCTTTTGTTCTAAGTGGGTGGTTTGGTGTTTCTGAGGATTTCTTCAGCACGAGACATGATTTATTTCGGTGGAGGAGTAAAGCTTAGTCCGCGATTTATCGGATCTTTCAGTATTCTCGATAGGGTAGGTGTAGTTGCTTACCAATTAGACTTGCCACCTACATTGGAGGGAGTACACAATATATTTTACGTTTCGTAGTTGAGACGATATGTAGTGGATCCTAGTTACGTGTTGGATCACTCGAAGATAGAGGTGGGCCCTACTCTTAGCTATCCAGAGAAACCAGTTGAGATTCTGGATCGGAGAGAGAAGGTGCTGAAAAACCAGACTATTCCTTTGGTATGTGTGGCATGGAGGCATCACTCTCCGGGGGAGTCTACCTGGGAGAGAGAGGATGAAATACGAAGGCGTAACCCATATTTGTTTCTGCCTTGAGGTATGTTCTTTCCTGTTTCGGTTCGGTTCTGTTTTATTTTTTGGGGGTAGTTTCGTCTTTGATTTTTGAGGACAAAATTATTTTAAGGGGGTAGACTTGTCACTACCATATTTTCTAGGAAATGGTATTTTGGTCATTTCATAATTAATTAAATATTATGCATATTGTATATTATTTATTATATTATTTAATTATTATTAGATGTTAGTTTATTATTTTGGACTTGTGTTAGTGGACCTAACTAGTTTATATTAGATCCATGGAACAAAATTTAATTCTAGTTAGAATTGAGCCCAATAAGAAGTCCAATCATTAGGAGGATGATTAATTAAGTTAAACCAATTAGACTAGAACCTTCCTTCCCTAATTATTTTTTCATGAGAAGCCCCAAAGGATATTCTAGACATTTAATAGTAGCTTGGGAAGGGGGAATGTGGCCGGCCTATTTTCAAAGGGAGGGAAATTTCTCTCTTCACTTTTTATTTCCAATGTAGATCTAGAATTTCTCTTTCAAATTTCTTCATTCCTACATCAAATTTCATCGAAATTTCTTCTCAATTCCTTCCCAAATCATTATTGGAGACTATTTAAGCAAGGATCTACAAGGAGGATGCAAGGATCTACAAGGAGGAGCAAGGATCTACAAGTTAAAGGCTCTTTCACTCATTTTAGAAGTTTTATTAGGAATCCATCTTCCAATAGATATAATTTAGTTTTTTCCCTTTAATTAGACTTTAAATCTGTATTTTAATCATTAGAAACCACCCCATATGATAAGGCTACCCATAGGAATTGGAATTAGGTTCATAGGAGGCCTATGGAGAAAGTTATGTGGTATTTTGGGTCAATTTTAGAGGAATTTTGAGATTGACACATGGGAAGATACGAGTATGCTGTATTTCGATAATTTGGAGATACGAGTTAATTTAGGGGTTTTCCTTCGATACGGGGGTTTGAGCATGTCATATTTTGACACGGACACGTACTTGAGTAGTTAGCCCTTCTTATTGTTCATAATTATAATTTTAGACTTGCTCGTGTCTGTTGGGATACAATTGGTTGTGTGGTGGAGCTGTATCGCATGCGTATCATAGATCTAGTTTGATATGGGTGCGATGCACTTTAAGTATTTGTTCTTTGTAATTTAATTCAATTATAGAAATTATAATATTATAATTATAATTATTATGTGAGATATATGTATATATATAATCATATGTTAGATCTATAATTCATGTTGATGTGTTGGTGATCATGGGAGAGTAGAAGTTCATGTGCTTCTCTAAAATGATATATATATATATATATATATATATATATATATATATATATATATATATATATATATATATATATATATATATATATGTGTGTGTGTGTGTGTGTGTGTGTGTGTGTGTGTGTGTGTGGATAAGTGTATGTGTGTATAGATATGTGTGTGTGTGTACTAGGGGGATGTGTTTGGTTAGTGATATGGTGTTTATATGTATATATATCTATAGTGTTATATATATATATATATATATATATATATATATATATATATATATATATATATATATGTGTGTGTGTGTGTGTGTGTGTGTGTGTGTGTGGATAAGTGTATGTGTGTATAGATATGTGTGTGTGTAGTAGGGGGTCGGGTTGCTGGTTTCAGCAAGGGAATGCACAGCAGCAGCAAGAGGAGTAACTGCATCAGGAAGGGGATGCACAGCAGCAACAAGAGGGGCAACAACAACAGTAAGGGGATGCACAACAGCAACAAGGTGATAAACTATAGCAGCAAAGGGATGCACAACAACAGCAAGGAGAGCAACTGTAACAGCAAAAGGAGCAACTGAAGTAGCAAGAGCTGCTAGAGCACTGCAAACAGCAAGAGCAGCAGCTAGAGCACTGCAGCAGCAAGAACAATGTAGCAGAGTAGCTTGTGCAACAACAACTTAGCATGTTGTGCACTTGAGGAAGATGAGGTTAGCCTTAAACTTATAGCTCAAGTCAGTGAGTTGTATACATTAGCTAGCTAGTTATCTTGATAAACTAGTTATATATATATATATATATATATATATATATATATGTGTGTAGATAAGCACTAGTTAATACTAGTTAGTATTATTTCTAGATTACCTTGGGGTGCACCAAGGTAAGGAGAGTGTGATATTTTGGGTACGTGTATTGAATATCTGAAAGGGTATGTTAGGATATTAGTTAGCATAATATTGTCATAAGTTAAATACATATTAATGTATAGTGAGGTGCATGGGTATTAGTTATATATTAGATATTCAATTACCTTGTGATATCAAGATAATGTCAAGTTATTGGATTTTACTCAAGGTATTGGGTTTGAACATCAAGATGGGATTATAGGTGTTGTGATACCACTTTTGGTTCAAAGCCAAGGTATCTACTTAGCATTAGTTTAGTTAGAAATATTATATATTGTATATATATATTATAATATTTTCATATCTACTAAATTGCTTATCTTATGATACGGTATCTTGTTGGTTTCTTAGTATCCTAGTATAGCTATTATGACCTAGTTATATTGTTTATGGACACAATATTCTAGAGATGGACTCTTACAACCTAGAAATAGCTAGTTTGACCAAGTTTGACTAGTTTAACCTAGAGTTGACCTAGTTTGGCTATTTTGACTTAGAAATGGCTTTATAACCTAGAAGTTGACTAGTTTAACTTATTTTTATTCCAAAATCTTATATTGATGTAATATTCCATATTTAGGTCTTTGAGGTACTGGACATCGTTGATACTATTCACCGAATTTCAGGCAAGTACATTCTCTGATAGTTTTTTATTTATGATATCCTCTATGTCTCTTGTATCTAGTGTAGATATCCTTGATTTCTTAACACGATGGTTACACGGATTGATATATCCGGATCTCGTCATGAGATATTTTTACTTGGTATTTATGGTGTATCTTGTGCAAGCCTTGTTTCCTTGTTATTATTGTACAAATAAAGACATTAGTTCATGAGAAGAGTAATTTCCTTCTTGTGGAAATCTGTGTCATAACGTACCATGGTTGGATCCACTATACCAGTCGGGGGAGGTGAGTATTTAGTTTAGATATATGATCATACCCTCCTTGTGCATGTCTTGATCCTTGTGAGTATTGATCATATACCGCACATGTGATTAACCAAGCCATAATCCTTGTGCAAGTTCCCAAGCCGATCACATGTTAAAGCTGGTACTCACTTACTTAGTAGTAGTGTTTCTTGTTCATTTCTATATTGCTCATTCTTATATTTATTTTTAGTATTTTCTATACTACATATCTCGGTATCTGTATATTGCATCTTGTATATTCACATATATTTACTGTTACATAGTTTATATCATTTATTAGAACTGCTGTTAGAGATGTACTTTGCTCCTTTCCTGACTGGATATATTTTTCTTTGATGACACTGAGGAGTGGTACCCCACTCACTACTAGCCTCAGGACGTAGTTGTCTTAGAGCCAGAGACCTTGGCTCCGGAGGATCTTATCCCGATTGAGACAGACGACCCAGGACTTGTAGCATAGTAGTTAGATTTTTTTGTACTGGATTTGTCTCCAACTTTGTTATTAGTATTTCTTAACTCATTGGATATTATTTTGTCTTGTGAGTTATATTTGTGACTCTTAAGTTCTTTTATCATATTCGTGCTTTGTTTCATCTTATAGATCTGTGATTGAGTATTCATTTTATATTGGTGGCATATTTATATCTTGATTGTTAGATAGATAGATTACCCAAACAATATTCTACCACCGATGTTGCGACGTGGGCTGGGCGTTGTTCACTACTTGCATCCCTACACCGGGTGCAGGTCGTGACAAACTGCAACAGGTGGGAGAGAGTATGGTCTTGGTTTTGCAATATTGAGAGGTGAGGTTAGGACTTGGAAAGATGGAGGAGTGGAGCAGAGGTTCTTCACTGAATTCGGCTGTAAAATTTTAGGCAGATAAAACCTAGACTGGCAAATGCCAAGTTACAGTCTGGTAAGGAAGTGCTATATATAGTCAATAAGGATGATTTAGGTTACAGTATGACAGATGTGTAAGTGTAACTAGATGCTACAACATGCATGGGGTGTGTGAGCTGTCTTTGAGTGTAGGTTGTGTGAGTTGGGCGTGATAGTGGTTGTGTAGTAAAGTTAAGGTGAGTGTGATATGATCAAGATTTAGTGTTGAGGTTGTGGTGAAGTGTGGTACCAATAGAGTATTTGTGGTTGTGATACACTGTGACAAGTGTGGATAGGTATGGAGTATTGGAATTAGTTAGTGTTAGTGTAAGAAGAGATTGGCCTTGAGTGGTTTTGGTAATTGGGTGTATCAAATAGGAAGGTTAAATATTAGAGTCCGGGTAGAATGAATATGGTAGTATGGGTAGAGAGTTGGAATTTTGTGATTATATTGGTATCACACACACCTGATGTTATACCATGGTTCACCTATACCAATAATTTAGTCAAGGTAATAGGCTAGTGTAGGTAAGGTATTGGTTCAAAGCCAAGCACTACAAAAAATGGTCTTTCTTGACGATTTATTTGTTGACGGTCGTGAAAAACCGTCAAGAATTGGGGTTATCTTGACGGTTTTAGACATACATCAAGAAAATAACCTTTGTATTACTTGATGGTTTCAAAATTTGATCATATTCCTTGACGGTTTTAAATGAAGCGTCAAAAAAACCTATTGTATTACTTGATGGTTTGTTAATAACCGTCAAGTAATATATGTGCAAAAAAATTTTGCGCATATTTCATCTTCCATTTTAGTAATTTTTTGAATTTTTTATTGCAGGCTCTATGTTGACGGTTCCGTGATCATTTTAATCCCTGATGCTTCTATTCATTTTTTTCATTCTCCCCGAGCCTCTCCTCTCTCCTCTTTCTCTCTCCATCCTCTCCATTTCTCCACATGGATGGAGATCTGCTCTCCTCTGCCACCTCCTCTCCCTCCTCCCCAAACTCTCCACTGAAACCTAGCACCATCGATCTCCAAACACTAGCCGCAAACCCTAGATATTGTTGGCCCCGTCGCTCCTCGTTATGCCTTCGATAGCGCAACGTCTTCTCTGTCGTCTATAAGCCGCCTCAACGATGCTCGTCCGGGGCTATCGTGCCCTCATCGAGTCCGAGCTCGACACGATGTGAAAGAGGTTCCTCTTGCTCATCGAGACTCCCGCTCCGTTCCCTCCCTCCCTCCGGGGAGTCCAGAATGAAAAGAATACGGGAAGAGTGGCGAGGCCGATAATACGTCCCAAGCTTGCTCTTAATCAGAAATGAGAGCTCCATAACCAAATACAAGAGCTCCATAACCAGAGTGAAAAGATATAGGAAGAGCGAATCTCCCTATCTTTTTCTTCGATCTTGCGATACGTACGTCCCGAGCTTGCTCTGAATCTGAAATTGGGGGTATGATTTCCTAATCGAAGATTGATCTAGTTTTCTATGGTTTTTGTTGGATATGAAGGAGAGAAGCGATTTATTGATCGCTGGTAGGATCTGTTGGTGATTCAATGGATAAGGGAAAGAGCAGGACCGATCTGGTTACTGCTGGTCGAAAGAAGTTTCAAAATTAGAAGTACATCAGAGGGATACTCCATCGCGGACGACAACACACATGGGTGTGGGTCGCACCTCCTTGTTCGTAGAGACTCCAAAGTAGCTCACAGATCTCTGGTGAAGACTTCTTCTCCGGTAGGGATCTACTCATCTATAGCAGTTCATGAAGAAGATCTCCTTCTCCTACTCAGCGAGAGCACAGAGATTCGAGTCGGTTTTCATGGTGAGTTTTCTCAAATCCAGTCTAGTTTCATTCTTGATCTCTTTCATCTGCGATCAAACTGATTGATTTTTTCTTGTTGAGTGTCTACGACCTCAAGCAACTACCCTCGCCATCGATCATTGGATCCAAGTCCTAGGTGAGTTTCTTATTTCAATTTGACCACTAGGTATTCGATAAAATTTACCTAAAGAAATTTTAAACTCTTTTAGATCTGTGCAGCCGAGACATCGCCTCTTTCATCCATTCCAATTGGACAGCACGACGAGTTCAAACTCGAACTCTTCCAATAATTGCTTCACATGACTTGGTTGAGTACTTCTAATTTTGATGGATTTTTCCTGTTATTTTTCCTTTATTTTTTTGGTATCCCCTCTAGTTCTAGTGATTTTTGGGAAAATTTTCCATTTAGTTTGGTCATTTATAGTTGTAAAGCTCTTGTCTTTAGCTAATTTGTCATGGTGTCCGTGTCGGCAGTCTATTTTTTGCCGCTTCGTGCAGGAGATATCCGACGTGACATGCTATAATCTTTAGCTAATTTTTGGTCATTAACTATTTATGTTTATACGAGCACACACAAGGATACGATGGCACAGGCCTGGCCTTGTCGAGCAACCCATCTCAGTTGGTAGCCCAACTTCTTTCGCGAGCAGCACGTCGAGGCCAGCCCCTTACAGTTCTTCAAATCCTATCATTTTAAAAAATATAATTTGATTTTTTACCTAATATTTTAGCAGCTAGAACTGAGCTATTTTCTATGATATAGGAAAGTTAGTTTAACTGACCCCTTATTTTTAGAAAGAAAGCAAAACAGAGTTGATAGTTGGACTCAGTGAATAGTTTCTTTTCTTGTTTTCTACTTTTGATTTTTACCATATACCACATGCATAGAATAAAGAAGACATCTTCTTATCAAGTTTAATTTAATCAATCTTGCTTTGTTGACTTATTAAACTTGACTCAACCTTGGCATGTTGATGCACATACCTTTTCCTATGAAAGTTAAAGTTGAACTGACTGATACATTATTAGCTTGCTAGTATATACAAGTATATAAAATGTTGAGAAAGGAGAAAGAAAATGGTCATTTCTCATGTATATATTGTGTCTTTATTCAACTTTTAAATGATGCAGATTAGTATGTTAGAATTAGTTAGGAACTTTTCTTATATGTAATTATGCAGTTTTGTTCTCAAAAGGATCCAATTAAGGAATATAATAAAGTCAAATATCATGGAGTTGCAGAGTTTAAGGTGAAGGGACCATTCTACATCATGTTAGTTTCAATACTAGAACAAAACAATTTTTTTTTAAGGTAAGTCATACCTTCCAATCTGCATAATTTGTCTTGAGAGTGGAATTGCATTCACTTCTTGTCAGCCAATGGCACTGTTTGTAAAATATGCATATAAAGTGCATTTATTGACCTAGAGAGTAGAAGTATCAGTCTTGAAGTACATAAGAAATGTCATTGCAGTTCATTTTGTCCTCTGGAATCATCAGTTATTGCTTCCCTGGGGTCAAAATTGGAAGTACAGCTAAATGTTAGCTTATATTGACCAAGATTCAATGTGGTATCGAGGAGCAATGATTTGATTGCTCCTAGTTATAAGAGCATGCAACAAACTTTCTTGAGTTTAACATATTTGGCAAGACTTTGCTCAATTCTTTCTAACTTGGTTGATGTGTAACAAAAATATATGTGGATGTAACTATTCAATAATCAATTTACATGCTAGTTTCCATAGAGCCGTAAAATCTTGATTAAACCTTGATTTCGTACAATTTGGACTAAACGGTTGACACCTTTATCTGCATGCATATGAACTACCTACATGGTTGATATCATGTTTGATAATTTTGCTTGACCATCAGTTTTGATTCAGTGTCCAAACGTCAGCCACATGTCAAGAAACATAGAATTTAAAGTGTCTATGTAGTGTCAATCTAGTGTATTGCATTTTCTTCTCTTATTACTGCACTCTTCACATAGGAGTTGATCTTCTGATTAAATTACTTTCTACTCTTCCTTGTAGCAATCCACTTTGTAGTTGCCTTTCCCATTTCCAACCACTTATAGTTTTTGTGGATTGAATTGTATACATGACTTTTTGTGGATTAAACCCAATCCAACATGTTGAACCATCTGTTACCGACAATTATTTGTTGGCTAAAGATTATAAATTCTAATGTTTATAAATTTTCTTTTATGACGAAAGTATCAAGCATGATTCTTTTCTTATCTGTTTTTCTGATTATTGGACAAAACTATCATTTTCTATTCATTTGGTATTCAACTACAAGTGATAATTGTTACATTATTTAAACTTAGCTTTACAAAGTTTGGGTCATTATTAGCATGCCACTGGTGGTTATGAACCTTATTGTTTATGGAGGAATCATCAGAAGCTATTCTTTTATATAAATGAAAGCAATAGCGTGAATATTATACTAGATATTCTCATCCTATAAAAGTTGTTCCTACTAATTTGAAGAAATATATTAAATGCCGCTTAAAGCTGTGCAAACTTATCCATATTTAAATCCTACATAGAGATGATAAGAAACTGCTCAAAGGTTGGGATCTTGGGGGATTGTGGCCTCTTGTTGGCGATGCGGTTAAAGATTATTTATACCGCTTCATTCAAATAGACATCGAGTATAATTTTTTGCCCTATTTCTTAAGTATGTTGAACCAGTTCAGTTCTTTTTGCCTTCCGAGCATCTGAAGTAACTACATCCTCAATTGGCTTTTTTTTTCTTTTGATGATCACAACTGCCCTCCAATCCTTGGTAGCTATAACTCCCGAAGCTTCTTATATTCCAATGGCTAATCTAAAGAACTTGAGTCACCTGCATATAGGGCATCAAGTGTATGTTTATATAATCTTTTCCTTTGAGATATTTTAGCTTTATATAATCTTGTCGCTATAATCTTGTCGCTATTGATCATTTTAGCTACTCATTTTGACTATCTATATGCTGGAAATATGATATTATAGGTAAAACTGCACAATCAATTGAACCTCCCAAAGTATGTTGCAGCTCTCAAGGCACATGTAACTTATGTATGGCAAGTGACTGCTTTGGTTGCAATAGCATACGTGAAGCAAAGGCTTAACTCATCAGGGGCAAAATTTTAGTAATTCTTACTTCTTCTAGTTTTCATGTTGCTTACTAAACCCTTTGGTCAGAAATAACAAAATAGAGCACGGCGTGGCTCATAACTAAATATCAAAATCTCTTTGTAGTAATACAAATATCAGATGCTAATTGATGCCTGCAACAAAACCCTATACAGATACCATGTCGAACAACGATGAGGGGAGTTTTCCCCTCAATGGCACTTACTTTCAAGTTAATGAGGTAAACATTTTGATCTACTCATTGCAGGTGTGACTAATTTTGTGAACTTGTCTTTGATACCATATGAAATTGAGAACCATTGGTTGATGCAAGTTTTTGCGGATCATGATTCTAGCCGTTTTCCAATTGATATGCCTAGGAACTGGATATGGAATCTGCCAAGGCGAACTGTTTATTTTGGAACCGCTGTACCTACAATATTTAAAGGTATTTAGAATATGAGAATACAATTTTTAGGTATCCGCATAAGATACTATTACTTACAAACTCACTGAAAACCTATAAATTAATTTCACGGGTAGGTCTAACAACAAAAGGGATATTTAAAGGTATTTAGAATACAACAAAAGTTACAGCAGCTTCCTCATCTCATCTCAGTTGAAAGTCGATCCCTATTAGTACTCAAAACTCGGTTGAAAGTAGGTATCAATATTTGATTCCAATTAAGCAAATAATGATACTATGTATCAGAAAGAATATCAGAAACATAGCTTGAAAGAGTAATAAAAATCTCAGTATTAGGATCAGTACTACTATGTTATATAAATAACTATATGTTGAAATGAACATGTAAATCATTAAAAAAAACCTTCATTTGAAACTTTTTGCTATCTGTAAAAAATACATATCAACATTTCAGAAAAAATACACACTAAGCTATTTCTTCCTAAGTGTTTAATATTTCTTTCTTTCATATTCAACATTAATAAATAATAGATTTCGAAATCAAATGTGATGTATTTCTTCTTTCATCAACTTGCTCTATTATCTTCTACAAAAGATTACAAAACTTGTTTAGTGGATAATGAGATTGCAATTGGACCACGTATGGTACTATAATATCCAGGAAGATTGGATTATAGCAGTGAGTCATACGCACTAGAAACAATATTTGATCCATATATTTTTTTGCTCCTTTGAAGTTACACATATATCAATTCAATACCCATGCTCAGCCTTGGGCCAGGAATAAAGGGCTGACCGCCCAAGGCCAAAATCCAAGAAAACAACAACAAAAGTCATGCATTATACGTATGTGCTAATTTGGGATACCATAAACTAGTAGAAATAAGAATATGTGCAAGAAAACGATCATGGAGTTTGAGGGGATTTATTCTCCGTCTTTGTCTTGGCTCTTAAAAACATTAGGCTGGCTGGCCCTGTCAATAACTCAGAGGTTTGGTGGATGTGATAATGAAAATAATCTTTAGATAAAGAAATTTTTTTTGCATATTGTTTGGATAATCCATCACTATTTTCTTGAGTTATTACCATATAAATTATCCTCATCTCTGTACCCTACATAGGTTCAACTTATTTAGAAGTCACATGCACATAACTATATATCAACATTCACATAATCTTCATATTGGTTCATACAGGGACACACCTAAATGTAGCTCCACACATGTTGATTTCTTCTTGATGCTTAAATTATATATATGTAATGCCAGTTGTTTGGTTGATCTCTTCTATATGTTTCTTGAAGTTGTGTTACTTCTGTTGATTAGTATATTTTTTCTTCTTCAGATTAGGTGCTCTTGCTGGAAAATGAACGTTATGTGATGGAAGAGATGTGTTTCAGTCTCAGTGTTATATAATTAGGCAAGGTGTTCATGTATTTTATTGGAAAAAGAAGGATGTGCTTGTATAAATAGGTTATGGATGTTTAAGATAGTACAAAAACCATATATTTGGATTATTTGGACATGTGGTTGGATGTTTGTGGTGTACAAATGCTTATTTGTTGATATATAAATTGTGTACTATATTTCTATGATGTTTTTCATATTACGGATTATATTGATATTATGTGTGGGAAGCATATAATATATAATTATAAATAGATTTTTTAAATAAAAAATTAACTTTTTTTGACTGGCTTTTTGGTTAAGAAATGGCTTTCTTGACGGTCATTACCCGTCATCTAGGCCACAGTCAAAAAAAGTTGATATTTACCTTGACGATTTTTATTATATTTTCTTGACGGCTAAAATATGTCAAGATAATTTTATTACTTGACAGTTAAAAACCGTCAAGATAATAAAACCAGAAATCGTTAAGAAAAGTAGCGACTTTTCTTGACTGTGGCCTAGATGAGGGATCCAAAACCGTCAAGAAAACCCTTTCTTGACGGGGAGAAACTATCAAGAAAAGTCATTTTTCTTGTAGTGAAGGTAGTGACTTATCGCAAGATATTTAGCCCATAACCAAGGTATTAGCCCATAGTTGAGGTATTTGTGATACGGCTAAGATATTGGTTAGGATACCAAGGTAAATACCTTTAAACCAAGGTATTAGTATATATATAGTAGATAGTAAACTACCGGAACAACCTAGAAACATAGAGATAACCTAGTAACACATAGTTTTAGCTACTGTTGACTAGTTTAACTTAGTTTGACTCAAATAACCTAGTTTTGACCTAGAAATATAGTTTAAACCCATTTAATCTTATTTATGTTTCCAAAATACCGATTTTACATGCAAATTCATATATAGGTCTTTGAGGCTCTGATACAGGCACGGTTTGACATTGCACCACCAGATTTTAGGCGCGTACATTCTCTGATAGTTTCCTTTACCAGTTAGTTATTATATTGCTTGTTATAGTATTGCTTTACTTGATTCTTGACACAATGGTTGCACTATAGAAGCATGAAAAATCTTTACATCATGCGCCAAAGAGATTCAGAACCATGCGCCGCTATAATCTCTACTCATGCGCCAAAGAGTTTCAGAACCATGCGCTGCAGTAATCTCTACACATGCACTAAAAAGAATTCAGAGCCATGCGACGCAGTGATCCAGTCCTATGAGCCAAAATGATCCAGGGTCATGCGCCCAGCCAAAGTGCAAGTATTCCTATGTGCCAAGGAGGGTCATGCCTCACTATTATAATAAGTGTTCCCATGTGCCAAGCAGTACCATGCGCCACTACTACTTTATTAACTTCCATGTGCCAGGCGAACGTACTCCCAAGGTGTAGTCAAAATTAATATATGACATGTGTCATGAGTATTATGAGCATCAGCAACCCCAGATCTCAGCCAAACACGTGGCAGCCTATGGCTCTATGCGCCGCTAATTGCAACATATGCCACTATAGTAGCATAAGATGCACGCGTATGTGTCTCCCTAAAGCTATAAATAGTGGGTGCTTTCACGTTAAGGAGAGGACCCCCGATTATGAGTAGAGAGAAGAAAGAGCATGCACGCCCAAGTCGCACGCAGCTCTGAAGAGAAGAGGAGAAGAAGACAGAAGCGCCAGCCTAGTCACCCTCCTTGGTCCCAGATCGTCAACGGAGTAAATGAGCCGCTGCAGTGCTCTATCTCCACTGTCACAACTTTCCCAGAATCTTTTTTTATTGTACTTAGACACCACGTATTGGAGATTCCTTTATACTAGTTGTCAAATCTAATCAATACAGAAATTTCTTGTATTGTTCCCTCTCGTGTTATTTTTTGGATGTCGACAAAAATAACGACTTTGCTGGGAAGTGCTTCTCCTCCAACGAGAAGCTGGTGATGCAATCTGACGTGGCCAAGTTGGGGTCGACTTAGAGG
This sequence comes from Iris macrosiphon, assembly GCA_036927795.1. Lineage (NCBI taxonomy): Eukaryota > Viridiplantae > Streptophyta > Magnoliopsida > Asparagales > Iridaceae > Iris > Iris macrosiphon. Next base: position 42,763,257 of record JAYESA010000013.1, read on the forward strand.
ATATTGGCCGTTCGGTTTGACCAACAGGCATTCGAAGACATGCTGGACAAGCCGAGCTCCAGCGTGAGGCCCGCACGACCTCGGAAGACTCATAAGATTCGGGACGCTATGGCCGCTGCACTACACCCGAGATTTATGGCCAATACAATATCAACCCCCGTCGCAGATGCACATGCGGTTGACTTGTATCCTACCAACAAGTTGAGTTCTTCAACGAGGCCCGTACGACCTCACAAAGCTCGTAAGATTTGGGTTGCTAAGGCCGCTACGCCGAACCCAAGTCTGTTCCAGAAGCCTCGCCAACCTCCACCATAGATGCACAAGTGGTTGGCACACATCCTTTCTCCATCTCCTCTCTCGAGAAAGACGGTGGCAAGTCCCAAGGAGTCCGCCCAGTGTATAGGTCAAACAAGGACAGATGCGTGACACCCGCGCATAGGCACATGGAATCTCCTCCGGACAAAGCTGTCTTCAACAAGGACTCATAGTCCTAATTTGGAATCCCTATACTATGCATCTAAAAGTGCCAGTTTAAGGAAATCTAAACCAACCCGAGCTATGCGCGCTCAGGGGGCTGTGCAACCAGTCCCCCCCAAAAATATGCCACTTCTTGTTATGCGCACTACTGATGAAAGACTTTATAGAGCAGACCCATGCATTCATGCGCCAGATGTAGGTCGACCCTTAAAGCCTTCCCGAACCCACTTGGACATCGTAGTTGCACGTAATACAAGTCGAGAAATAAACAAAGTAAGGACCGACCCATGCACCCAACTTGGCTGTGCACATAGAGAGGGTCCATCTCACAGCAAGTCTTCCGCTAATGATCTGGTTGCAGTTTCTGCAAAAGAACCGGGCCAGGGAGAAAAATCTCCACTTTTTCTTCCATGTGCAAGGGTTGCCCGAACACATGAAATGGGGGCGAAAGTGAAGTTTTCATCGTCGAATTTTCACAATGTGATTAGTCACAAATGTAAGACGAGAGAAGCAACCCTCGCACATAATGTGTCCCCTTAAAGGCACGCCTGTGCCAACATTATCATCATCTGTTGCTGCACTCAAGCACTAATTCCTTCAAGAAGATAGTTGGTGTTCGAATGATTGTACCCCGCGATACCAATCCGTCAACATCCTAGGAAGCAGGCTCACAACGAGGAGGAATTGCCTGTCACTTTATGTTGCTCAATATGGAGATCTTCCTCCTGAAGAAAATCTCGATGAAAAGCTCACCTAACCGAAGGGTGTCAGTTGGTGCATCACGAAGCCATCGGCGAGGTAGCAGATAGGTACTCCCGTGGGGGTGTTTTAAGGCACACGCTCGAGAACGAAGGCTGGGGGTAGCCATACCTTCCCGATTAAAGCTACAATTGAGGCTGGGGGTAGCGATCCCCCGATGTTCCACTTCAACCCTGCCTTCTAAGTAGACAGTGAATCCTTACAAACGGGTGATGGCTTAATAGGTGGTAGCCACACCATCTATGATGAGCCCGCGATCGAGACTGGATATAGCAATCCTCCAAATTCCGAAGATGATGCAATAATGCCTACTTTCCCTGAGGACAACGAGACTCAAGAATCTGGGATTGAGAGTGAGGTGTCCACCTTCTCGTCCACCTCATCCCATGTAATGCTGGTATACATAGCGAAAGACGAGCATGGTGCAGAATCCAGCAACCAACAATGCCTTGAGGAACTCGAAGCCATGATACAGGCTTTGAGCACTTCAATGCAGACTCTGACTCATACAGTACTAGAACTCAGAAAGAACTTAGCCTCAACACAGCAACAAGCTCTGGGATAAGTAAACCCAGATCAAGGGACCAACAAGGAATCCGACATCCCTGATTCGGCTCCTCCTCATGTCGTAAGTAGCCAGACCGTGCATCGATCCTCTACCGCTCTCTTGTTGGACGATATCCAGGAGACTCTAAGGGACCTGTTTCTCCGTGTGGATGCTCGAGATAATCAAGATAGACTCTAGAAGCTTGGGATCCGACAACCCTATCATCCCGAATGGGATAACCTGGTATACCCTTCCAAGTACAAGCTACTATCTCTGACTATATTTTTGACGGAAAGATGTTGCCCCGTTAATACATGAGATACTTCTAATCTACAAAGAGTCACCTACCTCAGGATGACGCCTTACTCACCAACTTGTTCGTCGGAGAACTATCCGAGGTCGTGTTTGAGTGGTTCTGCAGTCTCCCAGATAAGTGCATTTCTTCCTTCGAGGACCTGAAGTCCCTTTTTCTTGCCCGATTTTATAAATGAGTGATGGATATGACTATGTCCTTTCTCATAGACATTACCCAAGGGAACAGGGAAGTTGTACGAAATTACATCAAACGATTCCGATATGTAGTACTGAAATTGCCTTTCGGCATCCCCGAATCCTCGCTAATGGACACGTGCCAAAAAAAACCTTCTACCGGCAGTTAGACTCTGGATGACGTTTGGCCCATTCAGCGACTGGACAATATTTATCATAAGTATTGATGTTGCCGAAAAGAGCACGATAAATGCGTGCTTATTGGGATTCCAAGCTCCTAAAATTGAAGACAAGGGAAAGTATCCTTTCACCTCTAGTAAAAGTTATGACAGTAAAGAGAAGCATGCCCTGACAGTGAACTTGTCCAAAAATCCAACCTCGCCTGTTACCAAACTAACAGAGCCACCAAGGGTACATGAGACTTATTCCTTTGATGACGATGATGTCATGGAACTCTTCAACATCTTGATGAAGGGAAATAAGATTAAGCTACCCGATATCAAGCGCCCTGATAAAGTAGGCAAAGTCGACAATCCCAAGTATTGTCACTATCATCGATACGTTCATCATTCCATACGAGACTGTTATATATTGAAAATGCACATACAATGACTGATTGACTCCAAAGCACTCACCTTGGACTACGAGTATAAGACAGTCACTACAAATATGGTATCCTTACAATTTGGCATCTTTTCGAAGACTGAGAACCAGGACGGTGCCGTCCCTATCCCAAAGGTGATAATGGAAATAGTTAACCTTCTACCGGTACGCGACCAAGCAACCGGGCTGGTTTCCCTCACTACTCCAAGAGGCGAAGTCATGTGGATTCATCCAGACCTCATCCCGGATATGACATGGCTAGCAGTACCTCCTACCTCCAAGTCCAAAAGAAATAAGACCAAGTCCTGTCATACGGTCTATTCGTCAATGGACGAAGCTCTAGCAGGGGTAACCAAGTCTGGACTAGCCTATCAGCACGACTATAATGCTCCCGATGACTCTGCCCCTCCAGTAGTTGAACCCTTATCTATGATCCAAGTCCATCCAAGCTTTCTGTAGCGGACAAGCAAAAGCAGAATAAAACTCGCTATGATAAACCTCTACGAAAGGATGCAACTCAAGGGCTAGAGAAGCCCTACAACTTTGACATATTGGCACAACAGGCCAATACTCCCACTAAGTTGTCTCTCTTTGGGCTCCTGCTTCTTTCCAAGAAGATCCGTGATGCTCTAAGTGAGGCATTACAAAACGTCGACTCCTATTTGGCTCAAGTCAAGCCACCGACTGAGAATCTTGCAACATGTCCTCACTGCAACAATATGATGGAGGCGATCCCAAATATCATATTCTCTCAGCAAGACATGTTGTTGAAGAACAATAGGCACAATCATCCCCTGTATTACACAGGATACATCAGAGCCATTAAAGTGGACCAGATGTATATCGACCTCGAATCACCCCTCAACATCATCCTATGAAGCCTGCTACAAACTTTAGGGATCTCGATGCATCGGCTGGCAGCCCCTAATACCACCATCAACGGCTTCAACGCTGGAAGAAGCTATCCTCTCGATAAAATTTGCCTGAAGTGCCAAATAGGTGATCTCCGAACGGAAGTGACCTAGTATGTCATCGACGTGGAGGTATCCTACAATTTCCTGCTAGGACGTCCGTAGATACATGAGTATATGATTGTTCCATCTACTCTCCGTTAATGCTTAAAATACGTCAGCGAATATGGCATTGTCAAACCAGAATTCGCTGACATGGATCCTTTCAAAGGAATCGAGGCGTACTACTTCGACTATGTCCTGTACAAACAAATACATCTAGATGAAGGTGGTAATGACGTTGATGATGAAGCCGACATTGTTACACCTTCAGACACTCCCCTAAGGATTTGTCTCAAAGGATGCCTAGTGCCCGCAGCTGCTCCTCTCGTGGTCAAACTTCGTAGAAAGGCACCCAAACTGCCTGTGGTCAAGCCCTGGAGATTGAGACACCTTCCAAGCAAGGATCCTCCTGCCATGAGAACCCCAGAGCAGCTGGTAGTCAAACTCAGCAGAAAAACTCTAGCACCGTTAGTGTCACTGGCAGCCACTAGAGAAGATGAACTAAAATAGTACATCTCGACATCCACCGACATACCATCCTTTGATGACGTGATCCCTTTTGAGGAAGTACCTTATTTTCTCAATAAGGGGTTATCACCAAATTAAAATAACATTTCTATCCCTAGCAGGGGGACATAAAAATGTAATGGTTACAACTGCTTTCTCCCCCACCAAGTTTTTTTTATTTTCACTTTAGTTATCTGTCTATAGCATACAGAAAAATCTATTATCTGTACTCGGGAGTCCCGAGTACACAATGGATAATGGATCCCCAAAATCTTCCTATACGATTATGAGTTCACGTCCATATTACCTCTGAACCATACTCCTAATATTATTAGTAAGGTTTGCCATGTCAATATTACCTCTGAGTAAACCTTCCTATGTGATTATGAGTTCACGTCCATATTACCTCTGAACCATACTCCTATGGTTTGCCACATCCATATTACCTCTGAGCAATCCTACTTCTGTGACTAACAATCATCACGTCCATAATACCTCTGATGGTGGTAGTCACCTAAACTTATCATTCGTACTTAAGTATAAGTACTCCAATGATGGTAAGTTCTCAAAACCTATCACGTTCATATTACCTCTGACAGAATTTTGTCCCAAACTTATTATTCACACCCAAGTATGCCATGAATAATAAGTCCACTTTTATATTCTCGGCTTCATACTACGTCCATATTACCTCTGTTACAATATCCGAGATTCGCAATTGCAAGAGAAAATTTTTTTATTCCAAAAGAAAAAAGAGAGCGAAAGGACTACATAAAAGGGCATAACAAAGCCCTATCCAGAATAGAACAAAATACGAGAAAGTTATGACCACTAAGGGTCTTCAATATTCATACCCAATTTGGAAATCTGATGTCTCAAGGAATCTATTTTAACTTGGTCGCTATCCGCAGCCCAACGCTCGGCCTCTCACTGTAACTCGGCCTCATCCTCAAAAACAATCAGCCTCTCGTGCTTCACCTTCAAATCTATCATCCGAGCCTTCAAGTTCATAATATACCAGGCATTGTCGTTAGCTTGTTCATTGAGGGTGAGATCCTCTAAAGCCACATGGCAAGCATCAGACTTAAGTCCTGCCTCCTCCGCCTGAAGCTGCCTAATCTGTACCTGCACATTCATCAAACGTTTAGCCAGTGTCTCCTGAGTACGGGTACGAGACTCCTTAGCAGCGACAAATTCCATCCCTTGAACCTTGTTTCTGCCACTTCATGGTCAAGGATTGCCTTGCGGAGAGGGTAGGTTGATAGGTCCTCAGCAACTGCAACAATCAGTTTACCCTTCTCCTCAGTAATCAAGGATGCAAGACCCGCCATGTCAAACTCCTTCAGTTCAGTGAGGCAACTATCAAGATCATCCACATACGCCTCCAACACATAAGCTCTGACTTTATTACCAGAATAGCCCCTGATCATCTCAACCTAGGACAACGTTGAAGTTCTGACCAAAGTAAATGGCCGGTCCCTCTCCAAGACACCAGACACTCCCCACTTCAGAAGGTGGTAAAAAGCCTCAATATGAATCCTAGCATAGTCGTCCACTTCGGCCGAACTTAACGGAGTCATTGGAGGCATTACCGACGAAGTCCTCGCAGAAAGAGGTATTGTGACTGGCATCGGAGCAGCTGCCATGGCAAAAGAAAACAAGAATTAGCTATTAAAGCATCTATGTAGGATCGTTAGGGAAAATCTAGAGGGGGTAAATAGAGTGGGTGTGTGCAACGAAAATAATAATCACCAATTAAAAAATTAAGCTACGTAAAGGTAGTATATATAACAACAGATATATCAACTGTAAATTTGCAATAAAGTAAATGTTGAGAAGAGAAAATGCAAACATCGAGATTTTATCCTAGTTTTCTTTTGAGAGGACTAGTCCAAGCCCGAGAACTCTTTCTCAGAGTTGTATCCACTATAATCACCAATAGTGAATCACAAGCTTTGATCTAAAGGCTTGCAGACTACTTACAACATCGAGCTTTGATCCGAAGGCTCGAAAGACTTCACACGTGCGTTTGATACGAAGGGCACGCCGACTTCAAACACTAGAGAGAGAACTTGACAAACCAAGCTTTTACAACTCTGATAGACTTCTAAATCGGAACCGTTTTGGCACTAGAAGGCTGGGAGTTGAACTTGGGAATGAAGAAGGTTTATAGCTCAAATAGATAGATAGAGATATGAAAGTGAGTGGATGAGTGAATGGCTTGATAAAAATGGTATAGAATTTTACTCTATTAATAGAGTTTTTCTAAACCGAGTTTGGGGTAAATTTGGATACCCAACGTTCAGATATTTGAACGTTAGAGCCTGGTCATCCACAAGAGAAGGCTGACTCGGCTTTCTGGTTTTGACCCTGACTAAGTTTGGTCTGAGTTTGGCCCGAGTTTAGTCCGAACTTTGTTGGTCAGTTTCCAGAATGTTGGGTCCAGGTTTGGTTTGGTTTAGGCTATTTTTGAGTGGACTAGGTTCTGGTTTAATATGGGTTTGAGTTTCCTAGTGCCAACACAAACCCAATGTATATTTTTTCCTATACTCAATAAATATAAAATACAGACTCAATAACGTAGCTTGTAGACTTGTTCCAGCATTGTCTTCAGCAAAGTAACAAAGATGCAATGCCTGTCATTTTGTGTGTCGTATCGAGTCATACCAGATCATAGTTAGTCGATTATCGAAATTGCGTTGATGGTTATCCATTTGGGCCAACAATCTAAGGAGCAGAAAAGTTGGACACTTACTCCCCCACTCACTGGAAGAAGCTGGAGGCTGTTCGACCACCCATGTTGGTCCCATCACTATACCAAAGGGCTACGTGACCGCTACCTCTTCAGCTCCTGTCGGACCCAACTCAGGTTTAGGTTCTCTCGTGATCGAGGCCTCTACGGGCATCTCCATTCCCGCATCTAGCTTATAGCAGGCAGTACAACGAAAGGCATCCCTTCAGTACCAATCTTCAGAGAGGTTGCCCTCGAGCCAGGATCCCTCACAGTTGGGGTATTCTTTCCTCCAAGGATAAATGTTCCCTTGGCAGATGCTAAAGCAGAATACGGCAAGATAGTATAAGACTCCTCCCCTACCTCCCTAACATTACCTTTCCTTATACTCTAGGAACCTACTTGAGGGGTGCCTACAAAATTTGTCATAATTTTATCTACCTTTCTGAGTAAGGTAGAAAAGCGAAGCAAGAAAGGGTCTTCCATCAAGTCAGCTAGAGGATACACACCCAGAGGGGTTGGTTGTCTTGAGCGGTCTCCCCCAGCATCATAATCAGCCATCAGGTTAGAGAATTCATCAGTTGCAAAGTCAAAAGAAGAATTACTACCACTCGGGACGTCCTCGTCCAGTGGACTATCCCAATAACTGAAGTCCCCAGCCAGGGGCACATCCGGGATAGGATCTTAAAGGGTAGGGTCCTCAAGAACAATATTATTGAATAATAGTTCCCTAAAAGGACGGAATACCACTTTTGCCTCCTCTTCCAGAATATCGAGGGACTAGCCACGTGGCAATGGCCAGCAGCATAACTCCAATGGACAAACCCAATTTAAGGGACCCGTTAGAGTGCACTTAAGCTGTAATATATAAAAGTGGTCTACGAATACCTGTCACAGTCTATATATCTAATCTCATCCACAATAAGTAATAAAATCACAAAGAGACAAATCCAGTCATAATAATATAAAATGATCTGTCCAATCAAAGAAATATAAATAATGTCATGGGGAACAACCCGTCATCAAAATAAAAATAAAAATAAATCCAAGTACAATATCCAGAAGTCACTACAAGGTCAAATATCCAACAACACTAAACATAAATAATGAATGGTGAGAATACTGTGTGCTTAAGAGAAGTCCTCCGGAATAACCTCGTCCTTTGCAACCTGTACGTCTCCAATAGTAGCACATGTCCCATAAACCTCGGGATAGCTCTCCTCGTCTATACCTGGGGACATAATCCGGATCCAGGTCCTCAGGGGACATAACAAGGTACAATAAACACTCAATCCAAATGAAATACAACAAGTAAATATAAACAGATCCTCAGGGCAAGCTATGTAACCAGCTAAGTGAAATAAAAATGAAAGCATCACTAGTACTCAGGCTGAGACCACTACAAGCTTTGTGTCGGGGAGCCGGTAGCAGGAATATCAAGTAATGGGCCAAGATCTGGAATAGAGGCTAAAGCACCGCAATAATAAATATATATGTATGTAATCAGCCTATAGCCTGTGTATCTCTTCCCACCCAATGTAATCACACGTCTCATGTCCACGACATCTCATATCCATAAAACGCAAGATCATGACCTCTAGCTAGTACAACGAGTCATAATAATATTCATATAATATGCAAGTCTCATGTCACGAATCGTGTAATCCTATACAAAATTACCATGTATATCTCAGGAAAGATTCTGTCACATAAAATAGTGTCAAGTGTCCTACGTTATGGCGTACTTGGTAAAGCAAGCACGTAAAAATATAGGATCGCGGAATAAACTCTCTAAGTAAAGTTGCGCGACTCCGTGTACGGCATCGACACCCAAATCTTGTTCGGACGCTAAGCAACGTCTCATGGTCCTAGGTTGAACAGATACATCACAGAAGTATATATAATAAAAGAACACAAGCAAGTAATATAACAGGATCTCTGCAGGTTTGGCAAGGTACACTTGCCTGGATTTTGAACTCCGTCACTGCTACTGAGAAAGTTGAATCTGCACGTACACCTCCGGATGCTGAAACAAACATCACCAATATTCTTAGAATACTAAAAATATCTAGGATTGACTACCCATAAGTCCAATTTGGACACAGGGGCAAAATTGACAGTTTTGGGTCAAAGCGGGGTCCACATGTGGCCCACTTCGTAGCGTAAAATGTGTCGGAGACAAAGTTCTCCAAATTCGTCAAACTTAGTGTCTACGAATCCAGAACGATGATACGAACTTAACAGACCATCCAGAAGTGGATTTCGATAAGTCGATCACAAAATTGCCGCTCATGTGGAACCGTGGGGCCCATAAAATGATGTTTCGTCAACGTTCTCAGAATCGAACCAAACTTGGGTCACAGGACCAGCATAATGCTGCAAATCCAATGGCACAAGTTTCATTGCGAAACAATAAGTACACACAAAGTTATTGTGAGTGTCAGAACAGGCTGATACGGGATTTTTTGATGGATACGCGTTGATTTCGGTGTGCACGCACATCCAAATCAAGTTTCGCAAAAGTCCACACGTCCGCATTTATGTTATGCGCCTTTCGATGCAACTCGTATACGATAAAGTCGCCTCGTTTGGCGGGACGCACTGCATATCGCGAGATTTTTGGTGTTTTAAAAACAAGTTTTTGGTCGTTTTGAAACCAGAATAATTTAACCATTATAGCAAACTAATAAAAATTAAAAGAACAGTAAAAATCTTGGTTATATTGTGAAGAAGTCCCTTCAATTATATTTTGAAAATAATTAACGAGTTGGTAGAAAATTATGCATGAACATGGGGGTTGGATCAAAATTCTGACTTTTTTGAATAGTTTTTCGGCCAACTTCCGATAGATTTTTTGATCAAACCGGGGTGCCTAAATTTGTTCCACTTGAAGGAAATCCTAGAGGGTTATGTTGTGAACATACCAGCAAAGACGGGACGAGAATTGGATGAGCGAGGAGGACAGAGGCTGTGTGGGAAGTAGGGGCCATAAGGCGCTGTGTGTGCGCGCCGGGGGGGGGTGGGGGAAGACGGCGGTGCGGGGCGACTACGGGCGGCGGCGCTGCTACGGGTGGCAGCGCGGCTCCGGTGGTAGTGATGGTTAGGGTTGTGTTGGTGATGGTGGAGGTAGGATTAGAGTTAGGGTTAGGGTTTTGTGTTGTCTATATATATACATATATATAGGAGAGAAGAGGGGGGTGTTCTCCTGTGTACGCACGGGTTAGGGGAGAGTTAGTTTAGAGTTAGGATTTTCTAATAGATAGGGTTTGGGTTAATGGGTTTAGGGTTTAGGTTTAATTTCTATTTTCTTTTGTTTTATTTGTTTTATTTATTCAATAATTGAACAAATTTTTTTTTAAAAAAATAATTAGGTCCTTGGAATTTTTTTAGAAAATTCATATCTCCTCCAATAAATAATTTACAACCAATTTATATTAATTAAATAATATATTTACTAAATATTAATGGATATTAAATTAATTAAATAAATCCATAAATTATATTTTCTATATAATATTAAATGGGAGCGTGCAGGGGGTTCGAATAACGCAACTCGAGTGTCATGTCCGTAATAGGACCATTTAGGCTCATAGCATGAATTTAGTTGGGATCAATGGGTTGGTGTGGAGTGTTAAAATCGTACGCCACGACAAAATGGCTAATTAATCATCGTTTACTCGTAATTATGTCACGAAAGTTGTGCGACCAAAATAAGGCATGGGATTACGAATTTGTGAGGGATAGTCATGGCAGGAGCCTACTCGTCTAAGTCGAGCATGCTAGGTTGGTTGAAAGGAAAAAGCTAGTATTGTACTCAAGTTCTTAAAACCATGGGGAATGGTTTCCAAAGTTCGATTAAATTATCGAACAAAATATTAAAATAAAAAAATAATTATTAATTACCGAACTAACCCTATGTAAAAAATCAGGGTGCTCACAGAGAAGGAGGAGCTTAACTCAACTCCATCTCAGCATGCTACTACTACTAGTAACTGTCGACATCGCAACAAAAAATAAGATAGTTTCTGGTGAAGGGTGTAAAATCTTATTTATTGTATATTGACAAAGTGTACAAGAGAAACCATATATAAGAGAATCTAAGTACAAAAAGAAAGATCTGGGCAAGTGTGACGGTAGAGATCGAGCACTATAGCGGCTCCTTTACTACGTTGATGATCCGGGACCAAAGAGGTTGACGAGGCCTCGGTGGCGCTGCTGTCTCCTTTTTCTTCCTTCAGAATTTTAGATGTGATATCTCTTCTGGTGGTCGTGACCCCTTATGCATGTGGGGGACACCCACTATTTATAGCCTAAAGAAGGAATCCATGCAGGCACATGTACACTGGTTGTATATTTGCGCATGGCACGGCGGGCACATGCTGGATTAAGGCTGCCACGTGGCAAGTTAAGATCTGGGGTTGCTGGTTCTCATAATACTCGTGACATGTGTCCTGTCTTAATTTGGATTAATGTGGTTGCACCTTGGGACTACTGTCGCTTGGTGCATAGTGAGTACTGAAAAAGTGGTTGCACATGGCACTGCTGGCGCATGGGACACTAAGATGCGTAGTGGCGCATGGCACTGCATGGCACATGAGACACTAATATGCATAATGGCGCATGGCACTGCTTGGCACATGAGACACTAAGATGCATAGTGGCGCATGACATGACTTGGCACATGAGACACTAAGATACAAAGTGGCGTATGGCACTGGGCCATTGAGGCGCATGGAACGGGGCCATTGAGGCGCATGGGGCTAATTTTTCATGCTTTTATAAGACCCCCTTCAAAGTTTTTGAACTTAAATTTGCATATTTTTAAAGTTCAAAATACTTTGAACAGGAGCATGGAGGGCATAGGTGTAATGACCTCTTTATGTTTGGCGCATCCGCGGCACAACATGTTGTTTGGCGCATCTGGCTATTGGGTTACCTGGGGTTGCTTGGCTAGGCGCAACCGACTTATTATCGCATCGGGCTACTAAGCGCATCCATCTGTAGCTCAGCTAGGCACAACTAGCTTTTTGGCGCATAGGTTCACTTGGACGTTTGACCAACCGTCAAGTCAATGCGTCGCTTCGTCTTTGAAGAGGGGCCCACTTTTTGAAGCTTCGCTCGAGGAACTGAAGAAATCGAAGCGTCGGCCGCCCCCGTGAGCCCCACCCTCTTATATATACTCCACGGCCTTTAGAGAGAGGGCTTCCTTTTGCTACTTCCTTTTCTTTCAACTCCTTCTTGCCCCCGTCAACTTTGTTCTATCTCCATGGCTCCCAAGGGCAAAGAGAAGGGAAAAGAGAAGACCCCCACGGTGAAGACTCCGGTCGAACCGATAGTCAAGGAGTTGACATACGTTGACGTGCGGGGGGATGTGAAAGGTAACGGTGGGCAAGGCATTGCGATCCTTTGCCCCTTTTTCTTTTGTTTGAACCTTCATTCTTTCTATTCCATTTTTTTTCTTTTTAGGCTCCGCTGCATGGATGGGTCCAACCCAATCTGAAGCATGTGCGGACTCATCACAGTTGTGGCATATTGACTTAGCTCTTTAGCTTCATCTTGTAGATGCTCCGTTAGCTCAACTACTTTTCGCGCATGGGCAAAGTCATCTTAGGACGCCTGTCATGAAGCATGTGTCGAAATGCCACGTATATCCATTACTCACACTTCACGGGGAATGCTCTAATGTGCTGTTCCTTCATGATGCGTGGGGGGAGGGTGGGGGTGATGCGCCAGTATTTCACATATTTGTGCCGAGTAACAGATGTGCGCATGTCTGACCAATGCTCGCATACTTTAATTTTCGCATCTGGAATCTGACGTCTTGTTTGGTTTGTTCTTGCAGTCTCAATGGCCATGCCTTCAATGGATGAAATTCTTTTTGGCCGAGCCTTGAGTACGCTAGGCTTGGACTTCGTCAAAGAAGTGGTTATCCCGGCCAAAACTCTCATTGCGGTGGGCCAATATTCTAGGAGAATGGGGCTTATTGAGGAACATGACTTTACCTTCCTCCAACGTATGATGCACCCGGGAAAGATTCTTGTAGCTGACGGGTCGGAGGAGTATTTCTTGAAGCCCTAGTTTCTTTTTGGGGACAGAGTGATCCATAAAGATGAATCAAAGCTGAAGTTCAAGGAAGAATGACAATTTGAAGCTAACGACGTAAAGCTATGGATTCCCAAGATCGAATGCCAGTTGCCTCTTTCGGCCTTCACTTGTCTAGGCTCAAATAGGAATATGGACTGGGAGCTCACTCCTTCCTCGGGCGGCATGATATCCGGTCACTTTGAACTTTTGATGAGTACTTATCAAAGGGATACTTTTGGATTTGCAAGGGATGGGCCTTCCTACTCCTTATGAGTGTTACGTCCCGACAATATGGTCAGTGAATTGGCCCCAGAGCTTCAGGTCTTTGGAGCTTCAACTTTTGCCAATCGACTTTTGGAACATAATTTTTCCTACCCGCCTGGTTCTATTTGAGGGATCAGCTGGACTCATATTGACCAAGAGTGGATAGACCTGACCTCATGGATTCTCACAACCTATGAGGTGGACTTGAAGAATCTTGAGTTGTACTATGCTTTAAGGGCCACTCATTACGGGGTGGGGGTAAGCCGTGATATTTTTTTGCCTTGATAGAGATGTACAACTGTGATTTAGGGACATTCTTCACACCCAGAGGCAAAATGGGCATGGCCTCCATGAGATGCACGAGGTCTCTCGGCTCCCGTGGGGTACTGATCCCTACGAGAAGTACATTTGTTGTAACGAGGAGGTTGCAGCTTTGGAACGAGCAACCCTGAGATGATGGCCGTGTACAAAGAATTGTTGTGTCATCATCAAGTAGGTCATAGTCAGGACAAGACAAGGGCTTCCCCCATGTTACCATCTGCCAACGATAACTTTTCAAGATGCCTCTGGCCAAAGAGGTGGGAGGACGTCTCTCTACTCGCCAAGATTGTTCCATAAAGAGAGAGGACTTAATGGCCTCTATGAATGAGAAAAACCCTACAATATATGGTAATGGAAAGCCAAGTTTTGAGATCTTTTCCTTTTTCATTCATGACCTTTTTAACTTGTCACCAAAAGCGGCACTAGCGGGCTTTCTGACGATATGGCTGCGCAACTGTATTATTCCTGGCGTGTCGGGCTCTTTAGAAAGAGTTAGCAGAAACCTGATCTTACTGGCTGTAAAACTCATTTTTAGTCACCGGCTCGCCCTTCTCCCTGCCATGGTCTACAACATTCATCATGGACTACAAGAGTTTGTAAAAAAGCTAACACTGAAAGGGAAAAACAAGGGAGACTTCCCCCGAGTAGAGTTACCCTACCACTATTTGATGGGTTGGTTAATCTTCCATTACTCTGCGGTAATGAACCCTAGTATACAGGAAGACACTGAGGACGGGAGATCATTTCTCTGACGTTATCGCAGAAGGGAGTGGGTATATTCAGGTATACTTGTTTGTCGTAGGGCGTTAAGCTTTATGGATGCTTACAACTTATTTGTGGTTCCTTCTCGGTATACGGGTTTTACGGTAAGTAAAGATCTTAAGGACATCGGTACCGGGTCTTCTGGCTTGTCGAGTGTCACATCCCAGTCCTAAAATACGTAGGAGCAGATATACATTCACATGCCAGCTGTAAGAACAAGTATATGAACCAAATTTAATGGACCTAACCAGTCATAGTACGCCGTAAAATATAACTAAGACTCAATATCACAGGCTGGTAAAATCTAGTCTCATCCACAAAAGATCACATAATAAAAAACTGAATGAAATAGGTAAGTCTCAGAATCCACTACAAAAGAATATCTATTGGAGAATAATCCACAAAAATGAGTACAAAATTATACTGGAAGAATACAACTAAGCAATAAAGAAATAGTTCGGGTGTCAACTAACTAGATAACGACACCCAAGACACTAAGCAACTATCATCCATGAATTAATGCTCAAAGAAACTCCTGTGGCTCCACCTCGAAGTCCTTGCCTGCAAAATCTTTAACTCCGTAATCCGTCGGGTATAAGTGCTCGTCGGGATCTGGAAAAGGTGCCAGGTCCTCAGAGGGACATAACAAGTACACAAGAAATTGACATGCATGAAAGTAAAGAAGTAAACAAAACCATGTCACACCCTAGTCCCAAAATACCGAGGGACTAGCCACGTGGCAATGGCCAGCAGCACAACTCCAATAGGCAAACCCAATTTAATGGCCCCTTTAGAGTGTACTTTACATGTAATCAACAATAAAGGTATACAATATATGTCATAGTCTATGTATCTAATCTCATCCACAATTCATAAACAAGAGGCAATATGATAAACCAGTCTCAAGTACCAATACCATAGATGAAACTGTCTATCCCCATATAATAAATAAATATTACGGGAAATAACCCATATCAAAATAATGAGAGAGAAAATATCTAAGTCCATAACTAATAATCACAAGACATCATACATAAAGATAATCTGAGAACTCAAGAGAAGTCCTCCGGTACGACCTCATCCTCGGCTGCTGGAACTGCTCCGATATCAGCTCCTGACACGTAAACTTCGGGATAAACCTCCTCGTCAATACCTAGGGACATAATCCATATCCAGGTCCTCAGGGGACATAACAAGGTACAATAAACACTTAAGACAAAAGTGAATAGTATAATGGTATGAATAAGGGAGAAGCTACAACAATCAACTATGTGATATGAAAATGAGAGTATGGTATCGTACCCCGGGCTGATACTAACGAAAGATCTCAATGGACACTTCCATAATCTAATAGTACACTCAAGGCTCCGTGTGAGTGAATCCAGGAGGAAGATGTATATATAAATATAATACTTTAGATTCCGCATAGAGAACCTAAAGCCTAATACGCTATAAATAGTAATAAGTAAAATATGCCCAGAGCACGATGAAGACTCTCCCCATCCAATCTAACCTCATGTCTCAATCAAGACACGCAAGATCATGACCTCTAACTATCAACACAAGTCATAGTCAATATGTACAATTATAATTACCACTATAGCATGCATCCTGTAGTCCTATCCAGAGTCAAAGTACCACGATTAAGTCGAGAAAGACTCTGCCACATGAATATCGTGTCAAGTGTCCTACGGTCAGATGTGCAAATAATATATGCACAAAATATGGGTTCGAAAGAATGACCCTCTAACTACATACTCGACTTCGCAGGAGATGTCGGTACCCGAATCTTGTTTGAACACAAAGTATCGTATGATAGCCCTAGGCTTAACGTGTACATCAATAAGCCACACAAATACAATATCCAATGCATAAATAATATCAAATAAATAATTTAGAACTGTAAACATCTTGGCAAGGTACACTTGCCTGGTTCTACAATAAGTAATGGTAAAGATGATCCCGCGTCCACTCCTTCGAAATTCAATTGACCTATAAATAAATTAATTACTTAAGGGTCCAACCATGATTTCTTATAATTATATCTAAATTTTATAGTTTTTTTGACGTCATGCAAAACCAAGCCCGTTATTATTTCTAACAACTTTGCTTACTTTTACAGGATATCGAGACCTAGTTTCTTTGTTTTTGACTTCCAAAATTTAAGTTTAAGTCCCCAAATAAAGAAAATGGAAATAAATATTAATAAATCATATATTCCATAATTAAACATAATTTTTATGAATTTATAATAATAAATTCCAGATTTGACAAAATAAACATATTTCAAGATTTTTGCCACTTTAGGTTTGCTAGTTTTGTCCGAAACTTATTCGAGACATAGCCAATCCATTATTATAGTTTATATTTATTAAAAATATTTTATATCCTATTATATTCTGACCTAATCTCAAAAAATATTCACCTATTTATTTTATCCAAAATAATCTCTATTTACTAGCAAACAATGTCATAAAGTCACCCGAAAACCTAGGCTAGTGGCCCTTAATTATAGGGTTCAGATTTGAAATTAAAATATTAGGGAATAAATTTAGAAATAATTATTTTTCAGTAATTAAACACCAATTAATTCAGTTTTATAATTCATATGTTTTCCTCAAGTAATCATATCAAAAAGTCCTAAACTAGTTCTATCGACAAGTAAATTATCACCAAACTATCATGAAGATTCCATATATATTCTAATATGGGGACAAGATGGCAAAACATGGGTTCTAAATCAGTAATTTGACATAACCTAAAAGTATCATGTCATGGGATTTGAGAAAGAAGGATTAAGATTTACCGAAACTGTTGGAGGATTTGAGGATGGTGCTTCTTCTTGTCCAAGAAATACTCTTTCTCGCTTGTGCTTGGCTTGCTACTCCCTTTGTGATGAGTAACTAATGATGAAAATGGTTCTTGATATATCTATGCGGACGATGGGGTTCTTCTTGAAGGTTTTAATGGTGTTTGGATGGAGAGATGGTGGAAGGATAATGAAAAGTGGAGCTTTTGGAAGTGAGGAAGGGATTTTTGGTGAAGGAGAATGTTGTGAGGGTTAGATGGCAAGGGGGGCTATTCCCCACATGAGGGAGAGGAAAAAGGGGTCAACTAGCTATGAGGAAGGGGTTTGATATAGTTAGGGTTAGGGTTAGGGTTTGTTGGTAAGTTGATATATATATGGCCTTTTTAAATATATTTAAATAAAAGAGGGGATTATCCTATTACTAATGGGCTTCGGCCAAGGAGGGGCTGTTCTTGCCCAAAAAAGTGAGGGTGGGGTTGGTTTTTATGGTTAGGATTAGATAAGGTTTGGTAGTTGGGTTGGTTAGGGAAATAGTTAGGTAGTTATTTACCAACTAGGTTGCCACCTATACCACTTTCTATAGATATAAATCCTATAAATATAAATAAATTAATTTAAATATCATATATATATATATATAATATATTTAATTGGAAACATTTGGGGTGCATTACATGCCTACATGTATTTGGGTTGGGTTTGGGTCAAGTTCTAGTCAAAAGGAGACAATTTTACGGTAACCGTAATTCTTGACGTCCTTTAATATTTTTGGAGCATGGGAGGGATCAAATAAATGCAAGATCCATGTTTCTACTATATTAGACTCAATTAAAATTATTATTATAAAATTTTTTGGAAGGAAAAATGTCGTGCATTACTCAAAATATCGAAGCCATGACAAAGGGTCATATATCTAAAAGAAGGTTTTATAAATTACTACTCTATTCTATTTAAATTAAATAAAATAATTAAATAAATTAAAAAAATACCAAAATAAACTTATTCAAAAATGAGGGGCATATAATCTACCCACCTTAAAAGAATTGTGTCCTTGTAATTAAGAATAAAGCTACTCTATGAAGCTATAATGACATAATAACTATGGCAGTTCTGAGGCCATACATGCATCCTCGAATAAATGAGGATATTGCTGTCGTACGACATCCTCTCGCTCCCAAGTGGATTCACCTGGAGAGTAATGCTTCCAAGCTACATGAACCAGTCTGATCGTTTGACCCAGCAGCGTCTTCTCACTAGTATCCAGTATCCCCACGGGCTACTTTTCATATCTCAAACTCGAACCTACTGCAATCTCAGAATTATCAACTACGTGGCTTGGGTCGGTCACGTACCTCCTCAGCTGTGAGACATGGAATACATCATGCACTCCCTCTAGAGATGGGGGTAATTCAAGACGATATGCCTCCTCACCAATACGCTCCAAGATATCAAAAGTACCAATGTACCTTGGACTCAGCTTGCCTTTATTTCCGAATCTAATGGTGTCTCAAGTTGGGGAGATCCTCAAAAATACGTGTTCGCCTTCCTTGAACTCTATAGGTCGTCGGTACATGTCTGCCCAATGCTTCTGCCTGTCCTGTGCTACACGAAGATAGCTCTGGATTTGCTTCACCTTCTCAACTGTCTGTGTCACCAACTCTGGACCGAGTATATATCGTTCACCTATATCACTCCAACATATAGGAGACCTGCACTTCATATCGTATAATGCCTCAGAAGGTGCCATCTGGATGCTCGCCTGATAGCTATTATTGTAGGAGAACTCCACCAGATGCAAATGGTCTTCCCAAGACCCTCCGAAGTCTAAAATACAATATCGTAACATATCCTCTAGGATCTGTATCGTGCGCTCTGACTGGCCATATGTATGGGGTTGGTACGCAGTGCTAAACTTGAGTCGAGTGCCTAAACTCTCCTGCATACTCTGCCAAAAGTGGGATATGAATCTAGAATTATGATCCGATACAATACTAAATGGAACTCATGCAACCTCAAAATCTGTCGCATATACATGTCAGCTAGGATCTCTGTGGACTGTCCGACTCTGAATGGCAAGAAATGTGTCGACTTTGTGAGATGGTCCACAATAACCCACAATGTATCCTTCCCAGAAGCGCTTCTCGAAAATCCTGTAACGAAGTCCATGGTGATATGTTCCTACTTCTATTCAGGGATGGGAAGTGGCTGTAACATACCTGCGGTCCTCTGGTGCTCGACCTTAACTTGCTGACAGACCAAACATTTTTTCATGAACTGTGCAATCTCTCTTTTCATTCCATGCCACCAGTAATACTGCCTCAAATCTCGGTACATCTTCGCACCTCCCGGGTGAATAGAGTAAATAGAGCTATGTGCCTCCTTCATCAACTCCTGTCTCAACTCTCTATTCAGTACATATAGGTGATTTCTATACCTTAGCATTCTATCCTCATGGATCCGAAGTCCTGTCTGCATACCGGCTTCCATCATTTCTCTAAGTCTCCAAAATCTAGCATCTGTCGACAAAGCCGTCTTGATCCTTTTAACTAGTGAAGACTGAACCTCAAGGTTAGCCAACTGTCCTCCTTGTCCTGGCAGAATAACCTCTATCCCAAGCTCCTGAATGTCCTCTAATAGCTGGGGCTGCATCGTCAAGAAATAAGCCATGGCCTTCCTGCTGAGTGCATCTGCTACGACGTTTGCCTTGCCCAGATGGTACTGCAAATCTATATCGTAATTAACCATCAATTCTAACCATTGCCTCTACCTCAAGTTGAGCTTATTCTGAGTGTAGACATACTTTAGGCTCTTGTGATCAGTAAAAATCTCCACTCGCTCTCCATAAAGATAGTGCCTCTATATCTTCAATGCAAAAATTACCGCAGCTAGCTCAAGATCGTGCGTCAGGTAGTTCTTCTCATGCACCTTCAACTGTCTCGATGCATAAGCGATAACTTTGCCATGTTGTATCAAAACACATTCCAATCCACTTTCTGACGTATCACTATATACTACAAATCCTTCTGGTCCTAAAAAAAGGTTCAAGACTGGTGCAGTCGTTAACCGCTTCTTTAACTCTTCAAAGACCTTCTAACACTCCTTTGTCCACACAAACTACTGGTCCTTACATGTCAATCGCGTCATAGGCTCTGCAATCCTCAAGAAATTCTGTACGAACCTCTGATAATATCCGACAAGTCCAAGAAAACTCCTAACCTCTGCAACTGATGTAGGTGTAGGCCATGTCTCAATTGAAGCAACCTTCTCTGGATCAACTGAAAGTCCTTTTCCTGAAATTATGTATCCAAGAAAAGGTACTCTATCTAAGCAAAATTTATATTTGCTGAGCTTGGCGTACAGCCTCTCCTGCCTTAACGTCTCCAACAAGATTCTAAGATGCTCCTTGTGTTCTTCGGGGTTTTTGGAGTATACCAAGATGTCATCTATAAATACGACCACAAACTTGTACAAGTACTGGTGGAAGGCCTTATTCATTAAGCTCATAAATACAGCTGGCGCGTTGGTTAAACCAAATGGCATAACTAAGAACTCGTAATGGCCGTACTTGGTCCTTAAGGCTGTCTTTGGTATATCTTCCTTCTGCACCTTAATCTGATGATAGCTGGATCTGAGATTATTTTTTGAGAATACACAAGCACCACTTAATTGATCGAACAGATCATCAATACGTGTTAAAGGATACCTGATCTTGATTGTTACAGCATTCAGTGCTCTGTAATCAATGCACAAGCGTACCGTTCCATCCTTCTTTGGTACAAACAGGATAGGCGCACCCCAAGGCGACATACTGGCTCGAATAAAGCCCTTCTCTAAAAGATCATCCACCTGTATCTTCAGTTCTACTAATTCCTTTGGTGCTAACCGGTACACAGATGAGGTAATAGGCTCTGCTCCTAGAGTCAATTCTATAGTGAATTCTATTTCCCGATCAGGGGTAAGCCTGGAAGATCATCGGGAAATACATCTACAAATTCTGATATAACCTTCGGGTATTTTGGCTCCCCTTCTGTAGTGAGTGCCTTAAAAGTAGGCTGTGCACCCTACTCTCTGGCTCCTCGAAGAAACTCAAACTCTGGATGTCCTGGCGGTCTAAAGATAACACATCCACGTCGGCAGTCTAAAGTTGCATGGTACTGACTCAACCAGTCCATACCAAGTAAAATATCATAGTCCGGCATGGAAAAAATTAAGAATTGAGCTCGCATCTCACGACCGCAAACTACTACTGAACAAGATCTACAAGTGTCACTAACGGGGATGATACCGCCTCCTGTAAGAATCCTCATAGCCTTCCGGAGGGGTGAGGTAGCTACTCTATGGGTGGCTACAAAACTTGCAGCTATGAATGAATGAGATGCTCCTGAATCAAATAATACTGTAGCGGGTAATGAAGCAACTAGTATAGTACCTACGATGACCTCTCTTGTAGTCTCCGCCTCCTCAATATTCATGGAAAATGCCTGACCTCTTCCCTAAGCTGGTGTTCTCTGCTGATGTACTTGCTGAAAAAGTGCTGTCTATGGTGCCAAGGATGGCCTTGGCTGATATCCTCCCGGAGATGGTGGTCTGGCTCCTCCAATTCCCGTCTGCGGTGCTCCTAGTATTCGATACGCTGGTCTCTGTGGCTGCTGGACCAACCTCGATGCTGGTAAATTGGGTTGGTGTTCTATTTGTTAGCTTTGCTTGAGCAAAAGCTCAATTTCCCTCTTTCCTTTAGTCCCACATCGGATGTGTCAACCCCTCCTTATGTGTATATATTATTTCCTCTTCATTGCTTTCTTAAAGTTGTTGTGTGGGGAACCCCTTGGGCCACACGCGCGCACCGCCGCCGCCGCCCGGCCCGGCTCGGCTCGGTTCGGTTCGGTTCGGCGCGTAACAGGTGCGGGTACGTGCCCACACCTACGGGCGCCGAATGCCGATCCAATTTACTCTTCGGGTTCGGGCTGGGATCCAAAAATATTTTTTGCTCCTCTTTCTTTTTTGAACCGTTCAAATTTTGAATGTTGGGACACTGTCCAGATTCATTGAACCTTGCCTTGCCACAGCTCATTTTTGACAGCAATTATCCCACGTTTTATTCATTACTTAATGGCCTGTTTATGAGCCATTAAGTACCTGTCTGTGGCCAGATTCATTGAACCTTGCCCCAGCTCCAGCCTATTTATTTGGTCTCCTTCTCCTTCATTTGACACAGAAAATAATCCTACGTCCAAACTCTCTTTCACTCCACTCTCAAACCACATTCTTATCTCCAAATCCTTGCTCTGGGCAGAGCTAAGTTCGATCTCTCTCTCCGAGTCGTGTGCGACAAAGAGAACCCGGTAGTCAGGGGGTTTTACCACTAGGAGCTTCCGAGAAACGTCTGCACATAGACCTCGGATAAACTCTTAGGGCAGTGCTTCGTGCACGACTTCTCCGGAGGCCGGTAACAATTTTATTTTTTATTTCCTTCTTCTCTGAAAAATAATATATATATTATATTTATTTTATAAATCCGGTAACAATCTAAGAGTTTATCCTTTTTAGCTACTGCTTCAAATTTTCAAAATATATTTCTGTCTACTGCTGCTTATTACAACAAGAACGAATTATGATTACTGTAGGCACATATATAAAAAAAAAATATTTTACAAACAAAAGAACAAAATGAATTACTTGTTACCAAATATAAATGCATACTTCCTACAAAATTTGTTCACATTTTAATTCTGTAGCATATATGTTAAACACTAGCATATTTGATTGTTAGCGAATTATTTATAACCTCCTAACATACTATAACACCTTTTGCTACATTCCTAATAAACTATAGTGCTGTCATTCTAAATAAATACTTGTCAAAATTGATTCTTAATTGCTGATAGCACTTTACTTGCTGTTAAAATAGTACTGTAGCAATTTAGTACATATTCATTGTTTGTAGCAAACTGATATAAATATAAAGTTACTGTAGCAAGTTTAATTTTTTAATTGTATTGCCAAAGCAAGAGTACTATTAATTTGTATTGTTAAAGCAACTTTATTATTTATTTTGTTTATAAGCATATTTGGTTGTGTATTAACATGACAAATTGTGTTGTTGGCTCACTATATTTGGCATATTGTTAATTCCAATTCCTTTGAACAATTTAGATCAAAATAAATAGTTAAAAGTGAAACTGCAAATCTCTTTGAGTCTGGATTCTAAAAGTAAAGATCAATTTGGGAACAAGCCGAAAGGGTCCTTCTGTCAACCGGGTGTAAATATCCCTAATCGACACGGTATTTAAGTGTCTTTGGACCACCGCTAGCTGGGAACCGGCCCCTACAGCTAACTCAAATAAATCTACACTTGATAGACTCAAGATTTTAAGATTGATTAGCAAAATCACTTGAACTATTATTCTAAATCATTGGACATTGTTATTGAGTAATTTCGTATCTTTCAGACATTCCTCATTTGCAACCATGACTGCCAAGGATGAGACTTTTACTGCTAAACCTGCAAAATTCAACGGGACTTTCTTTAAGAGATGGCAAAGTCAGATGAAATTTTGGCTCACTACCTTAGGATTAATCTCAGCCATTGATGGTTCCACACCAATCAAGAATGACTCTGATGATACTGAGTCTGACATAGGTGTGTCCAAGTCCTCTGGTTCTTCTAGACCCAAGACCCCTAAGGAAATTGACTACCATTGCTTCCATAGAATTCTGAGTGCTTTGTCTGAATCACTATATAACATATTCTTCGAATATAAAAGTGCAAAAGAACTTTGGGATGTCCTAGAAGATGAATATAGCTGTGATGATGCTGGAATTAAAAGATTCAATTCCTCCTCATTCAACAGATACTTTATGGTAGATAACAAACCTATTAATGACCAAATACATGAATTCCAAGAATACCTTAGGCATATTCAAGCCAAAGGCACTTTCTTCTCTACTGAGTATAAAATAGCCTGCTTAATAGACAAACTTCCTCCTTCTTGGTCTGATGTCAAGAAAGACCTCATTCATACTCAGGGTGACCTTACCTTTGCTCAAGTCCTAAAGAAAATTAGAATAGAAGAACAAATTAGGCTAAGGTCTAACCCTAAGTCTGAGTCCAAAGCTAAGGTAAACCTTGTAGAATCCCAAGGTAAACCCAAGCCTCATCATCACCACAAACCAAAAAGGAACCTCTTCAAGAAGAAGCAGAATTCTCAGCCTCACCACCAAAACCATCACCACAATAAACCAAGAACCTTTGGTCAAACTCAGGATCAGAAGAGATTTTGTTTTGTGTGTGGTAAAATAAACCATATAGCCACCAACTGTTTCCATAGGAAGAAGGAAGCTGTCCAGACCACTTTCAAAGGGAAACGTCCTGCCAAACCAGAAGCAAACATGCTTCTCAACGGCTCTTCTAGTTCCTTCAGGTCTGTAAGCTATCAACCCTTAGTCAACATTTCTTACCATTCTGATGATTGGTGGTTGGATTCTGGAGCTAATGTTCATGTTTCCTTTGATTGCTCCTGTTTTTCAAACTATCAGGAATCAGGTGGAGGAGGTGTAACTCTAGGAGATGGCTCAGCGGCACAGATTATAGGAAGAGGAAGAATAGATCTAAAGATGACATCAGGAAAAAATCTGACTCTTCATGATGTGTTACATGTGCCGTCTATCAGAAGAAATTTAGTTAGTGGGTCTCTCCTTGTAGCTTTAGGGTACAAGATTGTTATGGAAGCAAATAAAGTAGTATTTTCTAAGAATGACTCCTTTATTGGAAAAGGATTTGTAAGAGATGGTCTTTTTATTTTGAGTACCATGAATAAAATTTTAGATCCTTCCTTTGTTGTTTCAAATGTAGAATCCTCAAATGTATGACATAGTAGATTAGGTCATGTGAATCTAGGTTCCCTAAAAAGGATGATGAACTTAGATCTTATTCCTAAGACTCCAATAGATGATAAAAACAAGTGTGAGATATGTGTTCAAGCCAAACATACTAGGCTACCTTTCAAATATGTAGAAAGGAACTCTGACCTTCTAGAGCTTATTCATAGTGATGTGTGTGACTCAAATAGGGTTTTGACCGGAGGTGGTAGAAAATACTTTGTTACCTTTATAGATAATCATTCAACGTATTGTTATACATATCTTCTCAAAACCAAAGATGAAGTTCTAGACAGATTTAAGGTCTATAAATCTGAAGCTGAGAACCAGTTAGAGAGAAAGATTAAGATTCTTAGATCAGATCATGGTGGAGAGTATACATCAAATGATATGACCAATTTCTGTGAAGAACACGGAATAATCCATGAGGTAACTGCTCCATATTCACCACAGTCCAACAGAGTTGCTGAAAGGAAGAATCGTACCCTGTTAGACATGGTGAATGCCATGCTCCTCAGCTCAGGTGCTCCCGATAATTTATGGGGAGAAGCATTATTATCGGCCTGTTACATCCTTAATAGAATTTCTAGTAAGTTTAATGATAAGACTCCCTACGAATTATGGAAAGGTAGAGCTCCTAGGATCCATTATCTCAAAGTTTGGGGATGTCTGGCTAAAGTAGGAATTCCTAAACCTAAAAAGAGAAAGATTGGACCAAAGACTGTAGATGCTGTATTCATAGGATATGCCCTAGATAGCAACGCCAATAGATTCCTTGTTACTTACTCAGAAGTAAATGAAATCTCTAACAATACTATTATAGAAGCAAGAGATGCAGTTTACTTTGAGAATATATATCCCTTTAAAGATAGAATTTCTTCCTCTCCCTCCAATCTCTCTCTTACTCCGTCCACCAGTTCTTATGTTCAAATATCTAGTTCACAACCCGAACAAAATATAGAACCTAGAAGGAGTAAAAGAGAAAGAATTGAAAAGAACTTAGGAGAAGGTTTCTTCACTTTTCTGATAGAGGGTGATCCCTCAACTTATGAAGAAGCAATATCTTCTCCTGATGCCCCTTTCTCACTACCAGAATAAGTCAAATTAGCGACGCCCAAAAATGTCGCTAAATAACAAAAAAACGTCGCTAAAAACTTTTAGCGACGTAATTAGCGACGTTTTAACGCAGTCGGAAAAAACTAAGTCGCCGAAAGAAAAAAACGTCGCTAAACGTCGCTATGCCGACGTATTTTAGCGACTTTATTGTGTCGCTAAATTTAGCGACGTTTAGCGACTCCGAGTCACTAAATAGCGACGTTTATTAAAGTCGTTAAACGTCGCTAATTAGCGACTTATATAGCGACGTAACAGCGACGTCTTTAATGACCTGGCAGTACTGCCATGTCAGCAATTTGCGACGTACAGCGACATATTTAGCGACGTTTAGCGACGTCTTTAGTGACGGCTAATTACACGTCGCTAATTAGCGACTTTTTTAGCGACTTATAGTAACGTCGCTAGACGTCGCTAAACGTCGCTAAATACGTCGCTAAAGTTACAAAAAAATTAAAAAAAACCTGAATTATTCCAAACTATTATTCCTGCAATTTATAAATTTCTAATTAAAAATATACCCGGAGCAACCCTCCGTTGAATTCTATGGGTTCGTCGACCCCTTCGGTGGAACACTCAACACCGGATTAGAAAAATTGAATATGAATAAAAGTATCACAGTCATACAATTAAAACACACAAATATTATAGACAGACAATAAAAGTATCACAGTCACACAAAATGGGCATAAACAGCATCACAGTAACACAAAATGGGCATAAACAGCATCACACTCACACAAAATGGACATAAACAGCATCACATAATATATAAGTATCAGAGTATCACAGTAACACAAAATGCATAATATATAAGTATATGAAACATTATAGTATCAATCTCGAGGATTTCCAAAATGGGGCAGATACCAGTCCCTCAAATACTGCGCATAAGCAGCGTTTATGTTATCAAGCTCCGCTATGGGTGCTGGGTGACTGGAACTCCCCGTCTGAGATACAGCCGCGATAGGTGCTGGGTGACTGGAACTCCCCGCAGGTGGTATCTCTTCCTCCTTAACAGTAGTCGGCATCACTTCCTCCTTAACAGTAGGAGGCATAACTTCCTCCTTAACAGTAGGAGGTGTCGCTCTCTTGGGTGCCATCTGGTAAGATAGATGAAAACAAAGAATTAGCAAAGAATTAGCTATTGGACCGGAACGGAAGAATTAGATGATTATGTAGCAGTATAGATCATTCTAAAGCTTACATCTACCCTAAAACACATGGACACTTGCACTCACTCAAAGCTACTGATACTTCTCAAGTAGATTATA
Source organism: Iris macrosiphon (assembly GCA_036927795.1). NCBI lineage: Eukaryota > Viridiplantae > Streptophyta > Magnoliopsida > Asparagales > Iridaceae > Iris > Iris macrosiphon. Next base: position 42,790,888 of record JAYESA010000013.1, read on the forward strand.
GCCAAACCAATAATATGAAATCAAATTTTAATAATCATTCTAAAGCTTACAAAAAAAAAAGTGTCAAGATCAAATTGACTATTCTTAATTATTCATAGATATGTGTCCCTGTTACATATGATGCATGTTAACAATAACTCCACCTAACACACCACGCAACCCTTATTGCTTAGCTGATCATTAGAATGCAAGGGTTGTAATATGTTTAATACTCTCTACAAGAACATTTTCACTCTACCATTAGATTAGGTTACTTCCATGAGAGGAACATTTCCACTCTACAATCAGAACTAATGTCGCTTCAGAAGTTAGTCAGGATGGGAAGAGAGAAGAAGGTGGTGCATGCATGCTTGGGTGCAGAAGGAGACTTGAGACAGGTTTAAAACACATTGGGGTTATGAGTAACAGATTTTTGTTGTCTACAGGGCCTAATTAGGATTAAAAAGAAGTGGGAAAAGAGACATTAAAAGTAGTCTACCGAAGAACATATGTTGAGGGCACATTACCGAAAATCAAATTAATTAGTCCTGTATCCTTCTAAATGAATGCCATATGATCACACCCTGCTGTATATAATCCCCTGAAGATGGTTCACACATTTTACACAGAACGAATAGTTCTCAGTTTGCAACTTTTGTTGGATACAAACCACAAGACTGATATCAGACTGTTCACATTCAGCTAACAAACATCAATAAAAATACACCTATACAAGTTCCCCATTTTGTTACCATCTTTTTTTTTTGAGATGCCCGACGATACGTACGATACTTTACGCTACGTTGCATGTCATTTGGGCCCACTATCCTCCACACCATCTATAATGATAATTAACCAAAATAATCACAATGAAACAAATAAATCCGAATCCATGAAATACAATCTCACTCGTGCAACTCAGTGTCAATCACTCATGTGCAACTCATAGTGTCAAGATCATATAAAAAGTAAATAGAACATTACTATAGAAATTAAAAAGTAATGGTAGCAACCAGTGTAAAGCATTTACCCGGATGACGTAGACATGAAATAGGTTCAAATGCTTACTACTCACAACTGGGCCCAAACACAGAAATAAATATCACCATTGAATCCGGATAATGCCAAATAGATAAAAATCATATAAAATTTCATCGGATCACTGCAATGAAAAGGAATGCAGTAAATATTCTAAATTTATATGTGATCATCTGTAACGGATGGACCAGAAACTCATTTGGATATGCATAACCTGAGTAAGAAATTTATTTTTTGCATCTACAAACACGATCAAACAGTCAAAAGAGAACAATAACCGGTGCTGATACACGTCGTCTTGTCTATTATACCAATGTAGGAGAAACCACGTTTAATGCTAAGTACAAGTCCCTACCTTTGTACCAAAACTCCATTGTTAATGTCGTAACTCCGTAGTCACGGTGAGGATTAAATGTTTATATTATTCCAAGCCAACAAGTCCAAAGACCCATTCTATGCTGGATTTACAAAACAATAGAACAACTTTATGTACGTTCACACCAGATAGAATTGAGGTTGTAAACCTAACATTATATATATATATATATATATATATATATATATATATATATATATATATATATATATATATATATATATATATATATATATATATATATATATACACACACACACCCGTATTTTAGATTTTTTGTATCCCCAAACATTCTTATGCTTATAACTATTGGATCTTGTTTAAGTCATCTAATATTAACCATTAATTTGAATGGTTGAAAGCAACGGTTAAAATTAGATGACTTAAACAATATCCAACGATTGTAAACATGAGAATGTTTGAGAATACATAATAGGAGGGGATGTGGATCATTCCTCGTTTATAGATGAGGGATCATCATCCCCGATTTTTTGTATCTCCATATTTACAACCGTTGGATCTTGTTTAAGTCATCCAATCTTAACCATTGATTTGAATTATTCAAAATAACGATTAATATATATATATATATATATATATATATATATATATATATATATATATATATATGGTTTCAGGTTCTTTAAGTAATCCGACACATGAATCCAAATCCAACCTGATTTTTGATCGGGTTCAAATATTTTAAATCCAAACCCGAGTCTGAACAAGTATCTTCAACCCTAACCCAACCCATTAACGGATTTATCCGATCGAGCTCGGGTTTAACCCGGCCTGGTTGCACCGGGCTCGGGTTTAACCCGGCCTAGTTGCACCGCTACTTCTTAACAACAACAAATAAAAATCTTCATACAACAAACTCGGGAACAATTCGCAAAGCATTCAGAAAAAAAGAATAGTTATCAATCTACACACTTCTACATTCATGCTATATTATTTAATGGGATAAATTACAGGATACACTAATGTGCATCATATTTTATAGTGCCACTTCTTAATAAAGTTTACACAGTTTTTACACATTTCACCACTGTTTTGGTTTCCACAAATATATAGTGCAACATATCAAACTGATTACACCATTACATCAGCAAATAGAGTACAATATAGATTATACAGAAATATTTTCCAATACATCAGCAAATATAGATTACATTATAGAGTACACAAAAATATTTCCCAAAAATAATGGCTGGGATAGTTCCGACCTAGATACATAGTTTGGCATACTTACATAACGTGCCACTAAGAACCATGTGTAAAAAAAGTCATAAACAATAAGACTAACAACACTGTAAGGTACAGACAGTGGACACATAAGAAACATGTCCAAAATATGAACTTATCTGAAATGCGGAATAACAAGATGGATTAGTGACGACAACAAATTAAAAGTAAGGTTTCAAGCATCGGCCAAACCCGATACTGAATCAGTCCAAACTGAATGATTCAAAACTGCTGAAACAGATCGATTCTGAAAACCACAATTGAATACAAGCAAAGCAAACCCTAACCCTAATCCTAACCCCAGGTCAAAAAACCTAACCCTAACCCTAACCCTAACCCTAACCCTAAACCTAACCCCTGCGTCTGTGTGTGTGTGTCGTGTGTGTGTCGTATTTGTGTGTGTGTGTGTGTGTGTGTCGTGTATGTGTGTCGTGTGTGTGTGTCTGCGTCTGTGTGTGTGTGTCGTGTGTGTCTGTGTGCGTGTGTCGTGTCTGTGTGCGTGTGTCGTGTCTGTCAAGTGTGTCTTGTGTCAGTGTCACATGAGAGAGAGAGAGGGAGAGAGAGAGAGAGAGAGAGAGAGATTACCTAGAGCTCGAGGAGGAGGAGGGGGAAGCCGGAGTAGACGCAGCCGTGGAAACCCGGTCGCCGGAGAGGGGGGGGGCGGGGGAAATCGAAACGTTTCGAAATTTTCGACAGACGGAGAAAAGAAAACCGAGCCCTAATTAAACAAAAATTAGCGACGTTTAGCGACGTCACATAAAAACGTCGCTAAAATTAAAATTAGCGACGCAAATGAAGTCGCTAAATACGTTGCTAAATTTTTTTGATATATACGTCGCTAATTACGACGCTAAACGTCGCTAAATCAGATATATTAGCGACGTTTAGCGACCTTAATTGAACTTATAGCGACTATTCTTTTAAAATCTTAATAAAAGTCGCTAAACGTCGCTAAATGTCGCCATTTAGCGACGCCTAGCGACGCTTTTTACAGAGTCGCTAATTTAGCGACGTTTTAACTAGACGTCGCTAAAATACGTCGCTAATACCGCTTATTCTAGTAGTGTCTGGAAAGAAGCCATTAACAGTGAGTATAACTCCATCATGGAGAACAATACTTGGTTTCTAGCAGACCTACCTTCAGGTAGTAAACCCATAGGTTGTAAGTAGATATTCAAAAAGAAACTTAGAGCCGATGGTACCATAGAGAAATACAAGGCTAAATTAGTAGCCAAAGGCTTTACCCAGAAAAATGGATTAGATTATTTTGATACCTACTCACCTGTAGCTAGGATCACCTCTATCAGAACCCTTCTAGCCTTAGCATCCATTCATAATATGCTAATCAATCAAATGGATGTAAAGACAGCATTTCTAAATGGGGACCTAGAGGAAGAAATCTACATGGAGCAACCTGAAGGTTTTATTACTAAAGGCAAAGAATATAAAGTTTGCAGATTAGTTAAATCTCTTTATGGTCTAAAGAAGGCTCCCAAACAATGGCACAACAAATTTGACATAATCATCTCAGAATATGGTTTCGTGCCAAATGAGTATGACAAATGTATATACTCCAAATTTTTTGATGAAAGTTGTGTCATCCTATGTTTGTATGTAGATGATATCCTTATTTTTGGATCATCACTAGAATTGATTACTAATACCAAAGACTATTTATCCAGCCAGTTTGATATGAAAGATCTAGGTGAAGCCAACTTGATTCTAGGCATGCAACTGTCCAAATACAATGAGGGCTATACTCTATCCTTAGCACACTCTATCGAGAAAATGCTAAGAAAATTTGAGTTGTTTGATAAGAAACCTGCCCCTACTCCTTATGACAGTAGTGTTGTTCTAAAGAAGAATGAGGGCTCTCCTATGGAATAACATAGATATTCTCAGATGATAGGTTCTCTCATGTATATATCAAACAGGACCAGACCTGATATTGCATTTGCCATTGGGAGACTAAGTAGATATACTAGTAACCCAAATCAGTTATACTGGATAGCATTAGAAAGAGTATTTAGATATCTTAGGGGTACTCTGGATTATATGTTGCACTATTCTAGACACCCTGATATCATAGAAGGTTATTCAGACGCAAACTGGGTAACTGACTCGCATGATGTAAAATCTACTACTGGACATGTTTTTACTCTAGGAGGAGCTGCAATCTCCTGGGGCTCATGTAAACAAACTATCATTGCTAGGAGTACAATAGACTCTGAAATGATAGCCTTGGATACTACATGCACAGAAGCCGAATGGATAAGAAATCTTATTATGCATATACCTGTTTCTATTAATCCTGTTCCTGTAATTTCTATAAACTGTGATAATAAATCTGTTATGGAACTACTAAAGCATGATTCTGTGAATGCTAAGATGAACAGGCACATGCAGCTGCGCTTCAAGTCTATAAAGAGCCTATTAGGCAAATATGTGGTTCTTGACTATATAAAGTCGGAAAAGAATCTTGCAGACCACTTGACGAAGGGTCTGTCTATGACTTTGATCCTAGAATCATCGAGGGGGATGGGGTTAAGCCCATAAGTAAAGTCACCAGCAGTGGCAACCCAACCGAGTCTGACTGGAGATCCCAAGAAGCCGGTTCAATGGGTAGGAACAAGCTGGACTTAGGTGACTTTTATGGAACACTGACCCGAGATTAAAATCTCATCATATAAAGCCCAAGTGGCTGTACATGCGTACAATGATTCTCCATCCCTATGGTGACAGTGTTCTTGAGTGATATGGTTAGGATGAGTTTTAAAAAACTCTTAATAGGTCCAAGCTGATATGCGGGGTTGAAACCTATCACCAACCCTTAAGGACTTACCTATATGAGAGGTCGTGAAGGCCGCGACTATGGGACAGGGCGATCCTAGACAACTCTCATGAATTGGATTAGTGCGCATGGCCAACCAAAAGCGCTACCCGTTTGACCCAGAACCTCTAGCGTACTATGTGTGCTATTTTTCTGAATCTGGTAAAAGAAGTCTGATTCAAGGCATAGTCCATCAAGCACTTCTTCAGACAAAGATAATAGTCACTAAGTGAGATTTAAGGTTGTAGTCCATCTCATCTATGCATAGTATATACCTGTCCAGAAACTCTTCCTTTTAATTTCTTTGTCACGTCTATTTCGGAACTTGACCTTTTGGGGGGGGGGGGGGATTGTTAGCTTTGCTTGAGCAAAAGCTCAATTTCTTTCTTTCCTTTAGTCCCACATCGGATGTGTCAACCCCTCCTTATGTGTATATATTATTTCCTCTTCATTGCTTTCTTAAAGTTGTTGTGTGGGGAACCCCTTGGGCCACACGCACGCGCCACCGCCGCCGCCCGGCCCGGCTCGGCTCGGTTCGGTTCGGCGCGCGTAACGGGTGCGGGTACGTGCCCACACCTGCGGGCGCCGAATGCCGATCCAATTTACTCTTCGGGTTCGGGCTGGGATCCAAAACTATTTTTTGCTCCTCTTCCTTTTTTGAACCGTTCAAATTTTGAATGTTGGGACACTGTCCAGATTCATTGAACCTTGCCTTGCCACAGCTCAGTTTTGACAGCAATTATCCCACGTTTTATTCATTACTTAATGGCCTGTTTATGAGCCATTAAGTACCTGTCTGTGGCCAGATTCATTGAACCTTGCCACAGCTCCAGCCTATTTATTTGGTCTCATTCTCCTTCATTTTACACAGAAAATAATCCTACGTCCAAACTCTCTTTCACTCTACTCTCAAACCACATTCTTATCTCCAAATCCTTGCTCTAGGCAGAGCTAAGTTCGGTCTCTTTCTCCGAGTCGTGTGCGACAAAGAGAACCCGGTAGTCAGGGGGTTTTACCACTAGGAGCTTCCGAGAAACGTCTGCACATAGACCTCGGATAAACTCTTAGGGCAGTGCTTCGTGCACGACTTCCCCGGAGGCCGGTAACAATTTTATTTTTTGTTTCCTTCTTCTCTGAAAAATAATATATATATTATATTTATTTTATAAATCCGGTAACACTATTGTCATTCCTTCTTGACGTGTATGACAATCTCTGGCTGTATGCTGGCTAGATCCATAAATTAGACACAGTCCCAACTTGTGTCTATACTCCCTTGCAAGATGTCATATCTTGCCACAGTAGTTACAAGTAGGAGTATTCTGGGCTTCTCGCTGTGTTTGAGGCATCGAAGGTCGCTTCACTTGACCTCTCTGTGGTACTCGAGCTGGGGCTACATATGGGCACTTCAGGATGGACTCCCTCCTATGGATGTGTTCCATGCGTCGAGCTGCAGCAAGACATCCGTATAAGAAGTGGGTGCAATGGAGCCAATCTATTTCTGTAACTCAAACCTCTGTCCGTCAAAGAATTTCTTCGTCTTTTCTTCCTTTGTCGGGATCAACATCAGGGAGAAGCGGCTCAACCGTATGAACTCCATATTGTACTCTTCTACTGTCATATTACCCTGAGTGAGGCGATTAAACTTTTCCTAAAGTTCTGATCGAGCAATAGATGGAATTTACATCTCCTGAAAGAGTCTAGAGAACTCCTCCCAAGTAACTCGGTCTGGCAGTCATCCAACGCTCTCTCAGAAGCTTAGCTGCTTCCAATTGGTATTGGATGTTAGTTAGCCACTCATGAACTTTAGTGGGCTCCTCCTTGCCCGAAAAGGTACGTGGCTTCAGTTGGCGAAAGTCCAAGATGGATCCCGTTGATTGTTGTCAAACTGGTGGGGTTGCCCGCTCTAGTGCTGTCAATATACGCTCCCTCAAGTTCTCTGTCTGGCGTTGCTGGGCCTCTTGCTGAATCTGTTATTGGGCTTGCATTATTGCATAAAACACCTGGAATAAATGATGTCCGTCCATAGTTTGCCCAGGCAGGAAATTTGGTAGCGGTGGTATCGGAGAAGTGAATTACGGTAGTGGTGGAATGTCATCTCTTCGGAACCTCGAAGCGGGCTGATCTACAGGGTTGCTTTGTAGAGTGGATGGATCTCCACTCCCTAGTATTACCCTATCGTCGTGAGTAACCACAACACCTGGTGGTGTACCCGCGGGAGTCTATTCACTGGCTCGTGGATCCATTACTCAGCACACAAGTAATTATGAGGACCACATCGACGAATCAGAGCATGATGCAAGTCAAGAGATTTAAATTTGAATTCGATATAGAGGTTAAGGACGTGTCAACATATGGATGAGATCCTATAAGTCTATCCTAATCGCAGGCTTGCTCACAAAAATGGATCATGTCATGCCCCAGCCCCAAATTACCGAGGGACTAGCCACGTGGCAATGGCCAGCAGCACAACTCCAATAGGCAAACCTAATTTAATAGCCCCTTTAGAGTGTACTTAAGTTGTAATCAACAATAAAGGTCTAGAATATATGTCATAGTCTATGTATCTAATCTCATCCAAAATTCATAAACAAGAGGCAATATGATAAACCAGTCTCAAGCACCAATACCATAAATAAAACTGTCTATCCCCATATAATAAATATATATTACGGGGAACAACCCGCATCAAAATAATAAGAGAGAAAATATCCAAGTTCATAACTAAGAATCACAAGGCATCATACATAAAAGATAATTAAGAACTCAAGAGGAGTCCTCTGGTACGACCTCATCCTCGGCTGCTGGAATTGTTCCGATATCATCTTCTGACCCGTAAACCTCGGGATAAACCTCCTTGTCAATACCTGGGGACATAATCCATATTCAGGTCCTCAGGGGACATAGCAAGGTATAATAAACACTCAAGCCAAAAGTGAACAGTATAATGGTATGAATAAGGGAAAAGCTACAATAATCAACTATGTGATATATAAATGAGAGTATGGTATCGTACCCTTGGCTGGTACTCACGAAAGATCCCAATAGACACTTCGGTAATCTAACAGTACACTCAAGGCTCCGTGTGGGGGAATCCAGGAGGAAGATGTATATATAAATTTAATACTTTAGATTCTGCATAGGGAACCTAAAACCTAATACGTTATAAATATTAATAAGTAAAATATGCTAGAGCACGATGAAGACTCTCCCCACCCAATATAACCTCATATCTCAATCAAGACACGCAAGATCATGACCTCTAACTATCAACACAAGTCATAGTCAATATGTACAATTATAATTACCACTATAGCATGCATTATGTAGTCCTATCCAGAGTTCAAGTACCACGATCAAGTAGAGAAAGACGCTGCCACATGAGTATCGTGTCAAGTGTCCGACGGTCAGATGTGCAAATAACATATGCACAAAATATGGGTTCGAAAGAATGATCCTCTAACTACAATACTTGACTCCGCAGGGAATATCGGTACCCAAATCTTGTTCGGACACAAAGTATCGTATGACGGCCCTAGGTTTAACAAGTACATCAATAAGCCACACAAATACAATATCCAATGCATAAATAATATCAAATAAATAATTTAGAACTGTAAACACCTTGGCAAGGTACACTTGCCTGGTTCTGCAGTCAGTGATGATAAAGATGTTCCCGCGTCCACTCCTTCGAAATTTAATTGACCTATAAATAAATTAATTACTTAAGGGTCCAACCATGATTTCTTGTAATTATAACTAAATTCTATAATTTCTTCGATGCCATGCAAAACCAAGCTCATTATTATTTCTAACAACTTTGCTTACTTTTACAGGGTATCGGGACATAGTTTACTAGTTTTTGACTTCCAAAATTTAAGTTTAAGTCCCCAATTAAAGGAAATAAAAATAAATCATAATAAATCATATATTCCAGAATTAAACATTATTTATATGAATTTATAGCAATAAATTCCAGATTTGACAAAATTAACATATTTCAAGATTTTGGCAACTTTAGGTTGACTACTTTTGTCCGAAACTTGTTCGAGACATAGCCAATCCATTATTATAGTTTATATTTATTAAAAATAATTTTATATCCTATTATATTCTGACCTAATCTCAGAAAATATTTACCTATTTATTTCATCCAAAATAACCTCTATTTACTAGCAAACAATGTCATAAAGTCACCCGAAAACCTAGGCTAGTGGCCCTTAATTATAGGGTTCAGATTTGACATTTAAATATCAGGGAATAAATTTAGAAATAGTTATTTTTCAGAAAATAAACACCAATTAATTCAATTTTAATAATTAATATGTTTCCCTCAAGTAATCGCATCAAAAAGTCCTAAACTAGTTCTACCGACAAGTAAATTATCACCAAACTATCATGAAGATTCCATATATTCTAATATGGGGACAAGATGGCAAAACATGGGTTCTAAATCAGTAATTTGACATAACCTAAAAGTATCATGCCATGAGATTTGAGAAAGAAGGATTAAGATTTACCGAAACCGTTGGAGGATTTGAGGATGGTGCTTCTTCTTGTCCAAGAAATACTCATTCTCGCTTGGGCTTGGCTTGCTACTCCCTTTGTGATGGGTAATTGATGATGAAAAGGGTTCTTGATATATCTATGGGGAAGATGGGGTTCTTCTTAAATGTTTTAATGGTGTTTGGATGGAGAGATGGTAGAAGGATGATGAAAAATAGAGATTTTGGAAGAGAGGAAGGGATTTTTGGTGAAGGAGATGATGTTGTGAGTGTGAGATGGTAAGGGGGGCTGTTCCACGTGTGAGGGAGAGGGGAAAGGGATCGGCTAGCTATGAGGAAGGGGTTTGATATGGTTAGGGTTAGGGTTTGTTAGTAAGTTGATATATATATGGCCTTTTTAAATATATTTAAATAAAGGAGGGGGTTATCCTATTACTAATGGGGTTCAGCCCAGGGGGGCTACTCTTGGACAAAAAATTGAGGTAGGGTTGGTTGTTATGGTTAGGATTGGATAAGGTTTGGTGTTGGGTTGGTTAGAAAAATGGTTAGGGAGTTATTTGCCAACTAGGTTGCCACCTATACCACTTTCTATAGATAGAACTTCTATAAATATAAATAAATTAATTTAAATATTATATATATAGTATATATTTATTTGAGAATATTTGGGGTGCACTACATGCCTACATGTGTTTGGGTTGGGTTTGGGTCAAGTTCTAGTCAAAAGGAGACAATTTTATGGTAACCGTAATTCTTGACGTTCTTTAATATTTTTGGAGCATGAGGGGATCAAATAAATGCAACATCCATGTTCTAACTATATTAAACTCAATTAAAATTATTATTATAAATTTTGTTGGAAGAAAAAAGGTCGTGCATTGCTTAAAATATCGAAGCCATGACAAAGGGTCATATATCTAAAAGAAGGTTTTAGAAATTACTACTCTATTCTATTTAAATAAAATAAAATAATTAAATAAATTAAAAAAACTAAAATAACCATATTAAAAAATGAGGGGGCTTACAATAAATAGGGTAACTAAACCATTTATGTGATGTGCACTCAAGAAATCTCTAATGGCGCATGAGGGGGAAGAAATAGAAGAATAGTCATCCCACCAGGTGTTCCGTAGAACGCGAGGTTACACAGTTGTACCATTCTCACAGTACAGTATAGAACAGAAATCTCATACGCTCACAAGAAATTTTTTTCCTCCCAATGAACTATCTGAACCGTATACGCGGTGCAGACAGAATGCAACGACGTCAATAAAAATCCAGAACTCAAACTAACACCAACAACTAACACAAGACATGAACTCAAGTACTGATGGCCAGTCAACACGCTAGTCCATGCACCTACTCACTCACTGAACCTGTTTGAAACAGTGTCAGGTCATAAGATACCAAGTATCTTCACAACATAACAGGTACATATGCTACTCTAAGATGCGTGCACACAGCTAACAAAATAAAAACTAGGCATAATGTAAACTGAATAATACAATCAAGCAAGGTGTACTTGCCTTCCAAGCCAAGATGTGAGCACAAAAATTCTGGTTCAGAGCTCTCAACAGGAATGTCTTGAACACCTACCAATTAATTATTACTCTAATTAGACTCTTACTATCAAGTCATAATTAGGTTATTAACTAGTTCTTAATTCTACTTTGATTGCACATGCAAGTAACCAGCCCTCAAAATATTACTAGTCGTTAAACATTACAAAAATCCTTTTTAAAGACATTAATTATCAAAAATATTAATTTTAGAATTTTTATTAGAAAATAAGGTTTTTAGTTATAGGGCCATCTCCTATAATTTCTAAGGGTCAAAAATCAAGTAAAAACCAAAACTAGGTCATAATAGGTTACCGACAAATCAATAAAACCATTTTTTAATAAATAGATAATCCTGGAATAAATATTTAAAAATTAGAATTTAAATAAAAATATATAATTTTAGATGTAGAAAATATAGATTTTTGGTCGGGGTTTAAATATGAAATTGTCGGTGTCAAGTTTTGTCAAAACTAGGTCACCTTGTTACATAAAACACATAGAATTCTGATTTTCTAAATAGAAATAAAAGTCTAAATAAATATGATAAAATCATTAATAATTACAATAAATACTATTTCTATTATCTATATAAAAAAAATTAGGGTTTTACCATCAAGAAGTTGATCATATTAGGGTTGGCAACCAAACTTGCTTGTATGCATGCAAAGGGGTGGTACATGGTTGTTGTGACATCATAGACATAAAATTTATATTTATTCAATAAATTTCAGAATATATATTCTAAAAAATAGTAATCCATCTAGAAAAATTATATTTTTAATCTAATATTAAGTCCTAACAAAGTCCAAGGGTCTCCAACATGCATACATCAAAACTAGGTCAACTAGGTGACTTTTTATGTATAAAAATTATTTAAACCAAAAATAATATTTTTAGAAAAATATATAAAAAACTGAATTTAATATAGGTTAATAACATTATATATTAATTATCTACAATATTTTAGAAGGATTCGATGCGGGATTTTGGAGAAAACATAAAACTAGGTCATCATTCCCATTGTACATGCAATTTATTCCAAAAATAATAATAATTTAATAATCTAGAATAAATAGTAAAAATATAGATAAAAATAATTTAAACATCATATTTCTATATTAATAACAAGGGTAAATTAAGGTTTCTACCTATGGGTGCATACATACATTCATGGTTTGAATTCTTTACATGCAAACCCTAAAATAAAATCCTTCAAAGAAGAATATTGTAATAGGTTGCAAACACATATAAAATCATTTATTTATATATACAATAATTATTCATGCATTCATACTCAATAGAGAGGGTTTGAGGAAGAAGGAGACTTACTATAGAGAGAAGTATGAAGAACTAGGGTTCTTGGATGAAGGAGATGGCATTGTATCCACGTGAAAGGGGGGGGGGTCGGCCTTGGTGTTGAAGGTGGCGGCTAAGGTGAGAAAGTTAGGGTTTTGGATGAGGAGGAGATTAATTTAGGATTTTGGATGATAAGGACAGACGAAGTATATATGAGTATATATATTTAGATAGATAGAGAGGTAGAGGAGGTCGCAGGTTTGGAGAGGGGGAGATGTACACGTGGGTATAGGGGGGCGTGGGTTTTGGGTACGATTAGGATTAGGTAGATAATTAGTTTATTAGGATATTTCCTAATTATGTTGTTTATTTAAAAGTCAACAACTAATCAATTAATTAATATGACAAGGATTTGCTTTAATTTTATGGGATTAAAAATAGTAATAAATAAATAAATCCTACAAAAGAGAAAAGTGGCCTAAATTGGCATGGAAAATTATGGGTTGCTATTTGAAAAATGTTGGATTGGAAAATAATCACAAATAAATTATTTATATAAAAATATTTAAATTTTAAACATAATAAACTACGGTTGTTATGCTAGTGCCATACTAATGCTGAATGGTCAAATTTTGTGTCACATGAAGATCCTACGGGTAGTGTCTTCTGTGTAGGCTACTTTCTACGAAGGATGATCCAGATTTTGGGATCGTCCTATGTCATTAATGTTTAAACTACGGTGAAGTATCTTAATACAACAATTGAACTTAAATTAATTTTAAAAATATTCTAAATAAACATAATAAATATAGAATACACACAAAATACCTATTTTTAGGTGAGGGATTTTACAACCTATCCACCTTAGAAAATTTTGTCCTCGAAATTAAGAATATGGCACGATCTAAAAAATAATAATGCGGTATGTAAAGTCCATACCTGAAGACTCGCGTAAGTAAGGAAAACGCTCTAAATATCGAATCATCTCGCTCCCAAGTTGATTTTCCCGGTGAATGATGCTTCCAAGCAACACAGACTAGTCGAATAATTTTCCCCTTTAGCACCTTCTCTCTACGGTCGAGGATCTCAATCGGCTGCTCCTTATAAGACAAACTCGGTCCTACAATAATCTTTGAATGATCCAATACATGGCTAGGATCCGCCATAAACCTTCTCAATTGTGAGATATAGAACACATCGTGGATACCCTCCAAGGTCTGCGGTAATGCTAGTATGTAAGTAACCTCTCCAACACGCTCAAATACGTCAAAATGTCCATCGTGGATACCTTGAACTAAGCTTTCCTCTACCACCATATCTGATGGTTCCTCAAGTAGGGGAGATCCTTAAGAATACATGATCTCCTGACTTGAACTATAGGGATTGACGGTGAGTATCTTCCTACTGCTTCTGTCTATCTTGTGCTATTGGAAGGTGGCCTTGAATCTGCTTGACCTTCTCTACTGTGTCTGTCACCAACTCCGGTCCAAGTATCTGTCTCTCGCCTACATCACTCCAACATACTGGCGAACGATACTTTCTTCCATATAATGATTCAAAAGGAGCCATCTGAATACTTGCTTGGTAGCTATTATTGTAAGAGAACTCCATCAAATGCAAATAATTCCCAATATCCTCCAAAGTCAAGCATTCACACTCTCAACATGTCCTCTAATGTCTGAATAGTGCGCTCTGACTGTCCGTCTGTCTGCGGGTGATAAGAAGTGCTAAACTTCAATCTAGTTCCTAAGCTCTCCTGCATACTCCTCCAAAAGTGTGATGTGAACCTTGAATCTATATCAAAAACTATGCTGGATGGTACTCCATGTAGTCGTATAATCTCCTTTATGTACATCTCTGCCAGAACATCTATATATTGCCCAACTCTAAAGGGTAAGAAGTGTGCTGCCTTAGTCAATCTGTCCACAATCACCCAAACTGTATCTCGGCTAGCTGGAATCCTTGAAAAACTCGTAACGAAGTCCATGGTGATATGCTCCCAATTCCACTCTGAGATTGGAAGCGGTTGGAGTAGTCCTGCTGATCTCTGATGTTCATCTTTAACTTGCTAACACACCAAGCACTTCGCCACAAACCGTGCTATCTCTCGCTTCATCTCGTGCCACCAGTAATGCTATCTCAAGTCGTTGTATATCTTCGTACCTCCTGGATGAATAGAGTATGCTGAACTATGAGCCTCCGACATTAGCTTCGACCTAAGCTCTCCATTAGGAACATAGAGGCGATCCCCATACCTCAAATTCCCATCTCCATGTATCCTCAGCCCAGTCTGTAATACAGCCTCAATCCTCTGTCTAAGCTTCTAAAATCTTGTATCAGTCGGCATAGCTGCCTTGATACTCTCCACCAATGATGATTGTACTTATAGGGTCATCAACTTTGCGACTTCTTCTGGCATAACCACCTCTATGCTCAGCTGCTCCAAATCATATAATAATTCATTTTGTGTTGTCAAGAAGTATGCCATCGGTCTCCTACTCAACACATCCGCTATTGCATTAGCCTTGCATGGATGGTACTGCAGCTCAATGTCAAAATTTGCCATCAACTCGAGCCATCGTCTCTATCTTTGGTTCAAATCCTTCTGAGTATAGACATACTTTAAGCTCTTATGATCTGTATAGATCTCTACAGTCTCTCCGTATAAATAGTGCCTTCAAAGCTTCAGAGCAAAGATTACTACTGCAAGCTCCAAGTCATGAGTGGGATAGTTCTTCTCATGGATCCTCAACTACTGAGAACCATAGGCTACCACCTTCCCATGCTGCATCACGACACAACTTAATCAATTTTTGGAAGCATTGCTATAAATAATAAATCCTCCCGGTCGAGTAGGTATAGTCATGATCGGTGGTGTAGTCAGGCGGTTCTTCAACTCATCAAACGCCATCTGGTACTCCTCTATCCAAATAAACTTTTGGTCCTTGCGGGTCAACCTTGTCATAGGCTCTGCAATCCTTGCAAAATTCTTTACAACCCTCCGGTAATATCCGAAAAGTCCTAGAAAACTCTGTACCTCTAATACGTCAGTTGGGGTCGGCTACGTATCTACTACTGATATCTTAGTTGGATTCACAGATATGCCTTCTCCCGAGATAACATGCCCAAGAAAAGAGACATGATCTAGGAGAAACTCGCACTTGCTTAGCTTAGCATATAACTTCTGTTGTCTTAATATTTCTAGTACCTTCCTCAGATGTTCCTCGTGCTCCTCATGGCTCTTCGATTACACCAAAATGTCATCGATGAATACGACCACAAACTGGTCCAAGTACTGATGGAATACTCAGTTTATTAAGTTTATAAACACAACTGGCGCATTTGTCAATCCAAAGGGCATTACCAAGAACTCGTAGTGACCATATCGATTCCTAAAAGTCGTCTTCTGAATATCCTCGCGCCCCACCTTCACTTGATGGTATCATGATCTTAGATTAATCTTAGAAAACACCTGTGCTCCTGTCAGTTGGTCGACCAAGTCATCATTCCGCGGCAGAGGGTACTTATTCATGATGGTCACTGTATTAAGGGATCTGTATTTGATGCACATGCGGACTGTTCCATCTTTCTTTGGCACGAACAACACTAGGGCTCCCCAAGGTGATGCACTTGGCCTAATAAATTCCTTGTCCTGTAACTCTTGCGACTGCACCTTCAGCTCATCTAGCTCCTTCTCTGCCAGCTGATACACCTTAGAAGATATCGACGCTACTTTCGGTACTAACTCAATAGTAAACTCGACTTCTCTGTCCAGTAGCAGACCCGGCAACTCGTCTGGAAAGACATCAACAAACTCCTCAATAATCATAGTAGCGCAACTTCCATCGCCATTCATGCTCCACCTAATTGGCCTACTCCCTTCTATATAGTTTCTTTCATGAACTCAAACTCTGGCTGACCTGGCGGCTTGAAGATAGCATAACCTTTATGGCAATCTAATACGATAGATATTGGCTAAGCTAATCCATCCCCAACACTAAGTCAAAATATGGCATTGAAAATACCAAAAGTCGAGCTCTCATCTCCCAACCACAAACAATAACAGAACAAGTCCTACAGGTACTAGTTACAGGCAATATTCCTCCCTCAGTAAGAATCCTCCAACTCTTAGGCAAGGGTGAAGTAGCTATTCTATGCGTTGCTACAAATCTAGATGATATGAATAAAAGGCTAGCCCCAGAATCAAATAAAATAGTGCCAGGTACTGATCCGACTAGAATAATACCTGTAATTGCCTCACCTTCACTCTCTTTTCCTCATTGAGCCAGTAAAAACACATGTCCTTGCCTCTAAACTCATGCCTGTTGTGTGGCTCTCTCGAACTGCACTGCCTACGATGCCAATGCAGGTCCTCTCTGCTGACCTCCTGGTGCTGGTAAACGAGGTAATCCTCCTCTTGGTTTGTTGCTCCCGGTGTCGGTACTGCTGGCTTCTGCCGTCCCAATGGAACTATATCTCTACGCTGCGGACAATCATGAGCCTGATACTGTCCCGCTCCGTAGATCAAGCAAGTCCACAGTTTCTTCCTGTACTCCTTTTGTAGGTGCCCCTTATCGCAGAAATGGCAAGTCAGTGACACTCTAAGCGGGTAGGGTCCCGTCCTCTGTTGTTGTTACTGTCCCATTAGTCGTCTGATAGTCCCTCCTTGCTACATATTTGTCGGTCCTTGCTGAATCCTTTGTTGATTCCCTTTTCCCCTGTTGATGCCCTCTTGAATGCTGGCCTCCGTCAATAATTCAACATAAGCGATCTGGGACTGTGAGTTGGTATAGTGTTGAAGCTCCTTAGTCAGCCCGTGATAAAATCTTTTAGCTTTCTCCAAGTCAATGGGTATCAGAACATAGCCATATCTACTGAGGCGGCTAAACTCTGAGTCATACTCATCGACCATCTTGTTCTCCTGCTCTAAATAGAGAAATTGGTTGTATAATGCATCCTTCACAGTGGCCAAAAAGTATTTCTTCTCAAAGTACTCCACTAATTGCTCCCAAGTCTGGTGTGTACCAAATTGGCGCTCCATCGATTTCCACCAGTGATGAATGTTCTCTTCTAACTGAGTCCTCACGCCTGTCATCCATAAGTTCGTAGGCAGCTGTGACGCCTCCAAAAGCTCCCTGGTGCTAGTTATCCAAGTTGTGGTCTCCTCTGGACTCTCATTGCCTTTATATGGCTTGGGGTTCATTTGCACAAAATCCTTAACCAAACCAACACGCGCTTATAGCGCTGGAGCTAGTGCTTGGGCTGGTGCGGGTACTAGTGCAGCCATCCTCTCAAGTGCTGCCAGGAATCCCTGTCTTATCTTGGCGTCTTCCTGCCTCTGCTCTGCCGCTTGCTGCCTCCGCTCGGTGGCCAGTGCGGCAACCTACTATCTCTGTTCCTGCATCATCATTTAGAAGAATTGGAACATCTGCGTCTAGACGTCCTGTGGTGCTAATGGAGCTGGGGGAGCTCTATTAGTCACTATAGGAGGAGCTGGTAGAACAGGATTGTCAGTATGTCCATCCGGTCCTAGAAGTCGAGGAGTCGTCGATGCCTCTCCTGGTGATTAGCCATCGACCCCTGGAGACATGTTGCCCCCGATAGCAGCATATTTGTTACACAAATTCATCTCTCTATAAGTGATGAAAGAAAGATTAGGAAGAGTCCATGAATCAAGCAGGATGCAAGATTTTATTCAAATAGAACAAATTTGGAGGAAGGTGAGTTATAGTCAAATATGGACGAGACCTAAAACTCTAATCCTAAGTGCAGGCCCGCTTGATACAGTTACATAAAGGAAACGACTAACTCGACCTGCATGGGCCACCACTAAAAATATGTCACACCCTAGTTCCAAAATATGTAGGACCAGGTATACGTACATATGCCAGCTGTACAAACAAGTATAGGAACCCAATTTAATGGACCTAACCAGTCATAGTACGCTATAAAATATAACTAAGACTCAATATCACAAGCAAGTAAAATCTAGTCTCATCCAAAAAATATCACATAATAGGAAACTGAATAAAATAGGTAAGTCTCTGAATCTACTACAAAAGAATACCTAGTGGAGAATAATCCACAAAAATTGAGTACAAAAGAATACTGAAAGAATACAACTAAGAAATAAAGAAATAGTTCGGGTGTCAACTAACTAGATAACGATAGCCAAGACACTAAGCAACTGTCATCCATGAATGAATGCTCAAAGAAACTCCTATGGCTCCACCTCAAAGTCCTCGTCTGCAAAATCTCCAACTCCATAATACGTCGGGTATAAGTGTTAGTCGGGATCTGGAAAAGGTACCTGGTCCTCAGAGGGACATAACAAGTACACAAGAAATTGACATGCATGAAAGTAAATCAGTAAACAATAAATAGGATAACTAAACCATCTATATGATGTGCACTCGAGACATCTCTAATGGCGCATGAGGGAGAAGAAATAGAAGAACATTCATCCCACCAGGTGTTCCATAGAACTCGAGGGTTACACAGTTGTACCATTTTCATAGTACAGTAAGAAAAAAAAAATCTCATACGCTCACTAGTAGATTCTTCCCTCCCAATGAACTATTCGAATCGTATACACGGTGTAGACAAAATGCAACGATGTCAATAAAAATCTAGAACTCAAACGAACACCAACAGCTAACACAAGACTCGAACTCAAGTACCAATGGCCAGTCAACACGCCAGTCCATGCACTCACTCACTCACTCACTCACTCACTCAGTGAATGTGTTTGAAACAGTGCCAAGTCATAAGATACCATGTATCTTCACAATATAATGGGTACATATGCTACTCTAAGATACGTGCACATAACTAACAAAATAAAAACTAGGCATAATATAAACTGAACAATACAATCAAGCAAGGTGTACTTGCCTTCCAAGCCAAGATGCGAGCACAATAATTCTGGTCCAGAGCTCTCCACAATTAATTATTACTCTAATTAGACTCTTACTATCAAGTTATAATTAGGTTATTAACTAGTTTTTAATTCTACGTTGATTGCACATGCTAGTAACTAGCCCTCAAAATATTACTAGTCGTTAAACATTACCAAAAATCCTTTTTAAAGACATTAATTATCAAAAATATTAATTCTGAAATTTTTATTAGAAAATAAAGTTTTTAGTGATAGGGTCATCTCCTATAATTTATATGGGTCAAAAATCAAGTAAAAACCAAAACTAGGTCATAATAGGTTACCGACAAGTCAATAAAATCAGATTTTAATAAATGGATAATTCTAAAATAAATATTTAAAAATCAAAATTAAAATAACATAATATAATATAATTTTAGATGTAGAAAAAATAGATTTTCGGATGGGGTTTAAGTCTGAAATTATCGCAGTCAATTTTTGTCAAAATTAGGTCAACTTGTTACATAAAACACATATAATTCTAGTTTTCTAAATAAAAATATAAGTCTGAATAAAGATGGTAAGCTCAATAATATTTATAATAAATACTGTTTCTTTTATATATATACAAAAATAATAAGAGTTTTACTATCTACAAGTAGATCCTATTAGGGTTGGCAACCAAACTTGCTAGTATGCATGCAAAGGGGTGGAACATGGTTGTTGTGACATCATAGACATAAATTTTACAAAGTTCACACAATCGTAAAGAAATGGAGGGCCCTTATATGATTGAAACAACATTCTCAAATGGCACTTACAGATGAGCCAAGCCTAATGGAAATTCGATAATGGCTCCTATCAACAGCAAATTTCTGAAGAAGTACTATACTTGATCTCCTTTGCTTAACGGAGTATGATGAAGATCTTATTCTGACAATATTACGTACCAAGGTTAGCTGGATCATACTCTATCAGGTTCATATGACCTCTGAATAGATATGTTTAACTAGTTTGAAACCTATCATGTTCATATTACCTCTGATAGTGTTTTGTATCAAACTTAGTTGGATTATATTCTATCGGGTTTATCTTACCTCTGAATAGATTTACATTCAGCCAAACCTTACCGAAAGTATATCATGTTCATATTACCTCTGATATCACTTTCACCCTAGCCTATCATTTATATTCTAAAATGATGGGTCCACAAAGTCAGAAGAAATATCTTTATTATCTCTGGGAATAGCAGATTACAAAAGAAGCAAAAAGGTACATCATTGGGGAGGAGCAGTTAAATCGCGAATCTGTTGTGCCAAAGCAGCCATCCTCTCATTCCTGGAGTTCATAATGTTAGTGCGAGCCCGTTCCAACCTTGCCTCTTCATTGCTCAAGTGAGACAGTTCGGACAGAGAATCAACAAAACTTGCGTGGATGACACCCACATGTGTCAAGTTCTGTTTAGCTGTATCCACTTTGCCCTTCAGCACATCATGGACTGCCGATGTCTTGAGAAGCCTCTCCCTTGCCTGAGCGAGTTCAGCTTCCAATTCTCGAACCCTCGCTTCATCTCCCTCACATTCGGCCTGGCACTTAGCTAGTTGAGGAATGACCTCCACCAAGACTGCTTGCTCTTTATCCATCTCTTGCTGCTGTTCCTGGATGGATTTGTTTAGAGATTCTATCTACTGAGCAAGTTCCACAGTTAGGGAGTCATACTCAGCCTGAACCAGATCGTCGATGCTGCCTCAAGATAGTTGCAAATATTCGTTAATGGGTTATTCTAAACCATTAACTATTTGCTCTAGCGCATCAGCTCTTTCCGTGTCATTGAAATTTCTAATCGGCGCTATCGTAAGCTGGGAGGATGTCTGCAGAGCATCAAAGCCTAGGTTCTTCTCCAGCACCATGGATATCAATTCTTTCAAAGTGCGGTAAAATATGCTAGTGTACTGTTCAACTAGCATAGCAAAGATCGGATGTACGCTGGGAGTGGCTGCAACACCGGTAAATCTCCTTTCGGGGATGACCGCAGAGGATGTTGCCACAGCCATTGCTTCAACGGATGGCGCGACAAAAGAAGGGACACCAGCAACGGTTGAAGTTGGTGGCATACTCAACGAAGGAGGCATAGTCGAGATAATGGCCTCATCCTCCTCTGATGTTATGTGAAATGCTACTGGCAGGATGACATCCGAGAATATTGCGGATGAAAGATCGGCAGCTTCAAAGCATGCTTCTTCGACGTAGAGCACCGCCGTTTTATCAGCCGGATCCGCAACAAAGTCAGAGGTTGTGTCAACTCCGCCCTCCCCAGATATGTCTTCGCCTGAAAAGAAGACAAGAGAAAGTTAACATCAATTTGATGTTAATTTTCCTGAAAAAAGCGTAAAGACAACATTTACCCATGGCCGATGGTATGTATGTTGCGTCTGCAACCTGTATAGCTAAATCATTTCTTAATGATGCTAAACAAGCTGTCATACCAGGAGAAGAGGATGCACCAACTGATGTTTGAGGGTAGTCATCCCAGTCGTCACCCAGATCCACTCGAGGTGCATCGGGTAGAATCTCGCTGGAAATACTTACAGACGAAGGAGGGGTTATTCCCATTATTTGTCTGGATGAAGGAATATTGATTCTTAATATGCTCGATCTCGAAGGCGATCTTGAAGCACTACCAGTAGCGGTAGTAGCGGCAGCGATCGCGAGCGAAGAATCTCCAGCACTGTCAGCTAGAACTGTGGAGGTTCCCTCTCTAAAAGGCGAAGGACCTCTGATCAAAGAATCATCCCCAACAGGGGAAACAACAGGCTCACTCCTAGAGGCCCCCTTGGTCGAAGCCCTTTTCGGACCTCTGACCGTCTTCTTCTTGCGGGGGGAAGGCTCTTTCAAAGTGGAAGCCTTTCACTTATTGGAGATAATGAGAGGCTCTGCTGGCGGAGCTATTACGCCTCTCGGTATTATCAACAAGAACTCGTCTGCACCGGTAGTGTCTTCACCTTCATCAGAGGAGACGGATGGGATCTCCTCTCTTCCAGTGGACTTATGGGAGGGCATCCTAAAACTTCCATGTACGTCAAAATTATGATGGAAGGTATTGATGGACGCATAAAACTGCGCGTACGAGTGAAGAATGCACAACTCCATGGAAAGAGAAGTCGCGGGCACAGCAAAGATTGCACCAGTACAACCCGTGATGAAATACCGCCATCCTCTGGCTCCATCAATAAGTCCACCTTTGGACTTGAAGCTGGTGATAGGATTCCCCACGTGTAACTGGTCGTACCCAAATTTCCTGGCGAACCGGCTAGGCAGATAAGGCTCCAATTAGCAGTGGTACTCACTTCTGTACAGCAGGTGGGAAGGTTTAATGCAAACCAACTAGTAAAAGGCTTCAGGAGAAAGAATGGTCTTCCCATGGCCCGCATCCTGAAGTTTAGTCCCCTGTTGATTGATATGTACGGGGGGGACGGTACAGAAGAGCTTCCAACCATGGGCAAAATTTAAGGCTCGCCGACAATCTATGACGCTCGCCAAATTTCAACAGGAATTCTTGTAATTCAACAAGAAGTTATTTCCCGAACCGCTGGCAGAGCCAGGAGACATCACTCTGGTGTTGTGAAGGATTAACCATCCCATCAGATATAGGAATGGTAATTCCACTCTGGGATATCCTTCATGCTGTGTATCATCTGCAAGCAGCCCATCAGTAATGGCCCTCAGGCCAGCTTGTATTCTGCATACCATGGCAGGAAGCAGGCCCAATTTTGCTCCAAACACCAAACGCACTAGGGGCCATATGGTGTTGCGATGAATGCGATCCACAGACGCGATGCCAGGCACTACCCATCGGCGTAGCCAGACAGAGTGGAAGCCAGCCAGTTGAGCTTCCCTTGACAGAGGCTTGCGACAATGCCTCATATAACTGAAGGCTTTAGTGCCTGCAGGATAACCCCTATCTCCTCATCGAGAATATAATCTAAAGCCCCTGCATATTCAATGAGATCATCGACCGTATTGGCACTAAGCATGCTCAGGAGGTTCAAAGGCTTATCTCTGCTATCTACAACCTTATCCGGCTTAGCATTTCTGGCCTGATGGAAGAAGAGATAGGATGCCCATTTGTTGATATGAGCCAAATCAGAGGGCTCTTTGTAGAAAGTGGTACATGCAAGATAGTGCTCATCAGCTCTTGGTACACCGCCACTGCCCGAGGGTTTGTATCCTACAGCTCCCTGTTTGTGGGAACATACTCTTCATAAGGAGTGTCTCCCATTGGTAGCTTTGAAATCTCTGCCATCTCATGAAGGGCTAAGCTCAACTCACCTAGCGGAGTGGCGAAAGTCCTAGTAAGCGAGTTGTATCGCTCCATCAAAGCTAAGAACAAGTTGGGGTTGACAGGCAGCCCAACACTAGTGGCACTCACAACCGCAAACAAACCAATGCTCTCCAGCTCCATCTGGAAGTGCTTCAGGGCCCAGGCAGTTAAACTGACCCATCGAAGATTCTCCGGGCTAAGCCATCCACTGGTCCGAGGGTTAACCTTGGGGTACACTCCTCCCTGCCCCATAAAGTCATTGCAGAAAGTCAATATTTGAACTGGCTGGATCAGTGAAGTATCTTCACTCGGGACGCTGCCCGGCAGTAATCCTCTGAAAGGCATAACAGGACCTGAAGGACTGCTCACAAAGACTCCTCGGTTCACACCTTTCTTGTATGAGATCTTCCCTGGCCGCCCATGAAGATCTGGAGTCAGAGTCCACATCATCTTCCTAGGATGTGTGGCATGGAAGAATGCCGAGATAGGATAATCTCTGGGCATCCTTGGCAGATACATGACCGTGCCCTCAGCAGAAAATACCTAATTCTCCTTCTTGGGCTTAGTCTGGGATTGTTTATCGATAACATCCCCGAATAAGAAACCTGGTTTCTTATATTCAGTCCCATCTATGTATGTCAGGGGCTCTCCACGATCATACTCAGCAACATTCGTTCTCCTTGGGACGAGATCAGAGTTCCCCTTTCTTGAGGATACTCGGTTCCGGAAATGGAGAATGTCACATGGGACAAGTCCTCCAGATAATTGGAATTCAGCATCCCAGCACCAGAGCCCATCACTTCAGCCAAAGGAGGGATATGCAAGTCCACTACAAAATGCAAGAAAACAAGTCAATTTTTACGCTAGACGCTACACTCTTGCAGTATACGCCAAAGACCAACAGTCTGAGCTTTTACGCCAGACTGCAAAAACTTGAGTCTTACGCTGGAATCTATTTCCAGTGCGTAAAACTCAAGGTTGGCAGTATACGCCAAAATCTAACAGTCTGAGCTTTTTACGCCAGACTGCCAAAATTTGAGTTTTTATTCCAGAATTTACATCCAGCGCGTAAAACTCAAAGTTTGTAGTATACGCCAAATTTCGACAGTCTGAGTTTTTACGCCAGACTGGGAAAATATGGAGTTCTTTTACGCTGACACATTAGAAATGTGGGCATATTGTTTCGCATACACGTACAACATATGTAGAAGGTTCTCTATCCCTCTCAAAGTCTTTACTTGTGATGCCCGGAGCGCAGCTCGACGGTGGAGCACTTCGTTCAGATCGGGGCTCGCTCAGCCTAATGGGGGTTGCTCGTGCTTGAGAAGAGGAGCGAGATGAGGAAGCAGTTTTCTTTTCCTTAGCAGTGAAAGCCAGTTTCGGTGCCATGGCGAAGCTCAAAGTTCTCAGAAAAGAGACGAAGACGAAGAGTTCTCAAAGAGACGAAGGGTTTTGCAAAGACAGATGAAGAGTTTTTCTCTCTCAAGACCTTGGGCTATTTATAGAGTTCAGATAACTCTTCGAATCCCTAACCAAATCTGACTTTTAATATTCGGTTATGATTGGGGACCACGTCAGCCTATCATTTTGAAAAAAAGAAAGACGGACAGTCATACTGCGTAACAGATCTAGATTTTACGCGCAGAGCAGATCTACGATTTTACGCTCAGAAGCATTTACGCTCAGAGGTTACAAATCTATGATTTTACGCTCAGAGGCTATAAATCTATGGTTTTACGCTCAGAAGTTTTTACGCTCAGAGGCTACAAATCTATGGTTTTACGCTCAGAGGCTATAAATCTATGGTTTTATGCTCAGAAGCTTTTACGCTCAGAGGCTACAAATCAAAGGTTTTACGCTCAGAAGCATTTATGCTCAGAGGCTACAAATCTACGGTTTTACGCTCAGAGGCTACAAATCTATGGTTTTACGCTCAGAAGCTTTTACGCTCAGAGGCTACAAATCTATGGTTTTACGCTCAGAAGCTTTTTCGCTCAGAGGCTACAAATCTACGGTTTTATGCTCATAAGCTATAAATCTACGATTCTACTCTCAGAAGCTACAAATGGCCAATTACAAGGGTTTACGCAAAAAATGCTCCTTTTTGGCTACAAAACATTCTAAGTGCCTGAAATACAGAGATGTCAGCATGGAAGATGACTCTTCTTCTTGGGCCATTGGAAGATCATTCGAACTCTAGCCAGAATCTTTTACATCTAAGTTCAAGTATGGCCTGTTCGGCGGACATTCCTGGCCCTGCTTCGGGGAATTTTCGGGAATCCATTCTTGAAAATGATATTCTGAACAAAAATTCTTCGTATCAGAGAAGTGACGGTTCAGAATTCTATATGACTCCTCGTCCAAAAATAGCATGACAATTGGATCTTCAAGACAACTTAATGCTAAAGAGCTTTTTACGCATCTTCCGTTACGCGTAAAAGTCGGGACGTGACCGGATAAGCGTTTATCAGAGTCAGCATAAAATTACTCAGACGTGTCGAAGCTGCACATTATCAGACTTTCTCACAGCAAATATGGCAAATCAGCAATGCGTAAAAGAAGACAAGTCTATTAATCATGATTACATATGATGAAAATCCAGTTTATAAAGGATTTTTCATTTTCATGATTACATATGATGGAAATCCTTTTTTTACAAAGAATTTCTCATTAAAGATCACGCTGGGAATCTGTTGTGCCAGGTTCTCATTTGGTGGAGATCTTTATCTTCTTCTACGGCACTTCATCGGCTTTTGCGGCCGATGAACAAGAAAATAATTAATGGCAGGAGGATACAAAAACTGGGCCTGTTTTATTCAAGCCACCCTCCATACGCCATGGCAGACACGCCCTAGAATTGTGTTAGGGATTCAGACCCAACACAATACTGGAAGATATGGCCAAGCTGCCTACCTACGTCCAGCTTCATAATGGGAGAAAATACAGCTAGCAAGCTGTGTGGTCCGATGAGACCCTTCCTCTCTCCTGGACGAATCGCCATATGAAATTGCTGATTATCCCGAGCAAAGGAAGCTATGATATCCTTCCATGATCCATCGTTGCAGAGGACATTTGCTCGAAGATGCCTCCTTTTACAGCTCCTTACATGCTGGAAGAGCATAATCTTCTTCTTTCTCAGGTCAGCCCGATGAATCTCGGCAACCATCTTTTTGGTGAAGGAAGTGTGGAAAAATAGGTTCACTCGCTCGCCTTTATATAGGCAGAAGAGAACATACCCAATCCCAACAACTTCCTAAATATCTCCGAAAAATCAGCCTCGCAGAACGAGTCAAATTTGACTGTTTCATGCTTTATTCAAAGTATTTCAAATTACGATGAATTTGAAAACTTTGAAGGGGGTCTTGTAGAAGCATGAAAATACGCTGGGGAGTTATACGCGTAAAACCCCCAACATGCATGAAGCCCGCGTAAAAAAGAGCTTCAACACTAGGTGGCGTAAAATATGACTTCAGAACTATTTGGCGTACAACAGAGCTTCAACGCTATTCAGCATAAAATAGAGCTTCAGAACCGCCCGCGTAAGACAGCACTTCCAGGCTGTTTTGGCGTAAAAAGGTTGCTACACCTCTCTCTGGCGTAAAATATGTCTGCTTTTAATGCAGCGTGAAGTTGTATGAGGAACTCTTCGTATTCCTCGAATGAACCTGTCAAACAAAACAGTGAACCTGACTCCTGACAAAGAGTACTACACAACAATCGAGATGACGGTTGTAATGATGATTCTGCACAGAGGCCCAGACTGTCGTTTAGTGACATATCCTTGATACAAGTCATTTTTTACGCATTCAAGGAATACGCTGCCTATTCTACACAGGCAGAGATGAGTTTTTACGCTCAAGATGAGACAAAATCAGACGCCACGTCAAAAGCTGTTCTTCGTACAGAAAAGGCATATCTCTGCAGTTAATGCGCGAGATGGGGGCAGATCTCTGCATTTAATGCACGAGATTTTGTTCTATTTTTAATGACTGGAAGAGCTAAAACTAGGGCTCATACGCTCACATCACTATCCCTGCATGTTACGCCAACCAGGCTATTTTCAACTATAGGAGCACGCCATATGCTATCTCCTTGAAATATGCCAACAAGGCTATTTTCAACTATAGGAGTACGCCGTATGCTATCTCCTCGAAATACGCCAACTCAGGCTATATTTGCAAAGGTACGTGATAAGGCTATTTGGCCCAGAATACGCTCAAGACCTCAGTCAGGAAGGATAATTGGCTAGTTTATGCTGGTTACCTACCTATGCAGCATCAAGCTTTACATAGAATTTGGCTTTTACGCCAACAAGACAGCTACTTGGCTTTTACGCCAACAAGACAGCTATTTGGCTTTTACGCCAACAAGACAGCTATTTGGCTTTTACGCCAATAAGACAGCTACTTGGCTTTTACGCCAACAAGACAGCTACTTGGCTTTTACGCCAACAAGACAGCTACTTGGCTTTTACGCCAACAAGACAGCTACTTGGCTTTTACGCCAACAAGATAGCTATTTGGCTTTTACGCCAATAAGACAGTTATTTGGCTTTTACGACAACCATCTTTACACGAGGGGCAGTTACCTACGTGGCTTGCATGCCGTGATCTTCGTTGAGCGATTATACACGTTACCTCATAATGGGACACGCGTCACACGCAGATTCAGGAGATCATTCAGACGTGGGTAGCAGTTATTATAATCGCCGCGTAAAGAGTGCAACTCTCTCCACAGTTTGGCTTCTACGCCGACTGGACAGTTATTATGACTGAGCTCTATAAATAGAGACCCCTAGTCACAGAGTAAAAGGTGGTCGGCAAGGTCGGAATCGAGGAGCAGAGAGCACAGGCAGAGAGCGTCGATTGACAACTTCGGCAACGAGAATTCAATCCCTCTTGCAACCTTTGAAGCTTCTTCTTCTTCTACAGCACTTCTTCGTCATCGTGTAGTCCAAGGGACAAAGTGATCGACTGCAGATCAGACTCCTATAGCAAATTTTCTCCAGAATTATTTTTATTGTACTTAACATCCTCGTATAGGATTAATTGTACTTCTTTTTTTCTTGTTTATAAACAAAAAAAGGGTTTCGTATAAACCTACTTCCAATTTCTTTTGTATATCATCAAACATTAAGTATATAGCCTTATATGATAGATGGGTAAATTATAAGTTAGTTAGAAGTTGCATTGTCAACTAGAGAGGAACTCCTTTTAGATTGTGATCGAGTAAAATTAGATTTAGAGGTTCAAGTCATTTTAATTTTGAGAATTTTAGAATAATAATTAAGATGATGAGGATTAATGAATTTTTTTTAAAAAAACAAAAAAACAAAAAAATGTGATATGATAAACCAAATAATTATACTTGAGCATATGATTTAAATTTTGAATATTGAAGGTTGAATCACCGATTTAAACTTTGAGGATAAATATAGGAATCTAGACTTGAACAATGGGTGAATTAGATTTCAAATTTCACAATTTGAGGCCTTAAATTAAAAGTTAAAGGTTGATTGTGGGATTACCTAGTTGAAATATTGAGGATGTAAATTGAAAGTAAATTTAAAGAATACAAAGTTCATAAGTTGAAAAATAGGAGGAAAATTTTGATTAGAATCATTTCTAAAAGAGATTATGATAGTTGGAGATCGTGATATAAAATTTGATATACGAAGATGTTATATGGATTGACTTTAAATTTGGATGTTGATGAGAAAGTACGATAGGTTAAAATTTGATTTGAACAGTGACCATCTTAATTTGAAGGATTGATTAGAATTTTAATTATCGCAAAGATATTGCGATTAACTTGCCTTATGTATGTGAAGGAATAACAGATTATGCCTTATTTTAATTTCGAGGACGAAATTGTTTTAAGTTAGGTAGATTGTAAACCCCCTCACCCAAATTAGGTCTACTTTGCTTAGATAGAGAAATTAGGTCTAATTAGAATCCAACTAGAAAGAGAACACGGTATTTTATTTAATTGTACAATGTTTATATCACATCGTACACCTTACTGTTGCTTCGATAATTAGAGCACTACTCTAGCTGTTGCCTTCCAACAAATTTCACAACCTTGTCCTAGACATGGCCGCCCACCATTCTGACCTTTGTGTAACTTATAATTATGCTCTCTTGTGCTACATTTTAGTCGCATAATATTCGTCGTGGACGTTATTAATTAATTCTAAATAATTTTGACTTTGTACCCCTGTGCGTTCCAATCAAAATTGGAGACACAAGCTTGACCCGTTTTGTGCAACCCAAATTTTGTTAATATTCTACTCTGAATCCTCTACATCCATGACACTTGTGTCTCACCTAATTTTATCTCCATGTACTTCTAATTAATTCCAGAACACCTTGCACGATAATTTTAATTAATTTAATCTAATTTTTGTCCTTGTACAATTTTCTAATTATTGGGTACTTTTATGCAAAATTTCATTGAGGTCTCCATACCATTGGACAATACATGAAAAAAATCCAACTTTCCCCTTCATAGAAATTTTCCCAAAATTTTCGGAACGTGCAACGCGCACATCGTCCCCTCAATCAAACCTATCCTTGCATTTTAAACAAGGTAATATAAAGCCCACCAAACATCCCCATGTGAGGCCCAAGGCCACTCCTAGGTCAACAAAACCCTAGCTCACTTGTATAAAAATACAATATTATTCCTTTTCCTTTTCTTTTCTATTTTTTTCACCAAACCCATATACATCCAGCCGACCCCTCCCCCTAAAACTCCTATTCATCTCCTCCATCACCACCCTTTCCTGCACAGACCTCACCGGAGCCCGACCCCTCGCCAGAGCCACTGTCGCCATGGTCTCCTCCGCCATCCTCAGGAACCCTAACGCTCGACACCTCCTCCGAGTCTCCCCTTCCTCCTCCTCTCTCGACCACTCGTGCTGTCGTGGATCCCCTGAGCCGTTCGCCAAATGTCCTGGAGCTGCAGTCGACGGTCGGATCCAGCGCTCCGGTGGCTGGAATCTGGTAGAGGCGCTCCATCACCACCTTTAACTTCGTCGGAATCGAGCAGCGGCCACCCGCTCCTCCTCCTCGAGCTACTGCCACGACCACCCCCGACTCCCCACGTCCTCCGGTGAACCGCTGCCAACCGTTGCACCACCTCCCCCTCTTCGTTATCACCTCGGCCACCCAGGCCAACACCACTAGCGCCACCCGAGCCTCCTCGTTCTTCCACCACCGCCCCTACACCACTCCTTCTGACCGGAGTAACCCAACACCACCAGCACCAACACAACTCCTCCCTCTTCCCTATCCTCCTGCTCCTTCTGGCCGGATATCCCCCCACTGGCCTGATTCCAGCGAGCCTCAGGCATCACCATCATCATCTCTTCATTAGCACATCATCATTATCATCAACTCACCTTCATCATCATCTCAAAATATCCTCACCATTAATCATCAACCTATTCACATAATCATCCTCACCATCACCTTAACCTAAATCCACTCATTCACTATTGACCACATCATCGTCCTCGTCACCGCCATTGTCCACATCATCGTCTTCGTCATCATCATTATAACCATCATCCACATTATTATCCCTATCTTCATCATCGTCCACACCATCGACCTAATCAACATTATCATCTCATTACCATCATCACCCCATCATTAACCCATCATTATCATCATCATTACCATCGCCATCGTCATCCTCATCGTCATCACCATCATGTAATCACCACCATGTAATCACCATCATGAGCATCACCGTCATCATCGTCGCCGTAGTCGTAATCATCGCCCTCATCATAGTTAACAGCTCATCATAACCCCTCATCGTCGTCAATGTTGTACCCGTACGCGTACCTCGAGGATTGTTGGATTTATCTGCGCGACTTCAGGAGCAGATTATTGACACTACGCAGCTTCCTTGCCAGGCAAGTATACCTTGCCTTTGTTGTACTGTTTAAATTTTGTATTATTAGTTGCATGTTTATTTATTTTAAACTGTGCGCATCCGAGAGAGACTCGGGTGCAGTCAACGAATGCGTTGATGTTAGGACTTATGGTTAACCTAGTGCCTAGTAGACCACCTAAAGTTGTGGAGTTATTGGTATGACTCTCCGGCCTTGACATATTTCTTACATGTGTTGTGAGTCTCATGTAGGGCACGGACTTGCGTATGTGGTTGGCCACCTGTACGTGTAGGTCGTGCGACGGATAGGGTGTAACTGCTAATAGTGATGCATGTTAGAAGACTTATCAGTTATTAGTAGTCGGAGCATAGACTAGCGTGGTACGATGGTCCAATTCTTGTCCTTGTTTGGTTGTAAGGTTGGGCTATTATTCTAACGATAGACTATGAGCCAGAGTTACGATGCCTCGGCGTAGTAGCTAAGCGTGTTGTGGATACAACATGCATAGATCATTGGGCGGGGAGGACGACTAGTAGGCGTATGGGGCACCCCACTTACTTTACACTGATGCCACACTCGACGGAGTGATATGGACGATATATACTACACTGATGCCACGTTCTTCGGAGCGATATGGACGATATATACTATACTGATGCCACATTCTTCGGAGCGATATGGACGATATACTATACTGATGCCATGCTCTTCGGAGATGGACGTTATTATACAGTGCCCTTATATGGGGGCATATATGGCATATACTAGCCAGTTGTCACGATTGGTGAATTACGTCAGCATATGTCGAGCCTACACTTTCTCATACACTCAAGTTGTCCTCAAGTTGCATTTCACTTAGCTGGTTAGGTCACCCTTGAGTTTTTACAGTATTTACTTTATGGCATGCTTTTATGTATCTTGTTATGTCCCTCTGAGGACCTAGCCCTTTCCAGGTGTATTGTTCATGAGTATTCGCAGGAGCACAGATCCGAACTGGTTGCGTACGTTCCGAGGAGTCCTCTCTTCGAGCCTCGTGATTGTTAGATCTTGTACTTATATTGTATTTACCTTGTTTATTCTATATTCTAGTTCGGTAGTGGATTTGTTTCCATCCGACTACCAGCATTAGATACTTTATATTGTGATCTAGTTTCGCAGATATTGGTTATTTATTTATATTGATTTTTGTGGATGAGATTTAGATTGCACCCTGTGGCTTGTGATAGTTATACCACTAGTGAATTATTTTTTATTATACAGCGTACGCATGTGTTATGGTTCCATACATTGGAGTTGCCATATACATGCGGCTGGCATGCTTACGTGTCCTAGTCCTACGTATTTTGGGACTGGGGCGTGACAAGTACCTTAGACACATTAGCAATTATCGAGTATCCAAACTTTTCTAGGCTGAGTATCTTAGGCTGCGTGAGGGGGCGACTACTAGTGCACCTACAGTGGGAGAGGCTGATACTTCCTCGCAGCCCTCTCCAGCTCCATCGATGGACGAGCTGTGGGTGACCGCCGCTGGTGGTCTCCAGAGGCGTACGTACTACGGTACGGGATCCTATGGCGCCCTTGTTGCGACACAGTCCTCTAGGGCCTCCACTGCAAGTACATATTCCTACAGCCCTCGTAGGCGTCGGCTTGAGTCCAGGAGACCGTTGACCGTCAGATTGTATCTCTCCGTGATGAGTTACCACGAAGGATGGAGGAGAAGCCCCTGTCCCAGTCGTAGGGGGACGATGCGATGCTCATCTCATGATTTGATATGCTCGAGTACAGCATCATGGAGCTCAGGGATATGACAGCTAATCTTAGAGCGTCGACAGAGCGCAGCGCGGAGCTGCAGGCATCACAACTGTCTATGGGCGAGAGGATGACAATGATGCAGGATTCAATAGTTCATAGCAGTATGAGGTTGTTATCTACCATGGATTCATACAGCCATAGACTAGCAGCATAGGAGCAGATACATCCTCCTGGTGTGCCTTCATCGACACAGACTCCACCGACGTCACTACCTTCTACATCGATATCAGTATCAATTTCACGGGAGCAGTATAATTTATTCTTATCCCTGATGCGCGCCGGTGGTCATCTTCCTACAGATCCGCATTAGTCCTAGTTAGGATAGTTTACTGGTTGTTTGTGTTTTGACCTATAATATTTGGTCATTTATGAATATTCTTTATTTTTGAGGCTTTAAGACTTTATTTCTTGCACTCAGTTGTGTGAATATTTATTGTATTCTTTACGACGAGATTTTCTCCAGACTCGGTTTGTAATTCCAATATTTTATTTTCTTCAAATTTTACTGTATTATTCATATTAAATGTATGTTAATTTACCGGTATTGAGTAATCCACCGAAGGGGTCGGCGAACCCAGGAAATTCAACAGAGGGTTGCTCCGGGTCTATTTATATAAATTATAAATTTATAAACTACAGGAAGATTGGTTTGGAAACCATTTTATATTCTTTTTTCTATTTTTTCACTAAACATTTAGCGACATTTAGCGATGTTTATATACGTCGTTAAATACGTCGCTAATTACGTCGCTGAATGTTGCTAAATACGTCGCTAAATACGTTGCTAAATATGTCGCTAAATACGTCGTTGAATGTCGCTAAATACGTCACTGAATGTCGCTAAATTGCTAATATTGCAGTATAGAAAAAATTTAGCTACGTATAGCGACACAAAATACGTTGCTAATTTAGCGATATTGCGTCACTAAATGTCTCTAATATAAAAAATATTAGCGACGCAACTACGTCACTAGAAAATATCGCTATAGCGACGTTTTACGACATTTTTTCTATCAGCGACTAGCTTAAACGCGACTTCATTGAAACGTTGCTAATTACGTCGCTAAATTTTTTTAGCGATATTTTTAGGCCATTTAGCGACGTTTCCAGACGTCGCTAATTTGACTTATTTTGGTAGTGTTATTCATAATAGCCTCAATTCTTTTCTAATTAGTTCATCCCGAAATTTGAAAGCAAACCCTAATTAATCCATTCAAAATCTTATCTCTCCCAATTTTATTTTTCAAGGAGCTAAGGAGCTTGTCATTGCTAGAGGAAACTTGAAGAGGAGTCCAAGTAATTAGTATCGTGTCTGCTTCGTCTTCCTCGTGTCCAAATTTGGAGTTCTTCAAGGAGGTCACTCAAAACCTAGGTAATTCTCTATTTTCTACTCTATTTATGGTTAAGAACACCCATTTGACCTATAGGAACCCTCTCATAGGTGGAATTGACTCTATTTGGCTAGATCTAAGTATTAGAAGCTTTTATTTATATAGATCTATGATTTTCTTCTTGTGGAATATTGTTTTGGGCCTCAAATTTGGGGATTTAGCCCAATTAGTGTCACTCTCCACTAAATAATATATATATATATATATATATATATATATATATATATATATACACTAGTAATTTAGATATGATATTATATGTGTTTAATGTTTTATGGGCTTTGGAGTGGTGTATCATGGAGTGATACACAATGATGCACACCATGTGTTCGATATTGGGTTGTGTGGTAGAGGGAAATTAGATATTCAATTGTGTGTGACTGTAGTGTTGAGTGAGAGTTACTTTGCTTGTTTCAAATGTCATGAGAGTGTTATGATTAGTTTATAAGTGTATTTTAATATAGGATAGTGTGTGGTGTAATAGAGGTTATACACTAGGGTGTGTATTAAGTTGAGGGTGTTAGGATGGTTCCTTGGGCAGCAGTGAAGGGGTGTTGTAGCTACTATCATTGATGGGGGTGGTATTGGTGCATGGTTGGAGAGGTGTTTAGTATGTTTGTGTGTGTCATTTTGGGTTGTATGAGTGTTAGAGATTGGGGGGGAATACATGGCAGTGCACATATATACTGTGCACAAGTGTATCAGTGATAGGATTGAGTATTAGTGTAATTGTAACATGGATATGTGTTTGGAGGGGAGTGTCAAGTACTCAGCAGAGAGACGGGAAGAGTTGAACTGCTATAGAGTTTCAACAGTAGGTAATTAGCTAGGTCCGTGTATGTGTGTATTGTGTTAATGGAGGATTGATCTCAATTATCGGGTTACAGGTGGGAGAGAGTTAGATGGCAAGCATCACAGTGGTGTACATGTATCATGGTGTAGGAGATGGGGTCGGGTTCAGTATCCGTATAGGAGCAAGTACCGTTGACACTATAAGGGCAGAAGAAATGGCTAGGTCTGTGCAGTGCTCATGAGCAACTGCAAATGGTAAGGCAGTGGGTTGGGTTTCAGAACTGAAGGCAGCACATGAGCAGTGCAATAAGAGCCTGCAGGTAGACCTGGGTAGTATGGCATCATCCCGCTTTGAGGTAACCTGGTATCAGACTTGAGGGGTTTAGCTTGCATGTTTGGGAGACCTGGGTCTGTTTTAGACTTGGAGTCAAACTGAACAGCAGCAAGTTGTTGTTTAGTGACATGTATTAGTTGAGGTTTTGTCCAGTTGGGGATTTTTTGGTGAGATTAACTGATACTTGAATGTATTAGTGGTTATCAGTGAAGGGATGGTGGTTTGTTGTTGGTGTATCAGTTGATACTTTGAGTGTATATTGTGTGTATTGCAATGTGTTAGTATCAGGTCTTGGACTTAGTTGTGTATAATAGGAATAGAGGATATTGATTAGTGTGGTGGAAGTTAGGTAAGCATTTTTGGATTAGTAGTTAAATATAGTAGTGTGGTGTCTAATTGTGAGTGAGGGTAAGGAGTATCCTAGTGAGGTGTTGAGAGTCCTGAGTGTATCAGTGAGGAGCAAGGATTCAATTGAGACTTGTGTTTCTAATGAGTAAGAGGTAACAAGTAGTGTATCAAATGGGGATTTCAGCAGTACCATGTGTTTGTATCCGATGGGTTGGAGATGATACCAATAAGGTGTAAGGGTTGGGCATGAGTATCAAGAATATAGGTGTGTTACCTATGTGTAGGTGTTAGTACTATGTGATGTGGTTGCCGCTATGGAGTGACTGCAAATACAATATTTAGAAGCATATAGCAGCAGCAGTGTCAATACAGATACTTGTTGCAGTGTGGATATTAGAGGGGGAGTATATAGGTCAGTCCAGTAAAGAGGGGTCAGGTTAGACAGTGTTGCAGTGTGTGTATTCATTAGGAAGAGGAGACAGTAGCTGCATTGAGTGAAGGGTATATTGGTTGGTGCTCTAGTTGTGTTGGGAGTTAGTTACAAAGGAGGGGAAATATCAGGTCTGGTGTAGACCGGAGATCAGGTAGGGTGGTAGCATCAACATTAGTTGCTTTAGAAGCAGTTATTTGGGGGTACACCTGATCAGTGCAAATGTGCAGGCACATAAAGAATATGCAAGAGCAATAGCAGCTGCACGAAGCATGAACAGCAGCAGTAGCCTTAAGCATTAACAACAGTTAAAGCAGTTGATGCAGGGGTTCATACCTACTGTTGTTGCAGATGTTGTTATTGATGCTATTGGTGTTGTTGATGGTGATGAGGTATGTGGGTGTGTGCATATATGAGTGTAATATGTATGTGAGTGATGGGGTGTTAGATGACAAGTAAGGTATCAGTGGAGTATAACATATGAGAATGAGCTAGAGATAAGTTTGGGGCTTGGTGTCAAATAATCGAATTAGATATAGAGAATGGAGTAATTAGCAAGATCAGGTTATGTCACCAAGGTATTGGTACTATGAGGGTATTGTGTGTATCAATGCTTGGGTTGAGTGTTGGTGTTAGTGTTGGTGTTGGGTGATAGTGAGGTATTATCAAATATGGTTAATATGGTAAGTGAAGGTGTTGGTAATAGGTAATAAGATATAGCAAAGGTAATTATATACTAAGGTATTGCTTAATAATAAATATAACTGTTGATATTAGTTGATTGATTTATTGATTGTCTCATTGGCATTATATAGCCTTACAGTCATTAATATAATGATCTCAATCATTATGACAATAATCTCATAATGGAATATCCTGTGACATATTCTGGCATCCCAAATATATCCTCAGGATATTCCCATGTGCTTATACTATACCTAAATATGACACCCAACATACCATATCAACACTCCCCCTCAAGATGGGTGAAAGATATTCACTAAGCCCATCTTGTCACATCCTCTAATCATGCTCACTGAGGCAAGTCCCTTGGTTAGTCCATCTGCTACTTGATCCCTGGTTCGAACATGGCCAAGCTCCAGTAATCCACTATCCAACTTCTCTTTGATGAAAAATCTATCAATCTCGATGTGTTTGGTCCTGTCATGCTGTACTGGATTGTTGGCGATACTAATAGCTGACTGATTGTCACACCACAGCTTCATCTTGGCTCCTTGATCCAGCTTCAGCTCTATAAGCATATTCTTCAACCATAGCAGCTCTGCAACTCCCAAGGCCATAGCTCTGTACTCTGCTTCAGCTGTCGATCTGGCCACCACAGACTGCTTCTTACTTCTCCAGGAGACCAAGTTACCTCCTACAAATATGCAACATCCCAAGGTAGACCTCCTGTCATCAGCACAACTAGACCAGTCAGAATCACAGTAGCCTTCGATGTTCACGTGATTGTTCTTCCTGAATATTAGTCCCTTCTCGGGAGCACCTTTCAAGTACCTCAGAATCTGGTACATTGCATCCATATGACCCTTCCGTGGGTCATGCATGTAACGGCTCACCACACTTACTGCAAAGCATATATCAGGACGTGTGTGGCTCAAATAGATCAACTTGCCAACCAGTCTCTGGTATCTGTCCCGATCAACTGGTTCTCCAGCCTCAGCATCAATCTTGAACCTCTGATCTATTGGTGTCGCTGCAGGTTTGCACCCCAATATCCCAGTTTCTGTGAGAAGGTCCAGTGCATACTTCCTTTGAGAGAGAACAATCCCCTCTGCTTCTCGAGTAATCTCAATCCCAAGGAAGTACCGAAGAAGGCCGAGATCCTTCACCTCGAATTCCTTGCCAAGCTTTCCTTTGAGTTGGGCGATCTCCTGCTCATCATCTCCTGTGATAATTATATCGTCCACATACACCGCAAGCATGGTGATGTGGCCTCCACTCCGACGGAAGAACACAGTATGATCAGCATTGATCTGCTGATATCCCATCCCTATCATCGCCCTTCTGAATCTGTCAAACCACGCTCGAGGAGACTGCTTCAGTCCATAGAGGGACTTCTTCAACCTGCAGACCTTGCCCACTGTCTGATTGGTGCCAAATCCTGGTGGTATCTCCATGTACATACACCTCCTCCACTAGATCTCCGTGAAGAAACGCATTCTTCATATCCAGTTGGTGTACCTTTCATCCACCATTCGCTGCCAGAGAAATCAGAGTCCTGACAGTGCTCATCTTTGCAACTGGTGCAAAGTTCTCGTCATAGTCGATGCCGTACGTCTGACTGTATCCTTTGACTACTAGTCGAGCTTTGTAGCGCTCAACATGTCCATCTGGGTTCTGCTTCACGGTAAAGACCCACTTGCATCCAACTGCTCTCTTCCCCTCTGGCAGTCTCACAAGCTCCCAAGTGTGGTTCTTCTCTAGAGCTCCCAACTCCTCGTGCATTGCCGCTTTCCACTTTGGATCGTTCTTGGCAACCTGCCAATTGTTAGGTACAGTAATACTATCCAAAGATGCTATAAATTCTCCATGAGAAGAAGGGATATGGTCATAAGAAACAAACTGAGCAATATCCCAACCATATCTGTTTGGAGGATTTCCTGCATTGCTGCGAGTGGTCCTCCATACAGATAGTGGTATGGGAGGAGTAGAAGTAGGAGGAATGATATCTTGTGAAGGAGGGGGTATCACCTGAAGGGGGGTTTGTGTCGGTGCCTCAGGAGTTGGGACGAACGCAGGCAAGGGACTTGGCACAGGCACTGTCGGTACTGGTCCTGCAGTTTGCTTCTCTCTCCTGCTGTAGGTAAGTAACTCTCCCTGAGCCGTAGGCCTAACACCTTCACCTTCTTGTCCCTTCTCCGTGCCTCCATGCCAAACTTCTAAATCGGTTACCACCAAGTTCTCCATCTCCCCCTCTCGCCTAATACTGGCAGTATTAGGCATGTTGTGTGAAGTTCCGTCCTGGCGGTAGTATAGCTCATGCTCCCGAAAGTGGACATCCATACTGACAAACTTCTTCTTCTCTACTGGACTCCAGCACACATACCCCTTCTGGGTCGCCGAGTAGCCTACGAAGATGCATTTGACCGCTCTAGGGTCAAGTTTCCCAACTGATGGCCTGTTGTCCTTCACAAAACACACACACACCCAAACACCTTCAGTGGGAGTATCCCACTATTATTGCCTTGCAATACCACACATGGGGACTTCCATCCGAGGACCTTCGAGGGTATCCTGTTGATGAGTTGAGCTGTTGTCAATACTGCATGCCCCCACAGACTCTGTGGGACATTCATGTCGATCATCATACTTCTTGCGACCTCTAGAAGGTGTCTGTTTTTCCTTTATGCAACTCCATTTTGTGCTGGTGTGTATGCACAGGTGGTCTGATGCTGTATTCCGAGTGCTGAAAAGTATTCTTGTCACGCCCCAATCCCAAAATACACGTGACCAGGCCACATGGCATTGGCCAGCTGACACGACTCCAAAGGATATCCCAATTTAATGGATCCTAACGAAGCGTGCTACGCTGTCCTAAAATAT
The DNA here is from genome assembly GCA_036927795.1 of Iris macrosiphon. Classification (NCBI taxonomy): domain Eukaryota; kingdom Viridiplantae; phylum Streptophyta; class Magnoliopsida; order Asparagales; family Iridaceae; genus Iris; species Iris macrosiphon. Next base: position 42,831,491 of record JAYESA010000013.1, read on the forward strand.
TAACAAGTCTAATATGCTAATATATAGCAGGCAATGTCTAATCTCATCCACAGAACACAATATCATAAAGACTGGAATAAATGCTGGTAAATAAAATACAAGAGTCTGAATATCCATAATACATCTGAAATAGTCTGAATGGGGACAAACCCACTGAAATACAGAAATGGAAATAAAGTGCAGAAAGAGGTAAGATAACTAGACTAGAGTATCAACTAGCTAGATATGAAAACTCTAGTCAAATGTAGCTGCGTACTCAAATCACGGGAACTCCCATGGAAATGCCTCGTAGTCCTCAATCAGGAATCCTGCCTCTACTCTTGCTCCGTAGATGGTAGGGTACAAGTGCTCGTCTGGATCTGGAAGGGAACCAGGTCCTCAGAGGGACGTAACTAGTATACAGAAATACATGCCATAAAGTAAATACTGTGTAAACTCAAGGGTAATCTAACCAGCTAAGTGAAATGCACTTTGAAGACAACCCTGGTACGTATGGGTAGGTGAAAGGTATAAAGCATAGCGTCGAGCCAGAGGCTAAGTGCCTGGCATTAGCTATAAACTGAACGCCAGGAATATATGCTGACTACATCACCGATCATGATAGCGCGCAGCTAGTAACCTCTGCTGGATGTATCGACAAGCATATATGCCCATAACCGGGAACCTGAGCCCATAACCGGGTAACACATGGCCCATAACCGGGTAACTGAGGCTTACGGCCCCGCAGTTTACTCTGAAACTACGACGACCAAATGTCTGTCCCATACGCCTACTAATTTTCTTCCCTGCCCAATGTCAATGTACAAGTCGCAAATGCGACATGAACACCTCATACTACAGAAATAAACAACTAAGCTAAATACCGTCACACGTGCTGCTCATGCTGATGGCCAGTCGATCATGAAGCACGCGTCCCTATATGAACTCACTCTGTGACGTGTTAAGATACGTGTCAAGGCCTGGGAAGTCATATTGACAACTCCTCAACTTTAGGTGGGTCTACTAGACACTAAGTCAGACACAAGTCCTAACGTCAACGCCTTCGTTGACTGCACCCGAGTCTTCTAGGACGCGCACAGTTTAATATTGAAACAATGAAATATGGAACTATTTAACATCTGAATTTAGACAACATCAACAAGGCAAGGTATACTTGCCTGGAACTCTAGCGTGCACAAGCAATGTTCCGGAACCAGCAGTCAAGACAGCACCGTCTCGGATGCCTACGAACAGATAACAATAAATTATGAATCACTAATTTACACCATGATTAATTATCTATGTTAACCTAGCACAAGTACACATACCTAACACATATACACATATATACTATAGATAATTTAGTAACCTATATACTTATATATACAACTGCATTTAGACATATGTACATATATACATAATGCATTAATAATATATAACATATATATATATATTGTTCATTATGTATAAGGAATTTAATAACATATATGTACATACTACTATAGTACACAAATATAGTATTTAAATGGTTTATATCAATACCACAATACATATATAATTACCTAAATTCATTAGTTAATATATATACTATAATACATTAATACATAAAATAAACACTTGTATAAAAATAATACATGCTTAAATATATACATTTAAAGATAGTATAACATATATACTTATGTGTTCACTAATACATATTAAAATATAACAAAAATATGTAATGTTTAATAGTACACTTAATAATAGCATCTATATATTACTTAATAACATGTATATTTACACATACTCATTAAATATATTATCATATTTAAAACACAAAATACCATATATATAAATTAAATACATACACATATATTTATATATATTTAAATAATAAATCATATACATAAGTACATATATACAATATATATTTATACATATGCTCATATATATATTTAATACATACCAATATACACACTATAATTGTACTAATTACACAATATATATATTTATATATATATACACACATATTAATATATATATTATACACTAATATAGAGTACATATTTATTTATATATATAAACATACATTTATTTACACACAATATATATTTATATATTCACACACAAAATAATAATTACAACAAATAATATATATTTATATATATATTTGTATATATACATATATTCATACACATATACATATAGGTAAATACATATATACATGTATCATTATGTATTATATACCAATATATTTACTATATATATATACACATATATACACAATATATATTTAAATATACAGTATATACATATACCATTATATATATATATAAATACATATACTATTATAAGTAAATACATATACTATTATATATAGATACATTTACAATTTATATATATAAATACCTATACGTTATAATACATAAACATTTATATATAAATACATATTAGATATCAATATATATAAAGTATTAAATACATGTATATAGTATATCTCTAGTATATATATAACATATACAAAATACAGCATATATATATATAGAATACTGTTTATACAGAGGTATATATATAATATACAGAATACGTATTTAAATACTAAATAAAATACAGAAACATATATATATATACATGTATATAATCAGTGTAATACTAAATACGTGTATAAATGATAGTATAAATACATAAAATAATATACCTATACGTAGGCGAGGCCGAGGGGGATCCGCCGGACTGGTCGTCGACGGCGTGGGTGGCCGGGCGGAGCTGTCACGACCTGCACCCGGTGTAAGGGCACTAGTCGGAAACAACGCCCAGCCTACGCCGCAGAATCGGCGGTAGAACGCTGTCTAGATAAACTATCTAACAATATAATGAACCACCAATAATGATAGTATACTCAATCACAGAACTAAGATAGAATAAGCACGAATCAGATAAAGAAATGAATAGTCACAATACAACTCATGAGTCTAAAATAATACATCAATGAGTCTGAAGAACAACAAAATAAGCTGGAGACAAATCCAGTACAAAAGAATACTACCAAGCTACAAAGCTACAACTCCAGGGTCAACTGTCTCAGTTGGGATAAGTCCCTCTTGAGCCAGGGTCTCAGAATCTAAACCCACAACGTCCTGGGGTCCATAATAGGTAGGGTACTCCTCAGTGTCATCTGGAAAAATATATCCAGTCAGGAAAGGAGCAGAGTACAACCCTAACAGCAGTTCTCAAATAATGATAAAAACTTTATAACAGTAAATAGCTGTGGATAAACAAGATGCTTAAATAGATACAAGAATGTATAGACAATAAGGAAATACTGGAAAGAAATACAATAATGAACAATATGCTGATGGAACAATAGTACTAATGACTAAGTGTGTGAGTACAGCTTAACATGTGATCGGCTTGGGCAAGATGCAATGCGGCCTGGCTAATCATACGTGCTGTGTATGATCAACACTATTCAGGAAACAAGACTTTATTCAATAGGGATTTGATCACATATCTATACTAATACTCCCCACCCCCGACTGGTATAATAGATCCAACCACGGTATGCTATGGCACTAGATTCCCCAAGAAGATAGCTAGTCTCCCCGAGAATCGGTGTCTGTACATCTACAAGATAACCAATGAAACAATACTTGCACCATATACACCATATACCAAGGAATAACATCTCATGACGAGATCCGGATATACCAATCCGTGTAACCATAGTTTAAGAGAAACATGTATATCTACACTAGATACAACGCACATAGAGGATATCATAAATGAGAAACTATCAGAGAATGTACTCGCCTGAAGTCCAATGAACAGTCTCACAAATGTCTGACTTGGTGCCTCGAAGACCTAGATATGGAATACCACATTAATACAAGGTCCCGGAAAGAGAACAAGTCAAACTAGACAACTTCTAGGTCAATAAGTCAATTCTAAGTCAAAAGTCAACTATGGTCAACTCTAAAGTCCACTAAAGTCAAACATGGTCAAACCCAAAGTCAACCTCACAAGACATCTATAAAATAATATAGAGATAAACTACAATAATTTAGGAATCAAATTAGATTCCAAAAGAAACTCACACAAAGTATACTAATAATACAATTAATATATACCCTAAAATAATATATATACAACCAATATTCATAAAAAACATAATATATTATAACAAATATTATACCTCACAAAACACATATATATATATACATATATATATATATACAATATAATTTAAAACTATCAAAGCGTCACTGAAAACAGTGAATAAAAACAGGATTAAATTAAAACAGGTTTAATAGTGACAGTCTTGTCTGTCACAGAAGAACTGTCACAGAAACCGAATTAATAAACCACTACTGCCATGGTTATGCTGACAGTTAAATTGTCGCAGAAAATCGTCGCGAAAAAGCTGATGTGTTTCCCGCTGCTGCAATTAATGACAGGTTTGTCATTAATTGCCCGAAGGCTACAGCGGCTGCTGTATTCGGCTAATTAATGACAGTTTCACTGTCATTAATTCACTGTCACCAAAAATAAGTTATATATATATAAATATATATATAAAAACATAATATATAAACAATATCTATATATATATAAAACCATTAATATAAATATATACATATATATATATATTAATATACACATAAACTTATACATTCAAATATTTAATAAATACTAACACAAAGAACATATTAATGTACATAATTTTACATGGCTAGAAGCACACCTAAAATATATACATTAATATAAAATAATTACATAATAATTATAAATAATATAATTACACAATTAAACACATAAATTTATTTTATAAAACATTTGTGTATACTTTATATTATTAACAAGTAGTAACATATATAATTGCATGCAAGAAGCTACATATTATATTGTACACCATATTAGCACACACAAAAATATAGATCTATGCTACAATAATTACATAATAAATATACAAAATAAATATATAATATCCATATATATTTACTAATTATAAATTGAAGGATTAAACCACAATTAATTAGATCTATGCAAAAATACACACAATTGGAGAGTATCTCACCGTATCCCACTAGATCTAGGATACGCATGCAACACGAGTCCAACACACAACCAATTGCACCCCGAAGGACACAAACAAATCACAAATAATATTTATGAACAAATCAAAGTGTCAAAAGTAGATCTATGTGTCCGTGTCAAAATACGACATGTTCAAAGCCCCGTGTCGGAGGAAAACCCCCAAATGACACGTATCACCAAATAGTTGGGATACGAACCACAAGTACCCAAATATGGACACGACACTAGCCCCAAACACATAAGTACATGCCAAATTGATCTATAGGATCAATTGACACACACAACAAATTGTAAATTCGGAATTCCAACAAAATTGACACAAAAAGCACCATAACTTTCTCCATGGGTCTCCTATGAACACAAAACAAAGTCCTATGGGTAGTACATACATATAGGTTGATTTTACATGATTAAATCTCAGATTTAGAAGCTATTTAAATGGGAAAATCTGAATTATACCTATTGGAAGATGGATTCCCAATGAAACCTCCAATTGAGATGAACTTGCTTCCAAATTGTAGATCCTTGCTCCTCTTTGTAGATCCTTGCTTCCTTCTTCTAGATCCTTGCTTCTTCCTTCTCTAATGGTGAATTGGGAAGAATTTGGAATGAATTTGGTAGGGAATTGGATTGGGAATGGAGGGAATTTGGTAGTGGGAAAATTCTAGATCTAGATTTGGAATGAAATGAGAGGAGAGAGAAATTTCCCCCCCTCATTAATAGGCCGGCCATTGCCCCTCCCCCAAGCAATTGTAAAATGTCCAATGTACCCCTTGGGGCCTCTCATGAAGAAATAATTAAGGAAGGAAGCTTCTAGTCTAATCATTTAATTAATTTAATCCATCTCCTTAACTATGGGCTTTCTAAATGGGCCAAGTCTAACTAATTAATTCATGTTGGTCCATGGGTCCAAACTAAACTAGTTGGGTCCACTAAAATAAGTCCAAAATAATTTAATAGCACCCAACAACAATTAAATAATACAACAAAAATTATTTATCATGCACAATATTTAATTAAATAGGAAAAGACTAAAATACCCCTTTTCCTAAAATGTGGTAGTGACAAGTCTACCCTCCTTAAAATAATTTCGTCCTCGAAATTCAAAGACGAAAACTACCCCCAGAAAAATCACAGAACAGAACTAAAGAATCACAACTAACTATAAAAGAACATAACTAGAAATAACATACCTCAAGGTACAAACAAATATGGATAACGCTCTCGCATGTCATCCTCTCTCTCCCAGGTAGACTCCCCCGGAGAGTGATGCCTCCATGCGACGCGCACCAAAGAAATAGTCTGGTTCCTCAACACCTTCTCTCTCCGATCCAGAATCTCAACTGGCTGCTCTGGATAGCTAAGAGTAGGGCCTACCTCTATCTCTGAGTGATCCAATACATGGCTAGGATCTGCCACGTATCGTCTCAACTGCGACACATGAAACACGTTGTGCACTCCCTCCAATGCAGGTGGCAAGTCTAGTCTATAAGCAACTGCACCGACCCTCTCTAGAATACTGAAAGGTCCGATGAATCGCGGACTAAGCTTTCCGCCTCCACCGAAACGAATCGTGCCTCGTGTCGGAGAAATCCTCAGAAACACCAAACTACCCACCTATAACAAAATACCATCTTAAGAACTTAATCTATAACAAACAAGAACAAGCACAAACAAAATCTAAACTATACCTCGAACTCCAAAGGTCTCCGATGGCTATCGGCCCAATGCCGCTGTCTGTCATGCGCCACTCGAAGTCTGCCTCTGATCAACTGAACCTTCTCTGCTGCCTCCATAACCATCTCTGGCCCAAGCAAAACTCTCTCTCCAACATCGTCCCAAGACAAAGGAGTACGACACCTCCGACCATATAGAGCTTCAAAAGGTGACATCTCTATACTGGCCTGGTAACTGTTGTTGTAAGCAAACTCTACCAAATGGAGATGGTCCTCCCAAGAACCCCCAAAATCTAGTACACAAGTGCGCAACATATCCTCGAGAGTCTGAATAGTCCTCTCTAACTGCCCATCTGTCTGGGGATGATATGCAGTACTGAATTTGAGCTGAGTGCCCAAACTCTCCTACAAACTCCTCCAGAAATGAGAAGTGAAACGACTATCCCGATCTGAGACTATGCTGACGGGAACTCCATGTATCCTAACGATCTGCCTCACATACATCTCTGCCAGCTTCTCCGTAGACAAACCCACCTTAAAAGGCAAAAAGTGGGTCGACTTGGTCAATCTATCAACAATGACCCAAGTCGCGTCTTTTCCTCCTGGAGATCGTGGAAGTCCGGACACAAAATCTATAGTAATGTGTTCCCACTTCCACTCTGGAATGGATAATGGCTGAAGTAAACCTCCTGGCCTCTGCCTTTCGGCTTTCACCTGCTGGCACACTAAGCATCTGGATACAAACTGTGCCACTTCCCTCTTCATGCCATACCACCACACACTCTCTCGCATATCCCGATACATTTTGTTAGCACCTGGATGTATGGAATACTGAGAGCGATGTGCTTCCTGCAACACCTCCTCATGCAACTCCCCACTAGGCATACACAATCTAACTCCATGCCTCAAAGATCCATCCTCTGCAATAGTGAAATCATCCTCTAATCCTGCTCTTACCTGAGCTCTAATACTCCTCAAAGATACATCATCATACTGTGCTGCCTTGATCTTGTCCATCAAATCTGAGTGTATCTGCAATCCCCACATTTGCATAGCACACCCTGGAACAATCACCTCAATGCCCAAGCTCTCCAAGTCCTCCAATAAATATCGATCCTGCGTCAAGAACATAGCTACCGGATACCTGCTCAAAGCATCGGCAACTACATTTGCCTTCCCAGAATGATATTGCAAAGAGATGTCAAAATCCTTCATCAGTTCCAACCACCGACGCTGCCTCATGTTCAACTCCTTCTGCGTGAAAACGTACTTCAAGCTTTTGTGGTCTGTGAAGATCTCCACACGCTCTCCGTACAAATAATGTTTCCACAACTTCAGAGCGAATATGACGGCTGCCAACTCCAAATCATGGGTAGGATAGTTCTTTTCATGAGGACGCAATTGCCTGGATGCATAGGCAATCACTTTCCCATGCTGCTGAAGAACACAACCTAAACCCTTCCCCGATGCATCACTATAAATAGTGAAACCTCCGGACCGTGATGGCAACGTCAAAATAGGAGCAGACGTCAACCTCTTCTTCAACTCCTCAAAAGCAACTTGGCAATCTTCCGTCCAAACAAACTCCACATCCTTCCTTGTGAGTCTGGTCATCGGCTTGGCAATCCTCGAAAAATCTTGCACAAACTTCCTGTAATAGCCTGCCAATCCCAAGAAACTCCTGATCTCTGCTACTGAACTCGGAGTCTTCCAAGATTCCACTGCTGAAATCTTCTTCGGATCCACTGAAATACCATCACCAGTCACAACATGCCCCAAGAATTCTACCTTGTCCAAGAAAAACTCACACTTGGACAACTTCCCATATAGCTTCTCCTTCCTCAGCACATCTAATACAATCCTCAAATGCTCCTCATGCTCCTCCGGTGTCCTCGAGTATATGAGTATGTCGTCGATGAACACCACCACGAACTTGTCAAGGTACTGGTGGAACACCTTGTTCATCAAGTTCATAAATACCGTCGGTGCATTAGTCAAACCAAACGGCATCACCATAAACTCGAACTGACCATACCGAGTTCTAAAAGCAGTCTTTGGTATGTCCTCCGGCTTCACCTTCACCTGATGGTAGCCTGATCTCAAATCTATCTTAGAAAATACCTTCGCACCACTCAACTGATCAAACAGATCATCTATCCGTGGCAAAGGATACTTATTCTTGATAGTGAGATTATTCAAAGCTCTGTAATCAATGCACATGCGCACCGATCCATCCTTCTTCGGTACAAACAAAACCGGGGCTCCCCATGGTGAAGAACTCGATCTGATAAACCCCTTATCCTACAATTCGTCTACCTGCTTCTTCAACTCGACCAGCTCGCTGTTGTTTACTCTATAGACATGCTGTGAAATTGGTTCTGCACCTGGCACCAAGTCTATAGAAAATTCAATATCTCGATCTGGCGGCAATCCTGGCAATTACTCAGGAAACACATCCAAGAATTCTGCTATCAACAGATGTGGCAACTCCTTGTCTTCCACCATAGCTCCACAAATAATGCCTTCTCCCTGCTCTGCAGCTCCTCTAGCAAACTCGAACTCTGGCTCTCCTGGCGGACCAAACAAAACTCTACCTCCTCTACAATCTATGCTAGCACGGTGCCTACTCAACCAATCCATCCCGAGTACAATATCGTAGCTCGGAAGTGGCATTACAAGTAGACACGCACTCAACTCCCGGCCTCCCAGAGTAACTCTCCGATCCTTGCAAATATCATTAACCAGGATAATGCCTCCCCCGGTCATGATCTTGCAAGTCCTAAGCAAAGACTCAGCTACCAAACCATGCTTTAGAGCAAAAGAAACAGATACAAAACTATGGGAAGCACCACTATCAAACAAAACTAAAGCTGGAATGGAATCAAGAAGAATAGAACCTGCGATGACATCTCCGGTGGGTTCCTCCTCTTCGACTGTCATAGCAAACGCTCGTCCCTGCCGAGCACCTCCCTGCTGCTGATGCTGGACAAAACGCTGCTGCTGTGTCGGAAGCGGTCCCCTCGGCTGTGCTGCAGGTGGTCTCATCTGTGCCCTCGGAGCTGGAGCTGCTCCCTGAACTGCACGACGAGGACACTCCTTCAATTGATGCCCTTCAGTACCATAATACAAACAAACTCCTAGCCTCTTTCTGCAAACTTTCCAGATGTGGCCGGGCTTCTTGCAGTAGTTGCATGGAGCTTGCTGTAACTGCCTCTGCTGCTGAGGTGCCTGGTGAAAAGGCGCTCTAGCTGGAGTCTGGTTCTGTTGTGGCTGCTGGAAAGGTCTGGACTGGAAATGAGGACGTTTGGCAGAGACTGCACTGCCGTTGGCCCCCGAAAAAGAATCACGGTCTCTCTTGGTCTTCAAACCTAGATCCCGCTTAACCTTGCGTGCCTCCGCAAGTATCTCCGAGTATGTCTCATAAAAAGACGAAATGAGAATCTTCACTTCCCAGTTTAGACCCTCACGGAAACGAATAGCTCGAACCTCCGGCTCTCTCAACAGATACTCTGCAAATTGGCTCAGCCTACCGAACTCCGCAGCGTATTCCTCCACAGACATGCTTCCCTGAATGAGACTCTCAAATTGTCTCCCCAAGTCAAGCCTGTCTATCCGGGCGAAAAACTTCTTCTTGAAAAGGTCCTTGAATACCTCCCAAGATTGTCCTGCGTCAACCAGAACTGGCTCATTCCTGAACCAAGTACGAGCGACGTCGAACAGTTGAAGTCCTACCGCCTCAACCTTCAGATCTTCAGAAAGACGGGACACCCTCATAAGACGCTCAATGTCCTCGAGCCAATCATCAGCATAGACGATGCCCTCCGTCCCCTTGAAAACCCTAGGCTCCAGTTTCTTGAAGTCCTGAATGTTGCCTGGCCGAAGCTGAGCAACCTGAGGAACAACCTTCTGCTGGATCGGAACTCCTCTCTCGACTACAGCACGAGCAAGCTGATGAGCACTCTCGATGCCCTGCCGTAGAACGTCGGTCTGCCTCTGATGTGCCTCTGACTGAGCCCTCTGTGCCTCGAGCATCTCACGAAACAGAGTAAACATCTGTGACGCCTCTGCTGGCACAGGAGGTGGAGGTGGAAGCCCCTCAGATACAGCTGGCACAGTCCTCTGAGTAGGTGGTAGACCTCCGAAAGCAGCTGACACTCCAATCACCGGAGAAGTGACTGGTGCAGGCCCTCGGGATGTCGCAGACCTCTCAGAAACTGCTCTCCCCTGCTGTGATCTAGTCTTAGGCGGCATCCTGAGACAAAGCGAAAGAAAGAATCAATATGGCACAAGATGTAAGATATCAAGGAAAGGACAGTTTAAGGGATCAAGTATCAATGTCAAAGGAGAATAGTTGAATCAAAAAAAATTTCCTAAATGTGATTGAGTATCTCAGCCTATTCCTATATCCTATCGCAGGCTCGCAGTAGTACAACTAAGTTGTCGCACTACCACGATATCACATACTTGTGAAGCTAGACCTGCATGGGCCACCACCAAAAATGTGTCACGACCCGCACCCGGTGTAAGGGCACTAGTCGGAAACAACGCCCAGCCTACGCCGCAGAATCGGTGGTAGAACGCTGTCTAGATAAACTATCTAACAATATAATGAACCACCAATAATGATAGTATACTCAATCACAGAACTAAGATAGAATGAGCACGAATCAGATAAAGAAATGAATAGTCACAATACAACTCATGAGTCTAAAATAATACATCAATGAGTCTGAAGAACAACAAAATAAGCTGGAGACAAATCCAGTACAAAAGAATACTACCAAGCTACAAAGCTACAACTCCAGGGTCAACTGTCTCAGTTGGGATAAGTCCCTCTTGAGCCAGGGTCTCAGAATCTAAACCCACAACGTCCTGGGGTCCATAATAGGTAGGGTACTCCTCAGTGTCATCTGGAAAAATATATCCAGTCAGGAAAGGAGCAGAGTACAACCCTAACAGCAGTTCTCAAATAATGATAAAAACTTTGTAACAGTAAATAGCTGTGGATAAACAAGATGCTTAAATAGATACAAGAATGTATAAACAATAAGGAAATACTGGAAAGAAATACAATAATGAACAATATGCTGATGGAACAATAGTACTAATGACTAAGTGTGTGAGTACAGCTTAACATGTGATCGGCTTGGGCAAGATACAATGCGGCCTGGCTAATCATACGTGCTGTGTATGATCAACACTATTCAGGAAACAAGACTTTATTCAATAGGGATTTGATCACATATCTATACTAATACTCCCCACCCCCGACTGGTATAATAGATCCAACCACGGTATGCTATGGCACTAGATTCCCTAAGAAGATAGCTAGTCTCCCCGAGAATCGGTGTCTGTACATGTACAAGATAACCAATGAAACAATACTTGCACCATATACACCATATACCAAGGAATAACATCTCATGACGAGATCCGGATATACCAATCCGTGTAACCATAGTGTCAAGAGAAACATGTATATCTACACTAGATACAACGAACATAGAGGATATCATAAATGAGAAACTATCAGAGAATGTACTCGCCTGAAGTCCAATGAACAGTCTCACAAATGTCTGACTCGGTGCCTCGAAGACCTAGATATGGAATACCACATTAATACAAGGTCCCGGAAAAAGAACAAGTCAAACTAGACAACTTCTAGGTCAATAAGTCAATTCTAAATCAAAAGTCAACTATGGTCAACTCTAAAGTCCACTAAAGTCAAACATGGTCAAACCCAAAGTCAACCTCACAAGACATCTATAAAATAATATAGAGATAAACTACAACAATTTAGGAATCAAATTAGATTCCAAAAGAAACTCACACAAAGTATACTAATAATACAATTAATATATACCCTAAAATAATATATATACAACCAATATTCATACAAAACATAATATATTATAACAAATATTATACCTCACAAAACACACATATATATACATATATATATATACAATAATAACATATACAATATAATTTAAAACTGTCAAAGCGTCACTGAAAACAGTGAATAAAAACAGGATTAAATTAAAACAGGTTTAATAGTGACAATCTTGTCTGTCACAGAAGAACTGTCACAGAAACCGAATTAATAAACCACTACTGCCTTGGTTACGCTGACAGTTAAACTGTCGCGAAAAATCGTCGCGAAAAAAGCTGCTGTGTTTCCCGCTACTGCAATTAATGACAGGTTTGTCATTAATTGCCCGAAGGCTACAGCGGCTGCTGTATTCGGCTAATTAATGACAGTTTCACTGTCATTAATTCACTGTCACCAAAAATAAGTTATATATATATAAATATATATATAAAAACATAATATATAAACAATATCTATATATATATAAAACCATTAATATAAATATATACATATATATATTAATATACACATAAACTTATACATTCAAATATTTAATAAATACTAACACAAAGAACATATTAATGTACATAATTTTACATGGCTAGAAGCACACCTAAAATATATACATTAATATACAATAATTACATAATAATTATAAATAATATAATTACACAATTAAACACATAAATATATTTTATAAAATATTTGTGTATACTTTATATTATTAACAAGTAGTAACATATATAATTGCATGCAAGAAGCTACATATTATATTGTAAACCATATTAGCACACACAAAAATATAGATCTATGCTACAATAATTACATAATAAATACACAAAATAAATATATAATATCCATATATATTTACTAATTATAAATTGAAGGATTAAACCACAATTAATTAGATCTATGCAAAAATACACACAATTGGAGAGTATCTCACCGTATCCCACTAGATCTAGGATACGCATGCGACACGAGTCCAACACACAACCAATTGTACCCCGAAGGACACAAACAAATCACAAATAATATTTATGAACAAATCAAAGTGTCAAAAGTAGATCTATGTGTCCGTGTCAAAATACGACATGTTCAAAGCCCCGTGTCGGAGGAAAACCCCCAAATGACACGTATCACCAAATAGTTGGGATACGAACCACAAGTACCCAAATATGGACACGATACTAGCCCCAAACACATAAGTACATGCCAAATTGATCTATAGGATCAATTGACACACACAACAAATTGTAAATTCGGAATTCCAACAAAATTGACACAAAAAGTACCATAACTTTCTCCATGGGTCTCCTATGAACACAAAACAAAGTCCTATGGGTAGTACATACATATAGGTTAATTTTACATGATTAAATCTCAGATTTAGAAGCTATTTAAATGGGAAAATCTGAATTATACCTATTGGGAGATGGATTCCCAATGAAACCTCCAATTGAGATGAACTTGCTTCCAAATTGTAGATCCTTGCTCCTCTTTGTAGATCCTTGCTTCCTTCTTCTAGATCCTTGCTTCTTCCTTCTCTAATGGTGAATTGGGAAGAATTTGGAATGAATTTGGTAGGGAATTGGATTAGGAATGGAGGGAATTTGGTAGTGGGAAAATTCTAGATCTAGATTTGGAATGAAATGAGAGGAGAGAGAAATTTTTCCCCCTCATTAATAGGCCGGCCATTGCCCCTCCCCCAAGCAATTGTAAAATGTCCAATGTACCCCTTGGGGCCTCTCATGAAGAAATAATTAAGGAAGGAAGCTTCTAGTCTAATCATTTAATTAATTTAATCCATCTCCTTAACTATGGGCTTTCTAAATGGGCCAAGTCTAACTAATTAATTCATGTTGGTCCATGTGTCCAAACTAAACTAGTTGGGTCCACTAAAATAAGTCCAAAATAATTTAATAGCACCCAACAACAATTAAATAATACAACAAAAATTATTTTCCATGCACAATATTTAATTAAATAGGAAAAGACTAAAATACCCCTTTTCCTAAAATGTGGTAGTGACAGGAGCTCCGGCAGCGCTCGGGGAGTCGGCGGCTACAGCAGCGGTCAGCAGCTAGGTGGCTACTGCGGGGGTCGTGGCTCTCGGCAGCGGCGTCGACCGGGGCTGGGAGTTGGCGGGGACGGAGGTGGTCGTCTGGGGAGGAGCTCGCCTGAGTACGGTGGCCGGCAAAGCTATGACGGCGGGCTAGTCGGGGCTCGGGTCGTCGGCTCGAGCTCGGAGGGGTGAAGCTGCAGGTTGAGGATGGTGGTGATGAGGGTGGCTGTGGGCGGAGCAGTGGCCGGGGCCGGAGGTGGTAGGTGGGGGAAAGGTCGCCGGAGGGGGTAGGGTCGGTGCGGGGGTCGCCGGAGGCGGGGGCTGGCCGGGAGGAGGCAGCGGGTGGCTCGGGCAGGGGTCGGGCTGGTTTGTGTAGGTTTTAGGAATTTAGGGTTTTTTTTCTTGGTATTTGGGTTTGTGTGTGTAATAAATATGATGTAAGGTACCCTTTATGTAGGTGAGAGAGTGGGGGGGGGGGCTGCCTAGGGATTAGGGCCGGGTGGGTATTTATTTTTGGGGAGTTGGGGAGGCTTCATCATGATGAGGGGAGGGCTAGGAATGAGTGGTTCAAAATGTAGGGTGGAGATATGTCCCTAAAAAGTAGTATAGGTACATAAAAATGGGGGAAAAAATTATGATGGGCTGGTCAAATAAATGGGGATCTATTCTTCATGGGGTTGGACCAATGAGAGGGGGGCACCTCATTGCAATTTTGCATAAAGGCCCCTGAACAATTAGGAAATTGCACAAAAGCTGAAATTGAGGATTTGATGTAACAAAACACTATGTTTGGTGTTTTGCATTGGACGAGGATGGTGTATGGTGTTTTGTATGAGGCTTGTGGGTGTGTGTGTGGGTTTGGGTTGGAGTTGGGTCTAATTCGAGTGAGGTTGGGTCACCTCATTAATTAAATTAAAATTAATGCGCTAGGTGTTATTAAATTAATTAAAAATAACCGGGGGGTCAAAATTGGGTGGCTCAAGCGTCATTGGCGTGGTAGGCTCAGGGTACAATAATGTCATGATCTGGGTTGGTCAAATCGGGTTGAGATTGGGTCTCAATTTCGATTGGAACGGACAGCGAACGTAATTACGCAATTTATTTAAATTGCGTACGGATGTTTGTAACGACTTTTGTGCGACTAAAATTTGGCACAAAAATCAGTATCCAGGGGTTGCTCAAGGTTCATTATGATAGGTTAGCATATCTAGGCCAAGTATGTGGAATTTGTTTCAGGGTAACAACTAGGGAAGGGTCCTAAATATCGGGACAACGGTAAGGTATCCTAACTAACAAAACACTGCACAAATATTATAATACTACATAATAAATTGTAAATTAGGACAAAAACCCTAATCATGCTATCTAAGTTAATTAAAATAAATTTTTTTGGTCTAGGGGGTTTACAATTCTGCAAGCGTCCTGTTGGTATACTCCGTTCCATTGTCAGACCTCAGTACCTTCACAACTGCTTTGTACTGAGTCTGGACATGCTTATGGAAATCTCGAAAACAAGCAGGTACATCATTCTTATTTTTCATCAAATATAACCAGGTAACACGAGAGGCACACTCAATGAAAGAAACAAAGTACTTATAACCATTCATAGTGTTAGTAGCACATGGACACCAGAAATCAGAATGTACTACCTCAAAAGCAAAAGTGCTCCTATGACCTGTGCCAACATATGAGCTCCTAGTAAGTTTTCCTAACTCGCACGCATCACATACTAATTTCTCTTTATTTGTTTTTGCATAAATCTCTGGATACAACTTACTTAGAGTATCAAAGGAAGAATGTCCCATCCTCTGATGATGGAGTATCAAGGTATCCTCAGTCCTCTGCTGCAGTCCTTCCATGCCAGCCTTCTCTGCCATAGATACCAATGCTAAGTCCAGTCCTTCTCGATCTAGGTACCATAGTCCCTCATGCCAAGTGACATTCCCAAGTCTTCGTCCTGTCCCTTTCTCCTGGAAGGTCACCTTAGGAATATCAAAAGAAACAATGCATTTAAGTTGGAGGATTATAGAACTAATGGACAAGAGACTGACTGGAAAGGATGGAACATGTAAAATATTGGATAATCTTACTGAACCTGTACAATTAACAGTACCCTTACCGACCACTGGCTGGAAAGTGCCATCAGCTGTCTGAATGCTGTCTGCTGATGCTAGGTGAGTGTAGGAAGAAAACTCACTAGCATTCTCCGTCACATGCCGAGATGCTCCCGAGTCGATAATCCAGTCTGATGATTTAAGGGAAGAGATAGACGCAAGGGCAAGTGATTCGTCAGTACCTTCTGATGGATGGGCATACATGGCAGCGTTGCCCTTAATAAAGAATGAGGTGGACGCCTCCTCTGTTCTACTCCTCATGTCTCCCAGTGCCTGGTCCTCCATAGTAAATGTGCCATCAGCTTCTTCGTTCCCTTCTGATATCAGGAGGTTCGCCCGATAACCTCCTCGGCCGCCTCGTCTACCCCCTCGACCACGACCACGTCCTCCATTATATCCTCGTCCGCCGAACGGTCCTCGTCTACCACCTGAATCTCCCTTCCTAGGCGGTTTGGTACAAGCATACCGATGATGACCCATCTCCCCACAGTTGTAGCACTGCCGGTTATGCTGCCAGGGCTCTCCCTTAGATCCTGTGTTACCTGAGCTGGTGATCGCTAGTGCTGACTTTGCTTCGGGGGGACCACCTGTCCCGGCTTGCAGCCTGATGCGTGTCTCCTCCTGGATCATGGCTGAGATAGCCTCCTCAAGGCTAGGGATCTTTGGTTGGGCTAGAAGTAGGGCCGTCCTCTGTGCGAAAGCTACAGTCAGCCCTTTGAGGAACTTCATCGTCCTCTCCTGCAGACACACCCGCTCTCCTTACACTTAGGGTCCCCGCAGCTCGCCCGATCTGAGGAGTGATCATAATCCAACCACAGACGCTCCAGCTCCGTGGCATACTCCTGTACCGTCTTCTCTCCCTGTACGGTGTCATCAATCTCCCCCTTTATCTGGAAGACCCGTAAGTTGTTCCCACACTATCATAGGCCCTTCTCAACTTCTCCCACACATCTTTCACCATCTCAATACCGTCTACTGTGGCGACAATAGACTGGACTAAGGAGTTGAGAAGCCAGATGTAGATCACCATATGAGTGGACTTTCACTCATCGCGTCCTGTCGAGCCCTCGTCCGGCTCTGTCGTCTCGCCCCGCAGGAACCCCTCCATGTTTTTTCCTGCGAGGGTTCTTCTCACCCGCCGTGACCAACTCAGATAGGTGGCTGGTCCATCTAATTTCAGATCGATGGAGGGAAGCTTCAACTCCGGCGACGTTCGTGTCGTGTTCTCACCAGCCGACATCGTCAATAACTTCATCAACGTCTCCAGCTCTGCAGAATCTAGCTTCTTGATGATCTCCTCCATCGATGCGTCATCTATCCAATCACGTCACGTCCGCTCCACGACTCACGCTCGTCCTCGTCGTCCGCTCCTAGATCCGAATATATCTCCCCTTCTTTCAGATCTAGGCATCCCTATTAGGTGCTGTCTCGTGCTGGTGTGGAGGAGGCGGCAGCACGCATGTCACAGCTGCCGTTGCAGCAGCAGTCGCAGCAGTAGTAGTAGCCACAGCAGTAGCGGGACGGGGCAGCAACAGCGAAGGGTGAGCTGCGAAGGGCGGAGAGAAGGGAAGAAGGGGGGGGGGCGTGGAAGAGTTTGGTGGAGAAGATCTAGGAAATCCTCCTGTGGGTTTGTGGAAGCTTGGTGACGGCTAGGGTTTGTGGAAACTTGGCTCTGATACCATGTTGATATTAGTTGATTGATTTATTGATTGTCTCATTGGCATTATATAGCCTTACAGTCATTAATATAATGATCTCAATCATTATGACAATAATCTCATAATGGAATATCCTGTGACATATTCTGGCATCCCAAATATGTCCTCAGGATATTCCCATGTGCTTATACTATACTTAAATATGACACCCAACATACCATATCAACAATAACTAATATACTCATAAGTTATATATATAAATACTTAGTGATATTAGCTAGTATAGATAATACCTTCAAGGTATGGACCTAAAAACTTAGGTATGACCTAGTATCAACTAGTTTAGACTTGTAACCACCCTAGAAGCTGGGTATGAACTTAAAATCAAGATACCAACCTAGTTTGACCTAGTTTGACTAGTATGACCTAGTTTGGACCAAGAAATCATATTTTAGCTTATTTAAAAATGCTTATTTCTCCAATACACTAAATGACATAGTATTTTATATATAGATCAGTGTGACACCATCTCGGGTACCGAGTCATACCATTTGCTCAAAACACAGGAGAGTACATTCTCTGATAGTTTTTATTATTTAAAAATTACTATATTTCAAGTATTTAGAAATATTACATCTGATTTCTGACACTATGGTACATGGATTGGTATATGCATTGGATCTTCAGTCATGAGATGTTACCTTGACTTATCGCAATGATATCGAATACTCCTCCTCGTTTGGTATTGGATAACATTGGATAATATTGGATAACATTGGATAATATTGGTTAACATTGGATACTTTGGCTAGTAATGTGTCATAGTTGGATCCATCGTATCAGTCGGAGCGGAGAAAGTACTAGCTAGATATGTGATCAAGAACTATTAGCAAGTTGTATAAATCATCGACTACTAGCTTATCAAACACTTCACGTATGGTTGAGCTGGTTTTCCCTTAGTGTAAATCATTGAATCTCCCAAGCCGATCATATATCTAAATAGTATTTTAAAACACTTAGTATAGTTGCAGTTCGTCATATTCAGTTCATAGATTATATTGGTACCGGATATTGTAGTTCCTTTCTCTTTCATTTCATATATGCACTGGCTATACCCTATTGCTTACATTGTCTATTTCTCTTTACTAATTGTCATTGCATCAGTTTATTATTATTTTTATTGTGTATATCATCCTCTATTTACTGTTTTATAGTCTTTTTTAATTAATTGGAACTGCTATGGGGTTGTACTTGTTCCATCCTAATTGGATTTGTTTTTTAAATAATTATTTAGAGGACTGGTGTCCCACATACTACGGATTACAGGAGGGGATAGCAACCATGGGCCCGGATACTCAGGAGTGATTACCGGGAGGTCTAGCCGGTGTCATTAGATACCTCAATTACATTACTTAGCTATTGTACTGGATCTGTCTCCAGCTTGGGCAATTTTTTTGTATTGATATTTAGACTTATTGTGACTTGTTGTTAGACTCTAGACTTGGATTTTGGTTATAACTATTTTAGCTTGTGACTTTGTAATTCTATTCCTTATTTGATATCGTGCCATTATCTTCCTCTAGATTTTTATTGTGATTGAGTATTGAATATCATATATCATGTTATCCTCTATTTGGAGTTGAGACACCATCAATAGGTAATAATATTATATTGTGAGATATTTAGATAGTATTATTGACCTAGAAAACGTTCTACCACCGATGCTGCAGCGTAGGCTGGACGTACCCACATACTCGTGCCCTCACACCGGGTGCGAGTCGTGGCAGGTTTTTAGTGGTGGCCCATACAGTTCTCATCTTCGCAATTAGTGCGATGTCGTGGTAGTGCAATGCCTTAGTTATACTACTGCGAGCCTGTGATAGGATATAGGATATTAGGATGATAGGATACTCAATCACAAATTAGGATTTCTTGAGAGATTCTTAAGATGACCCTTGAGAATCTTATTTTGAATCTATTTCCACTTGCTTTGTTTCACCTTTGCCTTTGTACTCTTATAACAAGATGAATCTTATGGACTAAGTTGAGGTATATTCTGATAACAT
Organism: Iris macrosiphon; assembly: GCA_036927795.1. Taxonomy (NCBI): domain Eukaryota; kingdom Viridiplantae; phylum Streptophyta; class Magnoliopsida; order Asparagales; family Iridaceae; genus Iris; species Iris macrosiphon. Next base: position 42,851,994 of record JAYESA010000013.1, read on the forward strand.
AAATGGATACGAAAAATTGGGAAGGTAACCGTCTGCCTTAGTTATGGAGTCTAGAGTTTATCGTAGTCATATTAGCTGGCATAGCGAAGACATAAAGCCTAATTTTGGATATAATTCTCTTGGTTATAGAATTTAGATTTTTCACAGCCAAGCATGTGGCAGGACAAAAATTCTAGATACCATGATTCTAGAGGTATGTACCTTAATTACGGACTCTATAGTTTATCGCAGCTATGCTTACTGCCTTGACGAGGATTCTGGGTAACATAATTTCAGATTGACGTGTATGATTATCAGATTGTATCTTAAATTGGTTCTTAACATATCGTCTCTACATTCAACCTTGTTATCATTGAGTTCTGCTCCATCACCTTATTAGCTCAGGATAGAGATATCTTTAGTTTATCTAGTTAGTTTTTATAGAGTTTTGCCTTCATTAGTTCCTGAGGTTTCTTTGAATAGTGTAGTAGTTTGGTTACTTGTTGATAGGTTTTGTCAAGGTGAGTATTAGTGTTGATTGTTGGAAGCGTAGCTAGTGAGTCTGAGAGTGGTTCCTTGTTTGGTAGGTGAGCATCAGATATCAGTGTATAAGCCTAGAAGTTACTTATAGTGTAGTACCCTTTTTTGTAGCAATAAACCTAAGACAGTTGTCAAAGTATAGTTATTAGATGGTATCCAAGGGTATTAAGTACATGTATCTAGTATAGTTATGGAGTTATTACCTGTGTACCAAGGATACCTAGAGTGAGCAAGTGATCAGAGTGTATCAAGACTAAGATGAGTTCTATGTGAGTGTGTCAGTCTAGTATCAGTGAATATTATTGTAGGTGATAATATTAGTTGGGTGTATCAGTGTGATATTGAGGTAGGGTATAAAAGGGAGTATCATGGAGAGTAGGAGTGCAGATATTCCATATTATGAAAATAGAGGGGTCCAGTTAGGTCACTTGTGGCACCGCAGGTTGCTCATCATCTGCAGAGGGAGCCACCCCAGTGGGGCAGGGTATTTGAGATGACGATCGAGGATGCCGATGCTACAGCTGATGGGTTAGCAAGATCTGTTCTTTCTTCTTGTCATTTTTCCCATCTATTTGATTTGGTTGCTTCCTTAGCACCTTATAGTTGCTTGTGTTCTATAGTTAGTGTAGTTAGTTGCATATCCTGACAGAGACTGCCATATTATGACAGACATAGACCATAACAATGCACATGACCATATTAGTGATTTATTTAATTGCATGCTTGTATGGTTTTAGTCAAGTTGGGGAGTTTGACCTAGAAGGTGGTACGACCATCTTTAAATTTCGAGGGCAAATTTTATCTAGGGGGTATTGTAACTACCACTTTCCAACATAGAGATATTTTGGTAATTTTGCACGTTGATTAATTTTTATATATTATTTTATATTAGTGGTTGCCTAGAATTATATTAGTGTTAGTTAGTGCTAATTATTGTTAGTCATGACTTTAGCAATTAGAATTAATCAAGTTTGGTTGTCATGAAAGAAATATTCCTTTTAGTTGTAGAGATTCTTTCCTTTAGTTAATTAGATTCCATTCATGACAAATGGATAGGGGCTTTTAAATCTTATTACCTATTCCTAAAACCTAAACCTAACCATAACCCTAAGGGAAAGTCTATATAAGCCTTTTTATTCATAGAAGCCTATATTCTTTCCTAATTAGTTAATCCCCAAATTTGAGAGCAAACCCTAATCAATCCATTCCAAATCTCATCCCTACCATTTTTATTTTCTAAGGAGGCTAAGGAGCTTGTCATTGCTAGAGAAAGCTTGAAGATGAGTCCAAGTATTGGGGATCTTGTCTGCTTCGTCTTTCTCGTGTCCAAATTTGGAGTTCTTCAAGGAGGTCACTCAAAACCTAGGTAATTCTCTATTTTTTACTCTATTTATGGTTAAGAACACCCATTGGACCTATAGGAACCCCCCAGGTGGAATTGACTCTATTTGGCTAGATCTAAGTGTTAGAAGCTTTCATTTATATAGATCTATGATTTTTTTTCTTGTAGAATATTATTTTGTGCCTCAAATTTAGAGGTTTTGCCCAATTAGTGTCACTTTCCACTAAATAATAGATTTATATATATACTGGTTATTTATATATGATATTATATGTGTTTCATTTTTTATGGGTTTTGGAGTGGTGTATCATGGAGTGATACACAATGGTGCACACCATGTGTTCGATATTGGGTTGTGTGGTAGAGGAAAATTAGATGTTCAGTTGTGTGTGACTTTAGTGTTGAGTGAGAGTTACGATGCTTGTGTCAAATTTCATGAGAGTGTTATGATTGGTTTACAAGTGTATTTGAATGTAGGATATTATGTGGTATAATAGAGGTGATACACTAGGGTTTGTATTCAGTTGAGGGTGTTAGGATGGTTCCTTGGGCAGCAGTGAAGGCGTGTTGTAGCTGCTGTCATTGATATGGGTGGTATTGGTGTATGGTTGGAGATGTGTTTAGTATGTTTGTGTGTGTCATTTTGGGTTGTATGAGTATTAGAGATGGGGGGAATACGTGGCAGTGCACATATACACTGTGCACAAGTGTATCAGTGATTGGCTTGAGTGTTAGTGTAATTTTAATGTCAATATGTGTTTGGAGGGGAGTGTCAGGTACTCAGCAGAGAAAGGGGAAGATTTGAACAGCTATGGAGTTTCAGCAGTAGGTAATTAGGTTGGTCCATGTGTGTGTGTATTGTGTTAAGGGAGGATTGATCTCAGGTATAGGGTTACAGGTGGGAGAGTGTTATATGGCAAGCATCACAGTGGTGTACATGTATCTTGTTGTAGGAGATGGGGTCGGGTTCAGTATCCATGTAGGAGCAAGTGCAGTGCTCATGAGCAACTACAAATGGTAAGGCAGTGGGTTGGATTTCAGACCTGAAGGCAGCACATGAGCAGTGCAATAAGAGCCTACAGGTAATCCTGGGCAGTATGGCATCGTCCAGCTTTGAGGTAACCTGGTATCATACTTGAGGGGTTTAGCTTGCATGTTTGGACGGAGGAAGGGAGTCCTGGGTCTGTTCCAGACTTGGAGTCAAACTGAACAGCAGCAAGTTTTCTTTAGTGACAGGTATCAGTTGAGGTTTTGTGCAGTTGGGGATTTTTGGCTGAGATTAACTGATACTTGAATGTATCAGTGGTTATCAGTGAAGGGATGGTGGTTTATTGTAGGTGTATCAGTTTAGACTTTGAGTGTATATTGTGTGTATTTCTATGTGTTGGTATCAGGTCTTGGACTTAGTTGTGTGTAATGGAAATAGAGGATATGCATTAGTTTGGGGGAAGTTAAACAGGCATTTTTGGATTAGTATTTAAATGTAGTAGCGTGGTGTCTAATTTTGAGTGAGGGTAAGGAGTATCCTAGTGAGGTATTTAGTGTCCTGAGTGCATCAGTGAGGAGCAAGGATTCAATTAAGACTTGTGTTTCTAATGAGTAAGAGGTAACAAATAGTGTATCAAATGGGGATTTCAGCAGTACCATGTATCTGTATCAGATGGGTAGGAGTTGATACCAATGAGGTATAAGGGTTGGGCATGAGTATCTAGAATATAGGTGTGTTACCTGTGTGTAGGTGTTAGTACTAAGTGATATGGATGCCGCTATGGAGTGACTGTAACAGCAACATTTAGAAGTATATAGCATAAGCAGTGTCAACAAGGACACTTGTTGCAGTGTGGATGTTAGAGGGGGAGTATATAGGTCAGTCCAGACTAGAGGGGTCGGGTTAGATAGTGTTGTAGTGTGTGTATTCATTAGGAAGAGGAGACAGTAGCTGCATTCAGTTAAGGAGTATGTTGGTTGGTGCTCGAGTTGTGTTGGGAGTTAGTTGCAAAGGAGGGAAAACATCAGTTCTGGTGTAGACCTGAGATCAGGTAGGGTGGTAGCAGCAACATTAGTTGCTTTAGAAGAAGTTATTTGGGGGTACACCAGATCAGTGCAAATATGCAGGCACATAAAGAATAAGCAAGAGCAGTTGAAGCAGCACGAAGCATGAACAGCAGCAGTAGCCTTAAGCATTAACAGCAGTAAAAGCAGTTGGTGTAGGGGTTCATACCTACTGTTGTTGCAGATATTGTTGGTGATGCTATTGGTGTTGTTGATAGTGATGAGGAATGTGGGTGTGTGCATATATGAGTGTATGTAATATGTGTGTGAGTGATGGGGTGTTAGATGATAAGGTATTAGTGGAGTATAACATGTGAGAATGAGCTAGAGAAAAGTTTGGGTCTTCGTGTCAAATAATCGATTTAGATATGGAGCATGGATTAATTAATTAGCAAGATCAGGTTATGACACCAAGGTATTGGTAATACGAGGATATTGTGTGTATCAATGCTTGGGTTGAGTGTTGGTGTTAATGTTGGTGTTGGGTGATAGTGAGGTGTTATCAAATATGGTTAAGGTGGTAAGTGAAGATATTGGTAATAGGTAATAAGATATAGCTAAGGTAATTATAATATACTAAGGTATTGCTTAACAATAGATATAACTAATATACTCATTAGTTATATATATATACTTAGTGATATTAGCTAGTATAGATAATACTTTCAAGGTATGGACCTGGAAACCTTGGTATGACCTAGTATCAACTAGTTTAGACTTGTAACCACCCTAGAAGCTTGGTATGAACTTAAAATCAAGGTACTAACCTAGTTTGACCTAGTTTGACTAATATGACCTAGTTTGACTAATATGACCTAGTTTGGACCTAGAAATCGTATTTTAGCTTATTTAATCATGCTTATTTCTCTAATACACCAAATGACATAGAATTTTATATAAAGTTCAGTGTGACACCAGCTCGGGCACCGAGTCATACCATTTGCTCAGGACACATACGAGTACAATTTTTGATAGTTTCCATTATTTGATAATTACTATATTTCAAGTATTTAGAAATGTTATATCTGATTTCTGATACAATGGTACACAGATTGGTACATGCATTAGATCTTCAGTCATGAGATGTTACCTTGACTCATCGCAATGATATCGAATACTGCTCCTTGTTTGTTATTGGATAACATTAGATAATATTGGTTAATATTAGATACATTAGCTAGTAACGTCATGGTTGGATCCATCATATCAGTCGGGGCGGGAGAAGTACTAGCTAGATATGTGATCAAGAACTATTAGCAAGTAGTGTAAATCATCGGCTACTAGCTAATCATACACTTCACGTATGGTTGAGCTAATTTTTCCTTAGTATAAATCATTGAATCTTCCAAGCCGATCACATATCTAAATAGTATTTCAAAATACTTAGTATAGTTGCAGTTCGTCATATTCAGTTCGTAGATTATATTGGTACCGGATATTGTAGTTCCTTTCTCTTTCATTTCATATATGCACTGGCTATACCCTATTGCTTACATTGTCTATTTCTCTTTACTAATTGTCATTGCATCAGTTTATTATTTTTCTTATTGTGTATAATATCCTCTATTTACTGTTTTATAGTCTTTGTCAATTAATTGGAACTGCTATTGGGTTGTACTCGTTCCATCCTGATTGGATATATTTTTTAGATAATTATTTAGAGGAATGGTATCCCACATACTACGGATCACATGAGGGGATAGCAACCATGGGCCCGGATGCTCAGGAGTCATTACCGGGAGGTCTTGTCAGTTCTCTAGATACCTCAGTTACATTACTTAGCTATTGTACTGGATTTGTCTCCAGCTTGCGCAATTGAGTTGTATTGATATTTAAACTTATTGTAACTTGTTGTTAGATTCTAGACTTGGATTTTGGTTACAAATATTCTAGCTTGTGACTTTGTGATTCCATTCCTTATTTGATATCATGCCATTATCTTCCTCTAGATTTATATTGTGATTGAGTATTGAATATCATATATCATGTTGTCCTCCATTTGGAGTTGAGATACCATCGACAGGTTATGATATATTGTGAAATATTTTGATAGTATTGTTGACCTAGACAGCGTTCTACCGTCGATGTTGTGGCGTAGGCTGGACGTACCCATGTACTCGTGCCCTCACACCGGGTGCTGGTCGTGACACAATCCCCCAGAACTCTATGACAATCCGGCATTCCAAGGAGACGGTGAATCCCAAGGAACGGACGCTGAGGCCACTGGAGGTAGACACCCTCACCATGGAGATGCAACTTCCTATGCTGGAGGTAACACTCCCTCCGATTCGGAAGAGGATGCAGCACTGCCTACCTTCCCAGAGGACTGTTCACTACATGAGTCTGAGGCAGAGAGTGCGACAGCTACCATCCCATCCGTCTCCCCCATGTGAGAACAGTATATTTGGCAGAGGATGATCATGAGGGCCCTAGCTATCGGCAATGCCTCGAAGCCCTTGAGGCTATGATGCACACCATGAGTGCGTTGATACAAGCCTTGAATCAAACAATATTCGAGATCAAGACAAGCATGACCTCCTAGCCAGCAAGAACTTTGGGCCAAGCGAGCCTGGATCCTGGGGCAAACGGAGACTCAGATACAACCGCTCCCCCTGCAGGCGGCAATCGTTCCTTACCCGGATCGTCTGCTCCTCCTGTATTAGACAAAGGTCGGAAGATAATAAAGGAGGTACAAGAACTTTGGTTCCGACTCAATTCAATGAGCAGTCGGGACTCAGCAACCATAATCCCTCGAGTGCTGAGATGTGTCCTATCCACCCAAGTACAAGCCTTTCAACTTGACTCCTTTCGTTGGGAAGATATCTTCCCGTTAATACATGAGTTACTTTGAGACGATGATAAGGCATCTGCCTCATAGCGACGCCCGCCTCACCTAACTCTTCATGGGGGCATTGTCTGGAGTGGCCTTTGATTGGTTCTGCAGCCTCCAGGACAACTGTATTTTATCGTTCGATGACCTCGTGAGTCTTTTTCTTGCCCGATTCTATGATGGAGGAAATAACAAGACGATGTCCTCGTTGATGGACATCATGCAGCAAGAGAAGGAGCCTGTATGTGAGTACATCGAGCGATACAGGCAAACTTTACTAAAGTTACCTCCCGGTAATCCCGAGTTCACACTGATGGATACATGTCGGAGGAATCTACTTCCAACAGTCAGGCTATAAATGAGCGAAACCCAGTTCAAAGACTGGATGACGTTCATCATAAACATTGTCGGGGCTGAAAAGAAGCAGAAGGATACCCGAAAATTGGGAATCCAGATCCCCATCGTCGATGATAGGGGGAAGCATCCTTTCAGCAATAATGCTCAGGATGGTAAAGGAAAGCAGGCCCTTGTTGCCAACTTGACTAAGAAGCCAGAGCAAAAGCCTGCAGAGGCTTCAAAATCGAAGGAGACTTACTCCTTCGAAGATGATGATGTCATGGCTATCTTTGACGTCCTAATGAAGGGAGATAAGCTTCACCTCCCCGACATCAAGCGTCCTAAGGAGGCACCTAACGTGAACTATCCCAAGTACTATCACTATCATCGGTTCGTCTACTACCTAACAAGGGATTGCTACATACTAAAATGCTACATCCAACGTCTGCTCATTTCCAAGGCCCCCACCTTGGATTTCGACGATAAGATAGTTGCCGCCAACATGCTGTCCCTCCAGTTTAGCAACTTTGCGGTGACGGAAGTTCAAGACGGAGTAGTCCCGATCCTAAGGGCAACAATGGAGGTCGTCAACCTTCCACCAGCTCGCGACCAAGGAGCCGGGCCAATACCTCTTACTACCCCGCGGGGCGAGGTTATGTGGGTCCACCCTGATCTTTCTCCAGACACGATGAAGTAGGTAGCGTCTTCCGCTGTCAAGTCCAAAAGAAGAAAGACCAAGTCCTGCTACATGGTTTCTCCCACCTCCGAGGAAGTCGTAGTAGGGGCAACCAGGTCGGACCTTACCTACCAACGGGACTATGTGGCTCCCAATGACAGTGCACCTCCAACTACTGCACCAGTCGTATCTGACCCGGGTCCATCTCAACTTTCGGCAATGGACAAGTCCAAGAAGAAGGAGGTTCGATATGACAAACTGATGCGAAGAGATACAACCCAGGGGCTAGAGAAGCCATAAAATTTTGATATCTTGGCACAACTAGACAATACCCAGACAAAATTGTCATTGTTCGAGCTCCTCCGGCTCTTGAAAGACACCCGGAATGCTCTGAGTGAGACATTGCAAAAAACCGACACCTATCTGGCGTAGGTCAAGCCACTAGCAGAGAATCATGTCGCATGTACCCATTGCAATAATGTGACGAAAGTGATACCCAACATCACATTCTCACAACAGGATATGCTGTTAAAAAATAACATGCACGATCGCCCCCTATATTACACAGGGTATATCGGCACCATCAAGGTAGATCGGATGCACATCGATCCCGTTTCATCTATCAGCATCATCCCATGGAGCCTTGTTACAAACCACACCCGGTGTGAGAGCATGAGTAAGTGGGTACATCCAGCATACGCTGCAGCATCGACGGTAGAATGCTATCTAGACCTTAATGGAATCATACTAATACAACTAATTTTATCATGTACTCAATAACAATATTATAAAGGAAGAAATGAACAAGAAAGAAATAATATAAACAATAATCTACTAGAAATGAAACTAGAACATGGTTCTGAGATAATGGAATACTAGCCTAGATCTCACCAGAGGTCACCACTAGGTCCACACTGATTGAACACTCTACCATTGGTACACAATACACAATTTACCGTATCCTATCCTAACTCATCTACACAACATAACCCTCACTACTCCTGATTACACCCCACCACTTGTAAACAGGCCTATACATCATCCATATACTCCCAAAGCACACTCCTGAACATATATACTAGATCATACTCCCTTACCTATCTACCTACTACAGCCACTAGACCTATACTCAATCCCACTTCCAGAGCAACTGCGGCAAGGTGATGCCCCCAGTTACATGTTCCCCTACAGTACATTTGTCACGCCCCAGTCCCAAAATACGTAGGACTAGGACACGTAAGCATGCCAGTCGCATAAATATGGCAACTCCAATATATGGAAACCAAAACCCATACATACGCTGTAATATGAATATCAAATCCACAAGTGGTATAAATCTATCACAAGTCACATGGTACATTCTAAATCTCATACACAGAATCAAATATAAATTATTAACCAATATCTATGAATCTAGATCTCAATACAAAGTATCTAAAGATGATAGTTGGATGGAAACAAATCTACTACCAACTCGAATATATAAGCAAACATAACATAAGTACATCACCAATAATCATTAGGCTCGAAGGGAAGACCTTCTCAAATATAAACAACCAGTCCGGATCTGCGCTCCTACGAATACTCAAGAACAGCTACACCTGGAAGGGGCCAGGTCCTCAGAGGGACATAACAAGATACATAAAAGCATGCCAATAAAGTACTGAGATAAATATCCAATGGGTTGCCTAACCATCTATGTGAATGCAGTTTGAGAACAACTTTCCAACTAGTGGGCTATCTGGCAAAAAATGGGATTGGCATGACTCTCTCGGAGAATCAGGGGCCTACAAAGCATGTCGTCTTTTGAACGACAGAGGCCACCTGATAATATATAATATATAAGGGTCATCACCGCCCGTATCTCCAGCGGAGCTTCCGGGTTACAGAAGGAAAAAGTACAAAGGAGCCCAAATGCCTTACTTGTTGTTCTCCCCACCCCATGCTCTAAGCATGTCGTATCCATGACACGATTTGATTCATAGCCTATCTTTAGTACCATAGCCCAATCCTGCAACCAAACAAGGACAAGGATTGGACCACCGTACTACAATAGGCTATGTCCATGGACTACTAATAACTGTTAAGTCTTCTAGCATACAAAGTTTCTATCAGCAGTTATCTTTAACGCACGACCCATACGTACAGGAGGCCAGACCTGTCACGCGGTCCGTGATCTATATGAGACTCACACTCGTGTAATAGTTGTGTCACGGCCAATAAAACCTAATGATGCTACATGGTAATAGGGCAGTCTCATAAACAAGGTCAATGCATATACATAAATAAAAATAAATCGCGACGACACCGTCGCGCGCATTTTATATAACAGTTAAAATATATGAACTAAAGACAGAAAATAAAGATGCATGCAACATATGGAATATGAATAACAGTACAATGGCAAGGTATACTTGCCTGGCAAGAAGCTGCAAAATGTAACGTCCAGATGTCAAACACACAGGATCACAGGCTACGGTCTCAGAATGAACGTCTCCGAATGCTGAAATAAACATCACCAACGTTCCCAGAATAAGCAAAATAGTTAGAAAATACTACCCTTTCATCCAATTTGGACACAGGAGCAAAACGATAATTTTGGGTCAAAGTGGGGTCCACATGTGGCCCACTTTGCACCAAAAAGCGTGCCAGGGGTAACGGTCTCTAAATGGGACAAATTATAGGTCAAACAAACTCTAAAAGTTAGTACGAACTCAACGGTATGTCCAAATGTGGATTCCGGTGAGCCGAACACAATTTCGCCCAAAAACACAACCGTGGGGCTCGCCAATTGGCGACTTGGTCAATTGTCTCAGAATTGCATGAAAATTGGGTCACAGGACCAACGCGATACCACGAGTCCAGTGGCACAAGTTTTGTCGCAATCTGACGAGCGTGCACTAAATGCGCAGGACTTTTACAAAAGTTACGATACGGGAGATTTTTTGCGAATACGGGCTGATTCCAACACGCACACGCGTCCAAATCAGTTTCTACGAAAATTCACACGTCCGGGTATATTGTGCGCACCTTTTGGTATACTTGGTACATGATGGGACGGTCCCGTTTGGCGGGGCGCACTCTGTATCACAATTTTTAGAAATCTGGAAAAGTAAGTTTTTGAGGTTTTCTAACTGGTTTAATTCTACACACAGCAGTTAATAAATTAATGTAAATAACAGAAATTAAACTAGGTCAAGTAGTCTCCGCATACCAAAAAGAAAAATCGAATTCGGATCTCTGTGGTGGGAGATACGAATCCGTAAACATAGGTAGTTACCGCAGTTTTCTGCGATACCCAAAAGTTGTCATTTTTTGTCAACTTGGGCGTTATTTATGCCTAGGGTTACGCGTTGTTCAAGGTCAACTATCATACAGATATTGAAGGGGGTTAAGTAAGGATCATACCGGTGAAGACGGGGTCGAGTTTGGTTGAGCGAGGTGACGGAAAACAGGGCTTGAACACAGGTACTTCACTGACCAAACTATCACGCGCGGGGTCGCAGTCACGTCGTGCGGGCGGTTTCTGGCGGTCTGGGCGGACAGCGGCGGCGGTCAGGGCTCGGCGGCGTCGCTAGTTCTAGATGGAAAGTTAGGTTTTGGCGTTAGGGTTTAGGGTTTGGGAAAACGTCGATATATATATATATATAGGGAGATGGAGCGCGGGGTCGGGTTTGTTCGTTCATGCGGGGTTTTATGAAACCCTGTTGCTGCGGTTGCTTGTTATTATGCGGGCCGGGGGTTTGGGTATAGGGGTTAGTCCATTAGCTTTTTTTTTCTATTTTTTTTTCTTTCTTTTTCTTATTCTTTTTCTTATCTATTAAACTATATATATATATATATATATATATATATACATATATACACATAGAAAATTCTAGAATTTATATTATTGCATACCATTAAGCTAGCAACTGTCCAAAGGGTCTCCTACATGAAATAAATTAGAAAAAAATTTATAATGGCTCCATAAATCCCCTAAATGCACAAACACCTAAAATAAAAATTAAATAAAAATCTATTTTCTCTAATTAGCCACTAATTACTATAAATAAATTAAATAATTAATTAAAAAGGTAAATACGGTTTTTAGGATTAGGGGTTTTACAACATTGCTGATGCTGATACTGACTTAACCCAAGATACTGGCCTATACCAAGTCATGCACATGCCTCATACATATCTGCATATACTTGATTCCATCACTACACCTCAAGAACACTCACCTTACTCATTCACTCACATCCCAAGTTACTAGAACTGCTATCCCTCACTCACTTTAACCTGGTGTTGAACACATATGGTTCACTACACTTACATGCTACTGCTATCCCCACATAGATACACCCTATTGTTCTAGGAACCCACATTTCTAGTGAACAAGTGATCACTATACTACTAGATTTTCTCATCTCAGACCCAGGAACACCATGATACCCATCACACTTACTAAAGCAAAACCTGATACTCTACTTATGGCAAAACCCCACAATAAGAAGCAAATACTACTGCAACCTGGGAATATTAGATACCTCTATATCCCATCCCCCCTTAGCTCCTTCACAGACCACCACATCAACAACAACCACATCTACAACTACAACTAACCCGAGCAGTAAACCTTTTTTCCTGAATACACATCAAACCTGAGACCCACTGTGTATCAGACACTACACATAAACTCTATAATAACCCCCATGCCACCAATCAACTCCCTATCCTTCACACACTTTAGTTAACCATATATTTACTATATATATATACATACATCCATGTACACTAACACTTCTAAGTATACTATACACACCCCTCAATAACAAGGCCATCTACCAAACACTTAGTAGGCACACACTAGGAAGCTCAAGTATCACTCTATGATACCCATGATACACCTCACCAACCTCGAGATACCAACCTCAACCACCAAGAAATACCTCAAAAAATATATATAACATCAATACATATATAAACAATAGGTCTAAACATAATATAAGGGATGTAATACTAATGGACACCAAAAGGACACAAAGACACCCAAAATACCAATTTCTCTTACCCGTATCATGGCATATCTTGATATACAATCCTCGTATCCAATTATGGACACACATACACTTATAAATCATGAATCACCTCCTAAAATCATTGAGAAAATATTCTTTCAAATACCTAGTGGTCCAAATTCGAATTTTCTTCAATTTGGCCACAAAAGTCAATGCAACTATCACTATAGGCCCCATAAGAACCTAGTTCTTCCTCCTATGGATAGTCCTCAGCCAAGGGTAGGTTCCTAATAGTCAATTACCTCATTTAGAATTAGAATGACAAGTAGAATAGGAATTTTACCTATTGGGAGATGGATTCATAATGTAATGCACTCAGGGGACACAATTCCAAGGAATGGACACTTCCCTCAAGCTAGCTTCCTTCCAATGCTTCCTCCGTGCTATTTCAGGCTCCTAGCCTCCTTGGGATTATAATTTGAGGGGAAATGGGGATTGATTTGGGGATGAATGGATTTGGGGCTTTTTCTCAAATTGGAGGAATATTTGGGATGAGTAAAAGTGAAAGAGAGAGGCTATTATTGAACCAAAGAGTAGGTTTATATTGGGAGTAGGGGCCAGCCACCTCTAGTGCCCTAATAGGAATACAAAATGCCTAAATAGTCCCTCCTAATTAGTCATGAAGATTTAGTATTAAAAGGGTTTACTTAAGGAAGGTTCCAATAACTAAAGGAAGGGTTTACTAATCATTCTCTCTAATTTAAATGGGTCATTCATGTCTAGCTAATTGGTTGCACTAATGAGTCATGACAAGTCTAGTTGGGTTTATATAGGTTCACTAATACCTAGTCTAACTAATGACTAACAAGTAACCATCAACTATATTAAATATAGATATATGTAATAATACCAAATATTATAAAATAAAAATATAATCAATATAATTAATATAAAATATAGATATTAACAATTACTAAACAAGAAAAAACAAAAATATCCCTATCCAGAAAAGTAATGGTTACAAGTCTGCTCCAGACCTTGAGGATCCCTATGCACCGGCTTGCTGCAACCAAAAACACAATCAGTGGCTTCAACGCAGGGATGAGCTACCCTCTGGGCAAGATTCGCCTGAAGTATCAGATCGACGACTTGAAAATAGAGGTCACCTGCTACATCATCGACGTAGATGTATCCTATAACGTCTTACTGGAACGTCCATGGATACACGAATACATGATCGAGCCATCTACTCTACACCAGTCCTGAAGTATGTTGATGATCACGGCATGGTCAAAACGGAGTTTGTTGATGTCGATCCATTCAAAGGGGTCGAAGCCTATTACTCTGATTCGATCCTCTATAAGCAGGTCCACCAAGACAAAGGTGACCACGATGTTGACGACAAAGGAGAAACTGGTAAAACACCAGATGAGCCTTTGAGGGTCCGACTCCGTAGACGTGCCCCTGACTCAGTACCTCTTCTTGTGGTGAAACTGCCCCAAAAAGCACCTGAACCTCCGATCGTTGGCCTTCGAAGATTGATTCGACCACCAAAAGAGGCTCCAACATCCACTTTGACATCTGATCCCCTGGTTCTCAAGCTACATAGAAAGCCTTTGAAGTCGTCACTTGTATTGGGGGTAGACTTTGGGAGAGACGATCTGGAGGGATATGTGGCTGCTCATACCGACGTCCCTTCTTTCGATGATGTAATTTCCCTCAAAAAGATACCTTACTTCATGAATAAAGGACTATCTTTGAACTACTTTTATGTTACATGACTGAGTACATTTTATTCCCTATAGCACGTCCTAGGTCTGTAACTGCATACATCGGTGACTACCACCTATGCGGTGAACCGAATTCTCCTCATTCAGCACTCCTACTTCATAGTTACAAGGAAAAGAAGGAAAGACAAACTTATCATCTTCGACAGAATGCAATGCCCTCCATCCTTCATCCCCAAGGAAATAGAATCAGAACTTGAAAGCGGAAGAATGCAAATGTACCGCTACAGTGCCCAAGCCAAGGACCTCATCCAGAATATGGGCTACGACCTAAAAGCCACTTAAGGACTAAATTATGGCAAAGGTTGACGGCTACCTCTGCGTCTCCTCGCTCCCACAGACAGGTCCGAGGATTACTACTATAAAACTTGGCATGGCCTGGGGTACGTCGTACCTCTTACAACCCCCGAAGGCTCGGAGGAAGAAGGTGACACACAGTCTCATTCCTCAGAATCCTCAGCCTAGGACTGTCATGTTCCAGTCCCAAAATACGTAGGACTAGGAATATGTAACATGCCAGCTACTCATTCGACCATACTCTGGTCCGACCCGAATATGTATAAGCTGTATAATAAGGGTAAATATCTAAGAATACTGAAAATATCTATGTCAAAATCCACATAAAGAACAAAATATCAAAAATGAACTACATGTGCTAAAGTCGGCTGCCTAGTAACATATAAGCTCGAATAAACTCAAGAAATAAATATGAGTCTACAAAAACTAGGCTACATCAGCAGATGAATAAACAATATGAATAAATAATCATAACTCCAGTAGAAATAATATAAGTATCTGGCACCAATGCCCGCATGACAAGAAACACACATCAGCAACTCCAAAGGATCCATAATCGTCTATGCTACAAAAACTGGCAGGGGACCAGGTCCTCAAAGGGACTTAACAAGGTACAAGAAAACAATAAGCCAGAAGTAAATAGTATAATATTATAAAAATGGGGAAAGCTACTACGACCAACTATGTGATATGCAAATGAGAGTATGGTATCGTACCCCGGGCTGGTACTCATGGAAGAACTCAAGTGACACTTTCATAATCTAATAGTACACTCAAGGCTCCATGTGGAGGAACCTAAAGGAAGCTGTATATATATATATATATATATATATACATATATATATATATATACATATATATATACATATATATATATATATATACATATATATATACATATATATATATATATATATATATATATATATATATATATATATATATTGTCACGACCCGCACCCAGTACAGGGGCACGAGAGCGTGGGTACGTCCAGCCTACGCCGCAGCATTGGCGGTAGAACGCTGTCTGGTCACAACAACACTACTAACTAAACACCTGTCAATGATATACATCTCCATGATCTCACAATATAACTCAATCACAACAACTATAAGGCACGATAAAAGATAAAAGAAATGACATAGTTAAACACCATGTCTCAAACATAAAGATACTCACAGTCTAGCTGTCCAACACAAGTCTCCAATTAAACTTAACATAGTCTAACATAACTGAAATAACCTCCATAAGTCTCAAGCATAAATAAATACTATCTAAATAGCTGTAGGCAAGGTCTCATCTAGAAGCATAGTCTCTTCTAGGATCTCTGGTACATAATCTGCATCTATACCTGGTCCGTAGTGTGTGGTACAGAAATCCTCAAGGTTCTCTGGAAAAAATATCCAGTCAGGAATGAACGAAAATACACCTCTAACAGCAGTTCCACATATATTGACAAAAACTATAAAACAGTGTAAAGAAATACAAGACAGATATGAAATAACTGACTATAAGAAATACTGGAATAAGGTGCTGAAATAAAGTACTGGAACATCATCATCAATATGCATCTGACAAGGAATAGAACTACAAGTGTACGCAAGTACAATGAACTGGTATGTAAGTGTACATAAGAATAACAACTGGAACATGCGGAAATACAAGATCAATCTATCAAGATACATGTCAAGAATCATCTAACTAAGTGTGTAAAACATCAGCATATCATGTGATCGGCTTGGGTTATATGACTCATTACATGGATTAGCGATCATCCCCAACAGGTCAGGCTAACCGGAATGTAACAGCGATGAGGCATGTAAGGGTAAGGCTGCACCGACGTGAGATGTGGGTGAGCTAATGCTGCATGTAAGGGTATGATCACATAAGCTACTAATATTTCCCCTTTTATCCCCAGCTAGCACGATGGGTCCCAGTCACGACTCCTCGTGACAGGTCTCAATGATGCTAACTCGTGTAAGCAACAGTGTCAGAGTCATGCACGCTATACAACAAGAATTATAGAGATAATCAACATAATGGAAACTGTCAGAGAATGTACTCGCCTGGGGTCCTTAGCTGGTAATACCACTGTCCAGGTTCCAAGGTACCGTCTGAGTGATCCAACAGTCCTATAGATATATCATAAACACAATACTGTATCAGGCTTTACACTAATACATAATCAAATATCATGATCTCACAAACTCTGCTAGGGGTCACGTCTGTAGTTGCTGTGCATAACAGACAGTCAATGGTACGGTCTTGCCAGTACGTCGGTGTACATATGGCGGTCTGCTAACCTACTACATGGTTACAGGTCAATGTAATTACGGGGTATCCGTGGTTACATTCAAGTCATCTAATATATATAACACATAGTACATAATAGGATCTAACTTATTCATAATATCCATTAGTTACAAAATAATAGACATATGTATATATGTATATACTTTAAATAGAATTAATACTTTATATATATTAAACATTTACTAGGGACATGGGTACAATACGTTTATTTACGTATTTATACTAATCGAGATATGCCATATATATGCCAATTTACATTTAACCCTATGTTAATACATGTACCACATATATATATTAATTAGGTTGTATTCATCTAGATATATAATACGTGCATACAACATACTAATCTACCATCATACGATACGGTATACTATCATAGCTAATTATACGCATGAAAACAAGGAAGAATACGCGTGTGCATGTATGCGTACACGTACTCGAGAGGGGACTCGAACCTGGGCGCATAATGAGGTGTGCGTGTCGCGACGTCGTCGAGTCGAAGGCTGGTCCGGTCGGGTTCAGCGAGTCAGCGGTCGTCCGGCGTGTGCAGGCGAGTCGTCCGGTTCAGCGTCGAGCGGCTCCGTGCAGTCTGCTCTCGGTTCAGCGTGGCGGGTTCAACGCGGCGCGTGCAGGCGACTCTCGGGCGGGGCAGCGCTCAAGCGGCAGTCGGGAAATCTTTGGTTCAGCGCCTGATGGCAGCGGCTCTGGGGCTCTTCGGTTCAGCGCCTGATGGCAGCGGCTCCGGGGCTCTTCGGTTCAGCGCCTGATGGCAGCGGCTGATGGTCGACAGGTCCAGTCGGGTTGCTCGGGTCTGGCGGGTTGGAGATGAACAAGGGGATGGAGAATTCGGCTAGGGCTGGTTAGGTTAAGGAAAAAGAAAAGAAGGGAATATATATATATATATATATATATATATATATATGATGTTAAGTTTGACCTAGAGCATGTTGACTTTGGTCAATACTAGGAAAGGCCTTGGCTTGCTATGGAGATACTCCAATGGGCTAGGTTCGGATGAAATTGCGAGAATTTCATTGGTCTAAGGGTTTGGAGACCATGGTTACAACGGTTGATGTTAATTTACACATTCCCAAAATTCATGGAAAATATAATGAAGGGAAAAATAGGTTTATAATGCGTGTCGTGTCAAACGGTGTACACTTAATGCTCTTTTGCATAACAGTGCCAAAATTGCAATTTGCATGAAATCGGTTTATTGTTGCTTAATTAAATTAAATGCAAGAGGTGTTTTATGATTAAATAGAAGTACAAAGGCTGGATTTACGTGGGACACAGGCATCAATGAATGGTCTGGCGTGTCTATGACAAGTGTACGATCGGATGGAAGACAAAGCTAGCGTAGCGTTCTAGTTATTGAATAACGATTAAGTGCAACAATCAATTAAGAATCATAATCATTTAGATAAATAAATTATCATGCAATCATTTACTTAATAATTATGAAAAGAAGAAAATACCCCTAATCCAAAAAGTGGGGGTGACAAGTCTATCCTCCTTAAAAGAATTTAGTCCTCGAAATTTTAAAATAACTATCACAAGATCAAGCAATCAATTTATGAATTATACCTCAAGTCTCGAAGAGATATGGATATCGCTCGCGCATTTCGTCCTCTCTCTCCCAAGTTGATTCTCCTAGAGAGTGATTTCTCCATGCAACATGAACCAAGGGAATAGTCTAGTTCTGCAATACCTTCTCTCTACGATCCAAGATCTCCACCAGTTGTTCAGGATAGCTGAGTGTCGGTCCAACTTCGATCTCCGAGTGATCTAATACGTGACTAGGATCTGCCACGTATCGTCTCAGCTGTGACACGTGGAACACGTTATGCACTCCATCTAGAGTAGGCGGCAAGTCTAGTCTATAGGCCACTGCACCGACCCTTGCAAGAATACTGAAGGGCCCGATGTATCGTGGGCTAAGCTTTCCTCCTCCGCCGAAATGAATCGTGCCTCGTGTCGGAGAAATCCGTAAGAACACCAAATTGCCAACCTAGAACAACGATCTTAACACGCAATCTAAACAAAGCAATCAAAACAACAAAACAATCAAAACAATACCTGAAACTCTAGGGGTCTACGGTGGCTATCGACCCAATGCCACTGTCTGTCCTGCGCCACTCGCAGTCTGTCTCTGATAAGTTTCACCTTTTCTGCTGCATCCACGACCATTTCTGGTCCTAACAAGGCTCTTTCTCCAACATCATCCCAAGATAAAGGGGTACGGCACCTCCGTCCATATAAAGCCTCGAATGGTGACATCTCAATGCTGACCTGGTAGCTGTTGTTGTAAGCAAACTCTACCAAGTGTAGATGATCCTCCCAAGAACCTCCGAGATCCAAGACGCAAGTTCGTAGCATGACTGCAAGAGTCTGAATAGTCCTTTCAGACTGCCCGTCTGTCTGAGGGTGATATGCGGTACTGAACTTGAGCTGAGTGCCCAAGCTAGACTGCAGGCTCCTCCAAAAATGGGAAGTGAAACGACTATCTCGATCTGAGACAATACTCACAGGAACTCCATGTAATCTGACAATCTGCTGTACGTACATCTCTGCTAGCTTCTCCGTCGAAGTACCCACTTTAAAAGGTAGGAAGTGGGCTGATTTGGTCAACCTATCCACGATGACCCAAATTGCGTCCTTTCCTCCTGGGGAACGAGGAAGTCCCGAAACAAAGTCCATAGTCACGTGCTCCCACTTCTATTCTGGAATGGGTAAAGGTTGAAGCAATCCTCCTGGCCTCTGTCGATCTGCTTTCACCTGTTGGCACACTAAACATCGGGATACGAAGTGTGCTACTTCGCGCTTCATACCATACCACCATACATGCTTCCTCAAATCTCGATATATCTTGTTGGCTCCGGGATGCATCGAGTACTGAGAGCGGTGTGCCTCCTGTAAAACTTCTTCGTGCAGCTCTCCACTTGGCACACACATCCTCGTGCCATGTCGTAAGGATCCATCATCCGCAATAGTGAAATCATCTATCAATCCTGCCTGAACTTGTGCTCTAATATTCCTTAGAGTCTCATCTTCATACTGTGCCGCTCTAATTCTGTCCATCAGTTCTGATTGAATCTGCAGTCCCCACATCTGAATCTCAGCTCCTGGAACTAATACCTCAATTTCCAAGCTTTCAAGATCAGCTAATAAGTGTCTATCCGAAGTCAAGCACATAGCCATTGGGTACCTGCTCAAGGCATCCGCGACTACGTTGGCTTTCCCTGGATGATACTGTAATGAGATATCAAAGTCTTTCATCAATTCTAACCACCTTCTCTGTCTCATGTTCAGCTCCTTTTGTGTAAACACGTACTTTAAGTTTTTGTGGTCTGTGAAGATCTCCACACGCTCTCCGTACAGATAGTGCTTCCACAGCTTTAGGGCAAAGATAACTGCTGCTAACTCCAGATCGTGAGTGGGATAGTTCTTTTCATAAGGGCGTAATTGTCTCGAAGCATAGGCAATTACTTTCCCGTGTTGTTGAAGAACGCACCCTAACCCTTTTCCTGAAGCATCACTGTAGATAGTGAATCCACCTGTCCCTGATGGCAACGTCAACACTGGTGCTGTTGTCAATCTCCCCTTCAGCTCATCGAATGCGGCTTGACATTCTTCTGTCCAGACAAATTCCACATCTTTCTTGGTCAGTCTAGTCATTGGCTCTGCAATCATGGAGAAGTCCTGTACAAATCTTCTGTAGTATCCTGCTAGTCCGAGAAAGCTCCTGATTTCAGCTACCGTACTGGGGGTAGTCCATGACTTCACTGCTTCTATCTTCTTTGTGTTAACTGAAATTCTGTCACCCGTTACCATATGTCCAAGAAATTCAACCTTGTCAAGGAAGAACTCACACTTTGAAAGCTTCCCGTACAATTTCTCTCTCCTGAGTGTTTCTAAGACTATTCTCAGGTGCTCTTCATGCTCTTCTGGAGTTTTTGAATATACTAGAATGTCGTCAATAAACACCACTACGAACTTGTCAAGGTATTGGTGGAACACCTTGTTCATCAAGTTCATAAATACTGCTGGTGCATTGGTTAAACCAAACGACATTACTGTAAATTCAAACTGGCCATACCTGGTTCGAAAGGCGGTCTTCGGTATGTCTTCTTTCTTCACTTTCACCTGATGATAGCCTGACCTCAAGTCTATTTTTGAAAACACCTTCGCTCCGCTCAATTGATCGAAAAGATCATCTATCCTCGGCAGCGGGTATTTATTTTTAATAGTGAGGTTATTCAAAGCTCTATAATCGATACACATATGTACCGTGCCATCCTTCTTCGGTACAAATAATACCGGTGCTCCCCATGGCGAAGAACTGGATCTAATAAAACCTTTGTCTTGCAGCTCCTCAATTTGTTTCTTCAGTTCTACCAATTCGTTGTTGTTAACTCTATACACATGCTGCGAAATAGGCTCCGCTCCTGGTATCAAGTCTATAGAAAACTCAACGTCTCTGTCTGGTGGCAAACCTGGCAGCTCCTCTGGAAATATATCCAGGAACTCCGCTATAAGTGGATGTGGTAACTCTTCTTCTTCCACCCTGGCTCCGCAAAAAGTGCCTCTGCTCCGCTCCTCTGGCAATCTCGAACTCTGGCTCTCCTGGTGGTCGAAATACTACTCTCCCTCCGCGACAATCTATAGAAGCATGGTGTTTACTCAGCCAGTCCATTCCGAGTACAATATCGTATTCCGGAAGTGGCATGACGAGTAAACTAACGGTCAACTCTCGGCCTTCCAATGACACTCTCCGATCCTTACAACAATCATGGACTAGGATAATGCCTCCTCCTGTCGTGATCTTGCAAGTCCTATCTAATGGTTCCATTTCTAAATGATGCTTCACGGCATAAGATACAGATACGAAACTATGGGAAGCGCCAGAATCAAATAATGCAAGTGCTGGAATAGAATCGAGTAAAACTGAACCTGAAATCACGTCTCCAGCTGGCTCGGCCTCCTCAGTGGTCATGGCGTAAGCTCGTCCTTATGGTACCCCTCTCTGTTGCTGCTGCTGCTGCTGAGTGAACCTCTCCTGCAGTGACGGAAGTGGTGGTCCTCTCTGCTGGCCTCCTGGTACGATAGGTGCTCTGGCTGGTCCTCTCTGAGCAGCTCCTCCTCCTTGGTGATTCTGAATAGTCGGGCAGTCCCTCAGCTGATGTGCTGCTGATCCACATGATAAGCAAGTGCCCAACCTTTTTCTGTAGATGTCTCTTGTGTGTCCTATCTTCCCGTAATACGAACATGGGGTAGCGAGTTGATTATGCCTCTGTGGTTGCTGTTGTTGAGCATGTCCTCGAACTGGTGCCTGTTGCTGATGTTGCTGCTGGTGTTGTTGCTGGTGCTGCTGCTGGTGCGGCCTATGTTGTTGTTGAAAGTGTGGGCGCTTGGCTGGTCCTGTGTTACCTCCTGTTGCTCCAGATGTGTCGCGTCCTCTCTTGTGCCTGAGGTCCAAGTCGTCTTCGGCAATCTGGGCATCCATCAGAATACC
This sequence comes from Iris macrosiphon, assembly GCA_036927795.1. NCBI lineage: Eukaryota > Viridiplantae > Streptophyta > Magnoliopsida > Asparagales > Iridaceae > Iris > Iris macrosiphon. The sequence continues at coordinate 42,874,665 of JAYESA010000013.1, forward strand.
CTCAAATGTAGTAGTACGTCATCCCGAAGTACGAGACTTGATCTCCCTGTTTAATCCCTTCCTGAATTTCTGAGCTCTGTCTCCTGGGTCTCGAATCATCGATGGTGCAAATCGACTTAATGGGCAAAACTCTGCAGCATATTCGTCGACTGACATGCCTCCTTGGACTAAGTCATGAAACTGACTTTCTAACGCTCCCAAGGCTACGTCAGGAAATAATTTCTCTTTAAAGAGTTCTTTAAAGTTCTCCCAAGTAAGTCCTTCAGCAGCGAGTCTCGGCTCTGTACGATACCACGTCAGTGCGATATCAAACATCTGGCTGCCAGCAGCCTCTATCTGAAGGATCTCCGGAATCTGTGATAAGCACAAATTCCTCTCTATGTCTTCTAACCATTCGTCAGCATATAGTATTGCTTCTGTGCCTTTGAACTCTCGAGGCATCATCCTCTTAAAGTCAACTATGGTACCGGGCCTCTGTTGTTGCTGACCTTGATGTTGCGGTTGTCGTGTTACTCTCTCCACAGCCTGGTGAGTCATCTGCTGAGCATTCTCCATGCTCTCTCTCATTAGTTCGGTCTGCGCCTGGTGTGCTTCTGCTTGCATTCTCTGAGCCTCAGCTTGAACATGCTGAGCTTCGGCTGTTACTCTCTGGGCCTCTAGCATGCCCTGCATCAGTGCGAACATCTGCGCCCCGTCAGCGGGCACTCCTCCGGGAATTGGTGTCGGTGGTGGTGGAAGGTTGTCTGTCATAGCTGGGGCAATCCTCTGTATGGGTGGAGAAGGAATCCCGTTAGTTGCAGACACTCCCACACGAACAGGAGATGTAGGAGGATCTCCAGCTATCTGTTCGTCAGGTTGAGAGGTGGCAGTCCTCTCTGAATTGGCTGCTCCCATTCTCATGGATCTAGTATTCGACGACATCCTGAATACAGATCAAAGAATCAATTAAGGTGATAGATGTGATATTATCAAGGGAAGACACTAAAGTGCTAAAGGAGCAATCCGCTAGAATAGCAATAAGAAGTTCAGAATTTCCTAGTGTGATTGAGCATACTCTCATCCTAGATCCTTATTTCCTATATCCTAGCACAGGCTCGCAGCAGTACAACTAAGTTGTCGCACTACCACGATATCGCATAACTTGCGAAACTAGACCTGCATGGGCCACCACTAAAAACGTGTCACGACCCGCACCTAGTACAGGGGCACGAGAGCGTGGGTACGTCCAGCCTACGCCGCAGCATAGGCGGTAGAACACTGTCTAGTCACAATAACACTACTAACTAAACACCTTTCAATGATATACATCTCCATGATCTCACAATATAACTCAATCACAACAACTATAAGGCACGATAAAAGATAAAAGAAATGACATAGTTAAACACCATGTCTCAAACATAAAGATACTCACAGTCTAGCTGTCCAACACAAGTCTCCAATTAAACTTAACATAGTCTAACATAACTGAAATAACCTCCATAAGTCTCAAGCATAAATGAATACTATCTAAATAGTTGTAGGCAAGGTCTCATCTAGAAGCATAGTCTCTTCTAGGATCTCTGGTACATAATCTGCATCTATACCTGGTCCGTAGTGCGTGGTACAGAAATCCTCAAGGTTCTCTGGAAAAAATATCCAGTCAGGAATGAACAAAAATACACCTCTAACAGCAGTTCCACATATATTGACAAAAACTATAAAACAGTATAAAGAAATACAAGACAGATATGAAATAACTGACTATAAGAAATACTGGAATAAGGTGCTGAAATAAAGTACTGGAACATCATCGTCAATATGCATCTGACAAGGAATAGAACTACAAGTGTACGCAAGTACAATGAACTGGTATGTAAGTGTATATAAGAATAACAACTGGAACATGCGAAAATACAAGATCAATCTATCAAGATACATGTCAAGAATCATCTAACTAAGTGTGTGAAACATCAGCATATCATGTGATCGGCTTGGGTTATATGACTCATTACATGGATTAGCGATCATCCCCAACAGGTCAGGCTAACCGGAATGTAACAGCGATGAGGCATGTAAGGGTAAGGCTTCACCGACGTGAGATGTGGGTGAGCTAATGCTGCATGTAAGGGTATGATCACATAAGATACTAATATTTCCCCTTTTATCCCCAGCTAGCACGATGGGTCCCAGTCACGACTCCTCGTGACAGGTCTCAATGATGCTAACTCGTGTAAGCAACAGTGTCAGAGTCATGCACGCTATACAACAAGAAATATAGAGATAATCAACATAATGGAAACTGTCAGAGAATGTACTCGCCTGGGGTCCTTAGCTGGTAATACCACTGTCCGGGTTCCAAGGTACCGTCTGAGTGATCCAACAGTCCTATAGATATATCATAAAGACAATACTGTATCAGGCTTTACACTAATACATAATCAAATATCATGATCTCACAGACTATGCTAGGGGTCACGTCTGTAGTTGCTGTGCATAACAGACAGTCAATGGTACGGTCTTGCCAGTACGTTGGTGTACATATGGCGGTCTGCTAACCTACTACATGGTTACAGGTCAATGTAATTACGGGGTATCCGTGGTTACATTCAAGTCATCTAATATATATAACACATAGTACATAATAGGATCTAACTTATTCATAATATCCATTAGTTACAAAATAATAGACATATGTATATATGTATATACTTTAAATAGAATTAATACTTTATATATATTAAACATTTACTAGGGACATGGGTACAATACATTTATTTACGTATTTATACTAATCGAGTTATGCCATATATATGCCAATTTACATTTAACCCTATGTTAATACATGTACCACATATATATATTAATTAGGTTGTATTCATCTAGATATATAATACGTGCATACAACATACTAATCTACCATCATACGATACGGTATACTATCATAGCTAATTATACGCATGAAAACAAGGAAGAATACGCGTGTGCATGTACGCGTACACGTACTCGAGAGGGGACTCAAACCTGGGCACAGAATGAGGTGTGCGTGTCGCGGCGTCGTCGAGTCGAAGGCTGGTCCGGTCGGGTTCAGCGAGTCAGCGGTCGTCCGGCGTGTGCAGGCGAGTCGTCCGGTTCAGCGTCGAGCGGCTCCGTGCAGTCTGCTCTCGGTTCAGCGTGGCGGGTTCAACGCGGCGCATGCAGGCGACTCTCGGGCGGGGCAGCGCTCAAGCGGCAGTCGGGAACTCTTCGGTTCAGCGCCTGATGGCAGCGGCTCCGGGGCTCTTCGGTTCAGCGCCTGATGGCAGCGGCTGATGGTCGACAGGTCCGGTCGGGTTGCTCGGGTCCGGCGGGTTGGAGATGAACAAGGGGATGGAGAATTCGGCTAGGGCTGGTTAGGTTAAGGAAAAAGAAAAGAAGGGAATATATATATATATATATATATATATATATATATATATACATATATATATATATATATGATGTTAAGTTTGACCTAGAGCATGTTGACTTTGGTCAATACTAGGAAAGGCCTTGGCTTGCTATGGAGATACTCCAATGGGCTAGGTTCGGATGAAATTGCGAGAATTTCATTGGTCTAAGGGTTTGGAGACCATGGTTACAAGGGTTGATGTTAATTTACACATTCCCAAAATTCATGGAAAATATAATGAAGGAAAAAATGGGTTTATAATACGTGTCGTGTCAAACGGTGTACACTTAATGCTCTTTTGCATAACAGTGCCAAAATTGCAATTTACATGAAATAGGTTTATTGTTGCTTAATTAAATTAAATGCAAGAGGTGTTTTATGATTAAATAGAAGTACAAAGGCTGAATTTACGTGGGACACAGGCATCAATGAATGGTCTGGCGTGTCTATGACAAGGGTACGACCGGATGGAAGACAAAGCTAGCGTAGCGTTCTAGTTATTGAATAACGATTAAGTGCAACAATCAATTAAGAATCATAATCATTTAGATAAATAAATTATCATGCAATCATTTACTCATTAATTATGAAAAGACGAAAATACCCCTAATCCAAAAAGTGGGGGTGACATACATATATATATATATATATATATATATATATATATATATATATATATATAATACCTTAGATTCCGCATAGGGAACCTAAAGTCTAATACAAAATAAATAGTAATAAGTAAAATATGCTTAGAGCACGATGAAGACTCTCCCCACCCAATGTAACCTCACGTATCAATCAAGACACGCAAGCTCATGACGTCTAACTATCAGCATAAGTCTTAGTTACTATGTATCACTTTAATCATCCATATATCATGCATCATGTAGTCATATCCAGAGTCCAAGTACCACGAACAGGTCAAAAAAAATCTGTCACATGAATATCGTGTCCAGTGTCCTATGGTTGGATGTGAAAATAATGTTTGCACCAACATGGGTTCATAAATATGACTCTCTGACTACGTTACTCGACTCCACAGAGGATGTCAGTACTTGAATCTTGTTCGGACAAAAAATATCGTATGACAGCCATAGGCTCAACAAGTACATCAAACAAGCCACAAAAATATAATGTATAATGCATAAATAATATTAAATAAATAATTTAGGACTGTAAATATCTTGGCAAGGTACACTTGCCCGGTTCTGTAGTCAGTGGTGGTAAATATGATCCCGCGTCCACTCCTAAAAAAATTTAATTTACCTATCAATCAATCAATTAATATGATTAAGGGTCCAATCAGGAATTCTTGTAATTATAACTTAATTATATAATTTATTCGATGCCATGCATAAACAAGTCCGTTATTATTTCTAAAAACTTTGCTTACTTTTACGGGGTATCAGAACCTAGTTTCTTGATTTTTGACTTCCAAAATTTAAGTTTAAGTTCCCAATTAAAGGATATGAACATAAATCATAATAAATAATATAATATTAATTTAAATATAATATATATTTATTTTAACAATTAATTCTCAGATTTGATAAAATAAACATATTTCAAGATTATGGCTACTTTAGGTTGACTAGTTTTGTCCGAAACTTGTTTGGGACATTGCCAGTCCATTAGTATGATTTATATTTATAAAAAAATATTTTATATCATATTATATTCTGATTTAATCTCAAAAAATATTTATCTCTTTATTCCATCCAAAATAACCCTTATTTATGGGCAAAACTATGCTACAAAATTATCCAAAAACCTAGGCTAATAGCCCTTAATTATAGGGTTCAAATTTAACATTAAAATAATAAAAAATAATTTTAAAATACTTAATTTCCAGCAAATAAATACCTATTAATTTAGTTTTAAAAATTAATAATGATTTTCTCAAGTAATCACATTAAAAGTATAAAAACTAGTCCAACCGACAAGCGAATTATCACCAACCTATCATGAAAATTTTATATATTGTAATATGTGAACAAGATGAAAAAATATGGGTTCTAAATCAATAATTTTATATAACCTAAAAGGATCATGCCATGGGATTTGAGAAAGAAAGATTAAAGATTTACCGAAAACTTTGGAGGATTGGATGATGGTGCTTCTTCTTATCTAAGAAATACTCCGTCTTGCTTGTGCTTGGCTTGCTACTCCCTTCTTGATAGATTATTGATGATAAAAATGGGTTATTGATATATTTTTGGGAAAGATGGGGTTCTTCTTGGTGGTTTAATAGTATTTGGATGGAGAGATGGTAAGGGGGCTGCTCTTACACGTTGGAGAGAGGGGAGGGGTCGGCCACAAGAGGGGGAAAAAGATTTGTTATGGTTAGGGTTAGAGTTTGGTGATAAGTTGATATATATATATATATAAGCTTTTTAAATAGATTTAAATATATGAGGGGGTTTCCTAGTGCTAATAGGGTTCGGCCACAAGGGGGCTGCTCTTGGCCGAATATGAGAGGGGGGTTGGTTGTTATGGTTAGGATTTGGTTGGTTAGGATCTTGGGTAGTTAGGTAGTTACGTAGTTATATAATTAGGATGACATCTAAGATTCTTTCTATCAATAGAACTTCTATAAATAGAAACAAATTAAATTAAATTAAATAAATAAATAAATATATATATATATATATATATATATATATATATATATATATATATATATATATATATATATATATATATGAAAATATTTGGGTGCACTACATGCCTACATGTGTTTGGGTTGGGTTTAGGTCAAGTTCTAGTCAAAAGGAGACAATTTTACGGTAACCATAATTCTAGACGTTCGTCAATATTTTTGGAGCATAGAGAAGATCAAATAAATATAACATCCATGCTCCAACTATATTAAGCTCAATCAAGATTAGTAATATAAATTTTATTGGAAGAAAAAATGTTGTGCATTGCTCAAAATATCAAAGCCATGGCAAAGTGTCATATATATTAAAAAGAATTTTAGAAATTAATTTTTTAAATCTATTTAATTAAACAAAATAATAAAAAATTTATAAATTACCAAATTACTCCTATTCTAAAATGAGGGGGCTTACAGGGACTCCGATACAAGCATCGGTGATATATTTCGACAAACTTTGTCTGTCAATACAGTGTCAGTTGACCCTGAGGAAGACGACCAGGGCCCACCTGAACTCTTTAAAGTAGAACCGTGGGCCCAACACTTAAATTCAAAATGGGTACAACATTTCAAGCAGCGAGAGCCTTCCACCAAATACGAGATCATGCAAGTCGACATCGATGACGAATCTTCCTCTAAACCAATCTTCATCAGCAAAATCCTGTCCAGCGAAGATCGTGAATCCCTACTACCGTTAGTAAGGGAGTATATTAATATTTTTTCCTGGAGCTATTAAGATATGCCTGGACTGGATTCCCAGATCGCGGTTCACAAACTCAACATCCTGCCAAATACGAAGCCGATAAAACAGCAGTAACGTTATTTTTGCCCAAACATCATGAACTTTATCGAAGCTGAAGTTACCAAGATGATAGCTAGTGGCTTCATCCGCGAGGAACAACATCCAGACTGCGTAGCTAACATCGTGCTCGTCGTCAAAAAGAATGTAAAGATCCAAATCTGCATCAATTTTTGTGATCTAAAAAGCGACATGCCAAAGGACGAGTTTCCTCTTCCGATCACGGACATAATGATCGACAATACTTTTGGCTTCGAGCGTATGTCTTTCATGGACGGATTCTCAGGCTACAACCAAATCAAGATGTTTACCGACGACGAGAAGCATACATCCTTCCGAACGCCAATAGGGGTATACTGCTACACTGTCATGCCCTTTGGCTTGAAGAATGTAGGAGCTACATACCAGCGAGCTATGAGCACCATCTTTTGGGAATATCTTTGTAAGATAGTCGAGTGTTATGCTGATCACATCGCTGTCAAAAGTTGCTCCAAAGAGGACCACCTCCAAGGCTTGAGGACGGTATTCGACCTGATGCGAGCGCACAAGCTCAAAATGAATCCTACCAGATCATTCCTGGGAGTCTCCAGCAAAAGGTTCCTAGGCTTCGTTATAATGTCGAAGGGTATCCACATAGACCTGGATAAGACTAAAGCAATCCTTGAAATTCATCCTCTGAAGAACCTTAGAGAACTTCGTGGCCTTCAAGGGAGACTGACATACATCAAAAGATTTATAGAAAATCTCTTTTAGCGTTATCAACCATTTTCCTAGCTTATGAAGAAGGGAGTCTCTGTTTTCTGGATTGAAGTATGCCAGCGCGCCTTTGACAATATCAAGGAATACCTCATGAACCCTCCGATGTTGGTGGCTCCGGTAACTGGAAATCCCTTCCTGCTCTATGTACGTTTTGTCACCCCCACATTTCAGATTAGGGATATTTTTGTCTTTTCATAATTTATATGTAAATGATTTGCATGATAATTAATTATATTTAAATTTTTGTGATTTTATTTGATTGTTGCAGTTTATCGTTGTTTCGATAATTAGAGCACTACACTAGCCATTGTCTTCCAACAGATTTCACACCCTTGTCCTAGACATGCCAGACTGTTATTTTGATCCTTGTGTGACTCATAACCATGTCTTGTTGTGCTATATTTTAGTCGCATAACATTCGTCACAAATGACTATATTAAATTCTATATAAATCTAACTTTGTATCCTTGTGTCTTCCAATCGAAATTGGAGACACAATCTCGACCTATTTTGACCAACCCAAATTAGGGTAATATTCTATTCTGAGTGTACTTTATTCATGACACTTGTGTCCCACTTAATTTCAGTCCCTTGTACTCCTAATTAATTTTAGAACACCACTTGCATTTATTTTAATTAAATTAAAACCATAAATCTCACTTGTATAATTTTCTAATTGTTGGATACTTTTGTGCAAAAGTGCATTAAGGTATCCACCCCGTTGGACACGATACGTAAATAAACCCATTTCTCCTTCATGTGTATTTTCCATAATTTTGGGAGTGTGCAATGCAACATCAACCTCCTTGAACCATGATCCTCTAAACCTTGAACCAATGCATCATATCCTTCCATTTTTAAATCCATTTGAATCCTAGCCCTTGAAAATATCCATGGCAAGGCCCAATTCCAAGAGGGTTTTGACCAAGCCTAATTCTAGGTCAACCCAAATTCTACTACCTATATATATAGTATTTTCTACCTTAATTTCCTTTCTTTTCAACCTAACACATAAACCACCAGTCGACCATTATTCCCCTTCCCATCTCCCGGCCGATCTTTCCTGTTCCCCGACTGCAACCGTCGACAACCCGACGCCGGACTCCGCCGACCAACGCCGCCTCCACACGACAATCTCGATTGCCTCCACTTGCCCATCCCCACCTGTACCACTGCACCAGAAGCCCGACGCCATCCCGCTGTCCCCGACTTCATCACCTCCACGACGCCGGAGTTCGATCAACCCGCCACCCACCTGAACGACCCTTCCCCGCGTCGATATCCCTCGATGACTCTATGAACTGCTGTTGAAGACGAGCACCACCGCACGATGCTGCACTGAACCCACTGCACCACGCCGAAGCCACCAGCATCTCGACCCCGCGGAACCACTGTACCCCAGTTCCTGTTTTGGTTTGAACCCGACCGCCAGCCCTCCTCGTCACAACCCCAACCTCGCTGAACCCGACCGGAGCAGCCATCTCGACTGGATGCTGTCATCGCAGACCCCTTCGACTCGACGACACAACGGCACGTTAAACCGTACTGAGCTCGCCTGAACAGTAGCAGCAAGAGAAGCCCTCACCTCGTCGTCGAATGCCTCGTTCTGCGCGCACAGGTCCGATGTACACTTTTCTTGTTGTGTACACGTACTCATACGCGTATACGTGTATTGTTCATTGGTATATAATTGGTATGTACGTATTGGCATACATATTAGTATATGTTTAAATGTATATTAGTGTATATATATATATATATATATATATATATATATATATAGTATAATTCTAAATTAGTATATATACATATGTATATGCATTGTATAAGTATCCCCTAGTATATATTTAATATTTATACATATAGTATAAATTCTATTAAGTATATATATACACATATCTATTATATTTGTAACTAATGAGTATTAATGTATATGATAGATAATAATATGTATTATATGTCTATGTACTAGATGACCCAAGTGTAACCACGGATACCCCATAGTTACATTGACCTGTGACCACTTAGTATGATAGCAGACTGCCATATGTACACCGACATACTGGCAAGACCGTATCATTGACTGTCTGTTATGCACAGCAACTACAGACATGACACCCCTAGCGTAGTCTCTGAGATCATTGTGTTTTGATTGTGTGTGTTAGTGTAATATCTAATACAATATGGTATTATATGATATGTCTATAGGACTGTTGGATCATTCAGACGATACTTTGGAACTAGGACATTGGTATTGCCAGCTAAGGACCACAGGCGAGTACATTCTCTGACAATTTCCATTATGTTGATTATCTCTATAATTCTAGTTGTATATCGTATATGACTCTGACACTGTTGTTTACACGAGTTGGCATTATCGAGACCTGTCACGAGGAGTCATGATTTGGAATCCATCGTGTTAGCTGGAGAAAACGGGAAAATATTAGTAGCTTATGTGATCATACCCAACTTTACATGAATCATAGCTCACCCACACCTCACGTCGATGCAGCCTGACCATTACATGTCTCATAGCCTGTTATGTATGATTAGCCTGACTATTGCTTGCATCATAGCTATCCGGATGGTTAGCCTGACCTTACATGAATCATAGCTAGTCATACATAGCAAGCCTGATCACTCCCAAGCCGATCACATGATATGCTGATGTTTTACACACTTAGTTAGATGTTCTTGACATGTATCTCTAGTATATTGATCTATTATTCCTTATATTCTAGTCATGATTCTAGCATTCACTTATATATACCAGTTCATTGTTCTAGCGTGCACTTATATTCTTGTTTATTGCTAGATGTACATTGATGATGACATATGCTCCAATATTCAATTTATTCCAGTACTTCATTATTCCAGTATTTCTTATTCCAGTATTTTTTATTGCTAGTATTCATATATGTCTTGTATTTTTTTACACTGTGTTATAGCCTTGGTCAATATATGTGGAACTGCTGTTAGTGCTTGTACTTCGTTCCAATCGTGACTAGATATTTTTTTCAGAGGATCTTGAGGATTTCTGTACTACACACTATGGACCGGGTATAGATGCAGACTACACACCAGAGATCTTAGAGGAGACTATTCCTTTAGATGAGATATTACCTGAAGCTATCTAGACAAAATCTATGCACTGAGACTTATTTGAGGTTTATTGAGTTTATGTTTAGACTTATTCTTAGTTTATGTTGAAATTTGTGGAGACTTTATGTTGGACAACTAGACTGTGGTTTATCTTTACTTGGAGACATTGTGTTTGACTATGTCATTCTTCTTATCTTTTATCGTGCCTTTATACTCTTATAGTTGTTGTGATTGAGTTTACATTATGAGCTATTATGAGATGTATATTGTCCTCCTTATATAGATTGATATCATTGGCAGGTATTTAGTTATGTTAGTATTTATTGTGACCTAGACAACGTTCTACTGCCGATGCTGCAGCGTAGGCTGGACGTATCGACGCACTCGTGCCCCTATACCGGGTGCGGGTCGTGACACATTTTTAGTGGTAGCCCATGCAGGTCTAGTTTCGCAATTGTGCAATGTCGTGGTAGTGCGAGAACTTAGTTGAACTACTGTGAGCCTGCGATAGGATATATGAAATAGGATTTAGGATGAGAGTATGCTCAATCACAATAGGAAATTTTGATCTTCACAATGCTATTCTAATGATTGTTTCCTTTAGAATTTTACTGTCCTTCCTTGATGATATCTTATCTATCACCTAAATTGACTCTTTTCGATCTGTCTTCAGGATATCGCCGAATACTAGATCTATGAGAGTGGGAGCATCAACTTCAGAGGGGTCTGCCACCTCTCGACCTGACGAACAAACACCTGGAGTTCCTTCTACATCTCCTGTTCATGTGGGAGTATCTACAGCTAACAGGATTCCTCCTCCACCTATTCAGAGGATTGTTCCAGCTATGATGGACAACCTTCCACCACCACCGACACCGATTCCCGGAGGAGTGCCCACTGACGGGGCACAGATGTTAACACTGATCCAGGGCATGCTAGAGGCCCAGAGAGTAACAGCAGAAGCTCAACGTGTTCAAGCTGAAGCTCAGAGAGTGCAATCAGAGGCACACCAGGCATAGACAGAGTTGATGAGAGAGAGCATGGAGAATGCTCATTCGGTGGCTCTCCAGGCCATGGAGAGAGTAGCACGACAACCGCAGCATCCTGGCCAGCAACAACATAGGCCAGGTACCATAGTGGACTTTAAGAGGATGATGCCTCGAGAGTTCAAAGGCACAGAAGGAATACTCTATGCTGACGATTGGTTAGAGGACATAGAGAGAAACTTGCGCTTAGCACAGATTCCGGAGATTCTTCAGATCGAGGCCGCTGGCAGTCAGATATTTGATATCGCGCTGATGTGGTATCGTACAGAGCTGAGACTCGCTGTTGAAGGACTTACTTGGAGGACTTTAACGAACTTTTCAAGGAGAAGTTCTTTTCTGACGTAGCTTTGGGAGCATTGGAAAGTCAGTTCCATTACTTAGTCCAAGGAAGCATGTCAGTTGACGAATACGCCGTAGAGTTTTGTCGATTGAGTTAATTCGTGCCATCGATGATTCGAGACCCAGGAGACCGAGCATGAAAGTTCAGGAAGGGATTGAATAGAGAGATCAAGTCTCGTACTTCGGGATGACGCACTGCTATATTTGAGGGTATTCTAATGGATGCCCAGATTACTGAAGATGAGTTGGACGTCAGCCCCAAGAGAGGACGTGATACTTCTTGAGGAGCAAGTGGTAACACAGGACAGGCCAAGCGTCCACACTTTCAACAACAACAACAAAGGCCATACCAGCAGCAACACCAGCAACAGGCACCAGTTCGAGGACACATCCAGCATCAGCAACCACAGAGACAAAATTAGCCCGTTGCCCAGTGCGCATATTACGGAAAGATGGGACATACTAGGGACAACTGCAGGAAGAGGTTTGGTACTTGTTTGTCATATGGATCGTCAGCACATCAGCTGAGTGACTGCCTAGCTATTCAGACTCGCCAGGTAGGAGCAGCAGCTCAGAGAGGACCAGCCAGGGTACCTACTGTACCAGGAGGCCAGCAGAGAGGACCTCCACTTCCACCACAACAACAGAGGTTTGCTCAGCACCAGCAGCAGCAGAGAGGAGCACCACAGGGACGAGCTTACGCCATGACTACTGAGGAGGCCGAGCCAGTCGGAGACGTGATTTCAGGTTCAATTTCTCTCGATTCTATTCCAGCACTTGCATTATTTGATTCTAGCGCTTCCCATAGTTTTGTATCTGTATCTTATGCCCTTAAGCATTGTTTAAAAATAGAACCATTAGATAGGACTTACAAGATCACGACAGGAGGAGGCATTATCCTAGTCTGTGATTATTACAAGGATCGGAGAGTGTCAATAGAAGGCCAAGAGTTGAGCATGAGTTTACTCGTCATGCCACTTCCGGGATACGATATTGTACTCGAAATGGACTGGTTGAGTAGACACCATGCTTCTATAGATTGTCACGGAGGTAGAGTAGTATTTCGACTACCAGGAGAGCCAGAGTTCGAGATCACCAGAGGAGCAGAGAAGCAGAGCAGAGGCACTTTTTGTGGAGCCAGGATAGAAGAGGAGTTGCCACATCCACTGATAGCGGAGTTCCTGGATATTTTTCCAGAGGAGTTGCCAGGTTTGCCGCAAGACAGAAATATTGAATTCTCTATAGACTTGATACCAGGAGCAAAGCCTATTTCGCAATATGTCTATAGAGTCAACAACAATGAGTTGGTAGAACTGAAGAAGCAAGTTGAGGAGCTGCAAGACAAAGGTTTTATTAGATCCAGTTCATCGCCATGAGGAGCACCGGTATTATTCGTACCAAAGAAGGATGGCACGATACGCATGTGTATCGATTATAGAGCTCTAAACAACCTCACTATCAAGAACAAATACCCGCTGTCGAGGATAGATGATCTTTTCGATCAATTGAGCAGAGCAAAGGTATTTTCAAAAATAGACTTGAGGTCAGGCTATCACTAGGTGAAGGTGAAGAGAGAAGACATACCGAAGACAGCTTTTCGGACCAGATATGACCAGTTTGAATTTACAGTAATGCCGTTTGGTTTAACCAATGTACCAGCAGTATTCATGAACTGGATGAACAAGGTATTCTACCAGTACCTTGACAAGTTCATAGTGGTGTTTATTGACGATATTCTAGTATATTCGAAGACCCCAGAAGAGCATGAAGAGCACCTGAGGATTGTCTTAGAGACTCTCAGGAGAGAGGAGTTGTACGGGAAGCTTTCAAAGTGTGAGTTCTTCCTTAAAAAGGTAGAATTTTTTGGACATATGGTGACGGGTAACGAAATCTCAGTTAACCCAAAGAAGATAGAAGCAGTAGAGTCATGGGCTACCCCCAGTTCGGTAGCTGAGATCATGAGTTTTCTTGGACTAGCAGGATACTACAGAAGATTTGTATAAGACTTCTCCAAGATTGCAGAACCAATGACTAGGCTGACCAAGAAAGATGTAGAATTTGTTTGGACAGAAGAATGTCAAGCCGTATTTGATGAGCTAAAGAGGAGATTGAAGACGGCACCAGTTTTAACGTTGCCATCAGGGACAGGTGGATTCACTATCTACAGTGATGCTTCAGAAAAAGGTTTGGGATGCGTTCTTCAACAACACGGGAAAGTAATTGCCTATGCTTCAAGACAATTATGCCCTCATGAAAAGAACTACCCCACTCACAATTTGGAGTTAGCAGCAGTAATCTTTGCCCTAAAGCTGTGGAAACACTATCTGTACGGAGAGCGTGTGGAGATCTTCACAGACCATAAGAGCTTGAAGTACATGTTTACACAGAAGGAGCAGAACATGAGGCAGAGAAGGTGGTTAGAATTGATGAAAGACTTTGATATCTTATTACAGTACCATCCAGGAAAGGCCAACGTAGTCGCCGATGCCTTAAGAAGGTATCCGATGGCTATGTGCTTGACTTCAGATAGACATTTATTAGCTGATCTTGAGAGTTTGGGAATTGAAGTACTACTTCCACGAGTTGAGATTCGGATGTAGGGATTGCAGATACAATCAGAGCTGATGGACAAAATTAGAGATGCACAGTATGATGATGAGACTCTAAGGAATATTAGGGCACAAGTTTGGATAGGATTGACATACGACTTCACTATTGCGGATGATGGATCTTTACGACATAGCACGAGGATGTGTATGCTAAGTGGAGAGCTGCACGAAGAGGTTTTACAGGAGGCACATCACTCTCAGTACTCGATGCATCCCGGAGCCAACAAGATGTATCGATATTTGATGGAACATGCATGGTGGTATGGTATGAAGCGCGAGGTAGCACGCTTTGTATCCCGATGTTTAGTGTGCCAGCAGGTAAAAGCAGATCGACAGAGGCCAGGAGGATTGCTTCAACCTTTACCTATTCCAGAATAGAAGTGGGAGCACGTGACTATGGACTTTATTTCAGGGCTTCCACGTTCTCCAGGAGGAAAGGACGCAATTTAGGTCATCGTGGATAGGTTCACCAAATCATCCCACTTCTTACCTTTCAAAGTGGGTACATCGACAGAGAAGTTAGCAGAGATGTACGTGCAGCAGATTGTTAGATTATATGGAGTTCTTATGAGTATTGTCTCAGATCGGGATAGTCGTTTCACTTTCCATTTCTGGAGGAGTCTGCAGCTAGCTTGGGCACTCAGCTCAAGTTCAGTACCGCGTATCACCCCCAGACAGACCGACAGTCTGAAAGGACTATTTAAACTCTTGAAGATATTCTACGCACTTGCATTTTGGATCTCGAAGGTTCTTGGAAGGATCATCTACACCTAGTAGGGTTTGCTTACAACAACAACTACCAGGCCAGTATTGAGATATCACCATTCAAGGCTTTATATGGACGAAAGTGTCGTACACTGTTATCTTGGGATGATGTTGGAGAGAGAGCTTTGTTAGGACCATAAATGGTCGTAGATGCAGCAGAGAAGGTGAAACTTATCAGAGACAGACTGCGAGTGGCACAGGACAGACAGCGGCATTGGGTCGATAGCCACCGTAGACCCCTAGAGTTTCAGGTATAGGTTTTGTTTTATTGGTTTGTGATTGTTTTATTTTAGATTGCATGTTAAGATTGTTTGTTCTAGGTTGGCGATTTGGCGTTCGTACGGATTTCTCTGACACGGGGCACGATTCGTTTTGGTAGAGGCAGAAAGCTTAGTCCATGATACATCGGGCCCTTCAGTATCCTTGCAAGGGTCAGTACAGTGGCCTATAGACTTGACTTGCCGCCTGCTCTAGATAGAGTGCATGACGTGTTCCACGTGTCGCAGCTGAGACGGTACATGGCAGATCCTAGTCATGTACTAGATCACTCGGAGATCGAAATTGGACCGACGCTCAACTATCCTATACAGCCCGTTGAGATCTTGAATCGTAGAGAGAAGGTATTGCGGAACCAGACTATTTCGTTGGTTCGTATTGCATGGAGACATCACTCTCCAGGCGAGTCAACCTGGGAGAGAGAGGACGATATGCACAAGCAGTATCCGTGTCTCTTCGGGACTTGAGGTATAATTCTTGTCTAATTGTTTGCTCTTGTGCTAGTTTATTTTAATTTCGAGGACGAAATTCTTTTAAGGAGGATAGACTTGTCACCCCCACATTTCAGATTAGGGGTATTTTTGTCTTTTCATAATTTATGTGTAAATGATTTGCATGACAATTAATTATATTTAAATTATTGTAATTTTATTTGATTGTTGCACTTTATCGTTGTTTCGATAATTAGAGCACTACACTAGCCATTGTCTTCCAACAGATTTTACACCCTTGTCCTAGACATGCCAGACTGTTATTTTGATCCTTGTGTGACTCATAACTATGTCTTGTTATGCTTTATTTTAGTCGCAAAACATTCATCGCAAATGACTATATTAAATTCTATATAAATCTAACTTTGTATCCTTGTGTGTTCCAATCGAAATTGGAGACACAATCTCGACCCATTTTGAGCAACCCAAATTAGGGTAATATTCTATTCTGAGTCTACTTCATTCATGACACTTGTGTCCCACTAAATTTCAGTCCCTTGTACTCCTAATTAATTTTAGAACACCACTTGTATTTATTTTAATTAAATTAAAACCATAAACCTCACTTATGTAATTTTCTAATTGTTTGGCACTTTTGTGCAAAAGTGCATTAAGGTATCCACCCCGTTGGACACGACACGTAAATAAACCCATTTCTCCTTTATGTGTATTTTCCATAATTTTCGGGAGTGTGCAATGCAACATCAACCTCCTTGAACCATGGCCCTCCAAACCTTGAACCAATGCATCCTATCCTTCCATTTTTAAATCCATTTGAATCCTAGCCCTTGAAAATATCCATGGCAAGGCCCAATTCCAAGAGGGTTTTGACCAAGCCTAATTCTAGGTCAACCCAAATTCTACTACCTATATATATAGTATTTTTCTACCTTAATTTCCTTTCTCTTCAACCTAACACATAAACCACCAGCGGACCATTATTCCCTTCCCATCTCCCTGCCGATCTTCCCTGTTCCCCGACTGCAACCGCCGACAACCCAACGCCGGACTCCGCCGACCAACGCCGCCTCCACACGACAATCTCGACCGCCTCCACTCGTCCATCCCCACCTGTACCGCTGCACCAGAAGCCCGATGCCATCCCGCTGTCCCCGACTTTATCCCCTCCACGACGCCGAAGTTCGATCAACCCGCCGCCCGCCTGAACGACCCCTCCCCGCGTCGATATCCCTTGACGACTCGACGAACCGCTGTTGAAGATGAGCACCACCGTACGACGCTGTACTGAACCTGCTGCACCATGCCGGAGTCGCCAGCTTCTTATCCCCGCGGAACGACTGCACCCAAGTCCACGTTCCGGTCAGAACCTAACCGCCAGCCCTCCTCGTCACAGCCCCGACCTTGCTGAACCCGGCCGTAGCAGCTATCTCGACTGGACACTGTCATCGCTGACCCCTTTGACTCGATGACGCAACGACACCCTGAACCGGACTGAGCTTGCCTGAACAGTAGCAGCAGAAGAAGCCCTCACCTCATCATCGAATACCTCATTCTGCGCGCACAGGTTCGAGGTACACTTTTCTTGTTGCGTACACGTACTCGTACGCGTATGCGTGTATTGTTTATTGGTATATAATTGGTATGTACGTATTGGCATACGTATTAGTATATGTTTAAATGTATATTAGTATATATATATATATATATATATATATATATATATATATATATATATAGTATAATTCTAAATTAGTATATATACATATGTATATGTATTGTATAAGTATCCCCTAGTATATATTTAATATTTATACATATAGTATAAATTCTATTAAGTATATATATACACATATCTATTTTATTTGTAACTAATAAGTATTAATGTATATGATAGATAATAATATGTATTATATGTCTATGTACTAGATGACCCGAGTGTAACCATGGATACCCCGTAGTTACATTGACCTGTGACCACGTAGTATGATAGCAGACTGCTATATGTACACCGACGTACTGGCAAGACCGTATCATTGACTGTCTGTTATGCACAGTAACTACAGATATGACACCCCTAGCGTAGTCTCTAAGATCGTTGTGTTTTGATTGTGTGTGTTAGTGTAATGTCTAATGCAATATGGTATTATATGATATGTCTATAGGACTGTTGGATCATTCAGACGATACTTTGGAACCAGGACATTGGTATTGCCAGCTAAGGACCACAGGCGAGTACATTCTCTGACAGTTTTCATTATGTTGATTATCTCTATAATTCTAGTTGTATAGCGTACATGACTCTGACACTGTTGTTTACACGAGTTGGCATTATCGAGACCTGTCACGCGGAGTCATGATTTGGAATCCATCGTGTTAGCTGGGGAAACGGGGAAATGTTAGTAGCTTATATTATCATACCCAACTTTACATGAATCATAGCTTACCCACACCTCACGTCGGTGCAGCCTGACCATTCCATGCCTCATAGCCTTTTATGTATGATTAGCCTGACTATTGCTTGCATCATAGCTATCTGGATGGTTAGCCTGACCTTACATGAATCATAGATAGTCATATATAGCAAGCCTGATCAGTCCCAAGCCGATCACATGATATGCTGATGTTTCATACACTTAGTTAGATGTTCTTGACATGTATCTTTAGTATATTGATCTAGTATTCCATATGTTCTAGTCATGATTATAGCATTCACTTATATATATACCAGTTCATTGTTCTAGCGTGCACTTGTATTCTTGTTTATTGCTAGATGTACATTGATAAAGATATATGCTCCAGTATTCCATTTATTCCATTACTTCATTATTCCAATTTTTCTTATTCCAGTATTTCTTATTGCCAGTATTCATATATGTCTTGTATTTCTTTACACTGTGTTATAGTTTTTGTCAATATATGTGGAACTTTTGTTAGTGCTTGTACTTTATTCCAATCCTGACTGGATATTTTTTCCAGAGGATCTTTAGGATTTTTCTACTAAACACTATGGACCGGGTATAGATGCAGACTACACACCAGAGATCTTAGAGGAAACTATTTCTTTAGACGAGACATTACCTGCAGCTATCTAGACATAATTTATCTTATGCACTGAGACTTATTTGAGGTTTATTGAGTTTATGTTTAGACTTATTCTTAGTTTATGTTGAGATTTGTGGAGATTTTATGTTGGATAGCTAGACTGTGGTTTATCTTTACTTAGAGACATTGTGTTTGACTATGTCTTTCTTCTTATCTTTTATTGTGCCTTTATACTCTTATAGTTGTTGTGATTGAGTTTACATTATGAGCTATTATGAGATGTATATTGTCCTACTTATGGTGATTGATATCATTGACTTGTGTTTAGTTATGTTAGTATTTATTGTGAGCTAGACAGCGTTCTACCGTCGATGCTGCGGCGTAGGCTGGACGTACCCACGCACTCGTACCCCTATACCCGGTGCAGGTCATGACACGTTTGATGGATCACTTTCTTGGTGCTCTACTTGCCCAAAAAAATGACACAGGTCATGAGCAGGATATCTACTACCTCAGAAGGATGATGGTCAGCGTCGAACACATGTACAAACCTATTGAGAAGGTATAAAATCCCTAATCCTAACAATCGTATTTACTTTTTTTATTAATTATTAATTGAATTGTAGTAATTATGAGCAAATAGAGGAAATAGATTTTTCTTAATTTTTATTTTAGGTGTTTGTGCATTTTAGGGATTTATGGAGCCATTATAATTTTTTTCTAATTTATTTCATGTAGGAGACCCTACGGACAGTTGACAGCTTAATGGTATGCACAAATGTAATTTCTAGAATTTTTTATGTATATGTATGTATATATATACATACATATATAGTTTTAATTAGAAAAGAAAAAGAAAGAAAAAAGAAATGAAAAAGGAATTAGAATAAAGAAAGAAAAAGAAAAGAAAAGAATTTAAAACCTTAATGGATCTCTACCCAAAACCTAAACCTACCCTACCCGCTAGACCCTAAACCCAAACCCATATCTAAACCCCTACCCATACCCGCATAGCAAAAGAACAACAAGCAGCAGCCGCTGAGTATTTCTTTCCCCCGCGAGCGGAAGTCTCCCCCCCCACTTCTTATATATATATATCAATAAAATAAGCTTAAACCCTAACCCTAAACCTAAATCCTCTCGACCACCGTCGTACTCCACCCTCCACCGTGCCGCAAAGCACCGCCGTCGCGACCAACCCCGCCGTCTACGCCGCCGCGTGACGCGCATAGCCGCGATAATTTTTGAACAGCGACGTACCTGTATTCACGTGTTGTTTTCCGTCTCCTCGCTCGACCAAACTCGACTCCGTCTTCACCAGTACGTTCACGACCTAACCCTCTTCTAGATCTGTATATTAGTTTATCTCGAACAGCGCGCGAACCTAGGTAAAAATTGATGCCAAGTCGATGGAAAAAAATACGATATTTTAAACCTCAGAAAATCTGTTGTAACCACCCTGTTCACGGATTCGTATCTCCCACCACAAAGATCCGAATTCGTTTTTTCTTGTTGGTATGCGAAGAACACTTGACCTAGTTTATTTTCTGTCAAATATATTAATTTATTAATTGCTGTGTGTAGAAGTAAATTAGTTGGAAAACCCCGAAAATATACTTTTCCTAAATTCCAGAAATTTTGATACGGAGCGCGCCCTGCCAAACGGGACCTCCCCGTCGTGTACCAAGTATACTAAATGGTGCGCACAGTATACCCGGACGTGTGAGATTTTGCAGAAACTGATTCGTACGCGTGTGCGCGTCAGAATCAGCCCGTATCCGCAGAAAATCCCCCGTGTCGTAATTTTTACAAAAGTTCTGCGCATTTAGTGCACGCTCGTCAGAATGCGATGAAACTTACGCCATTGGACTCATGGTATCGCGCTGGTCCTGTGACCCAAGTTTCACGCGATTATGAGACAGTTGACCTTATCGCCTATTGGAGGGCCATACGGTTGACTTTTTGGGCAAAATTGTGTTCGGCTCACCGGAATCCATATTTGGACGTAGCGTTGAGTTCGTACTGACATTTAGAGTTTGTTTGACCTATAATTTGTCCCATTTAGAGACCTTTACCCTTGGCATGCTTTTCGGTGCAAAGTGGCCCACAAGTGGAGCCCGCTTTGACTCAAAATTACTATTTTGCCCCTGTATCCAAATTGGACGAAAGGGGAGTATTTTCTAGCTATTTTGCTTATTTTGGGAGCGTTGGTGATGCTTATTTCAGCATCCAGAGACGTTTATTCTGAGGCCGTAGTTTCTGACTCTTGGTGTTTGACATATGGACATTACATCTTTGCATCTCTCTTGCCAGGCAAGTATACCTTGCCTTGTTGTACTGTTTAAATTATTTATTATTAGCTGCTTGTTTATTATATTAATTATGCGCGTCCGAGAGAGACTCGGGTGCAGTCAATGAAGGCGTTGACGTTAGGACTTATGTCTGACCTAGTGTCTAGTAGACCCACCTAAAATTTCAGAGTTATTGGTATGACTCCCCAGGCCCTGAAACATTTCTTACACGTGTTGTGAGTCTCATGTAGGGCACGGACTTACGTATGTGGTTGGCCACCTGTACGTGTAGGCGTGCGACGGATAGGGTATAACTGCTAATAGTGATGCATTGTAGAAGACTTAGCAGTTATTAGTAGGCGGAGCATAGACTATCGTGGTACGATGGTCCGATCCTTGTCCTTGTTTATTGTAAGGTTGGACTACTGTTCTAAAGATAGACTATGAGCCAGAGTTACGATGCCGCGGCATAGTAGCTAAGGCGTGTTGTGGATACAACATGCATAGATCATTGGGCGGGGAGGACGACTAGTAGGCGTATGGGACACCCACTTCCTTTACACTGCTGACACACTCGACGGAGTGATATGGACGATATATACTATATTGTTGCCACGTTCTTCAGAGCGATATGGACGATATATACTATACTGCTGCCATGTTCTCCGGAGCGATGTGGCCGATATACTATACTACTACCATGCTCTTCGGAGATGGACGTTATTACTGAGCGCCCTCCTTTGGGGGCATATGTGGCATATACTAGCCAGTTGTCAGGATTGATGAATTACGTCAGCATATGTCTAGCCTACACTTTCCTATACACTCAAAGTTGTCCTCAAGTTGCATTTCACTTAGATGGTTAGGTCACCCTTGAGTTTTTACAATATTTACTTTATGGCATTCTTTTATGTATCTTGTTATGTCCCTCTGAGGACCTGGTCCCTTTCCAAGTGTATTGTTCATAAGTATTTACAGGAGCGCAGATACGGACTGGCTACTTATATTGCAAGAGCTCTTCTCTTCGAGCCTCGTGGTTGTTAGAGGTTGTATTTATATTGTATTTGTCTTATTTATTTTTTATTCTAGTTCGGTAGTAGATTTGTTTCCATCCGACTGTCATCTTTAGATACTTCATTTTGGGATATGGTTATAAATATTGGTTATTCATTATATTTGATTTTCTGTGGATGAGATTAGATTATACCCTATGATTTATGATGGTTTATACCACTGGTGAATTGTTATTTATATTATAGCGTACGTGTGTTATGGTTTCCATATATTGGAGTGCCATATTCATACGGCTGGCATGCTTACGTGTCCTAGTCCTACGTATTTTTAGGACTGGGGCGTGACATGTTTTTAGTGGTGGCCTATGCAGGTCAGAGCATATTGTCTCGGTTATATTACTGTACCGAGCAAGCCTGCACCTAGGATTAGAGTATAGAATCTTATCCACAATTGACTATGATTCACTTTCCTCCTAAATCTATTCTATTTGAATAATTGCATCATGCTTGATTCATGTGCTTCCCATATAGTCCCTTGAGTATAGCCCCTGCTAGAATATAGGAATCCTTGTTGTTAGAATGATAATTAGGGTAACACACCAACTAAGAATACGACTAGAGTACTGACACATCACTAAGTTTAGAATGTTCAGTAAACCCTAGCATCCCCTTATCTATAGATTGGGTTACCATTGTCCCTTGCTATAATTATTAATGACTTGAGAGTAGCTTGGACACTACTAGAGTTAGTTAGAAAGTTGACCATACTGTTTTACCCTAGCATTGAGGAACCAATAAAAATCCAAGGTGGAATGTTAGGACCAACCCTAACTTTTATAGTGAGATGGTATTATAGAACTATACCTTTAGATTCTTGTCTGGATATTAGCAGACAGTACCCTAGGAAGCCGAGAGGAATGAATATAGTATTTCCTCGATCATACCTTGAACACAGAGATTTGCATATTATCTTCCCCATAAGAAACCATGATGCTATCTAGAGCCCTCTATTTTATATTTCATATCTTGTCCCTCTGCAACCTTAGCGCTCGCTATTTTGCGACGACTAATTATGCTTTTTCTTCTTCACCTTTCAACTCGTGCTACCTGACACTTCTGATTATAGGCCAGATAAATTCTTTTATGTTAAGGATATGTAGTTGTTAGGATTATAGTTGTCAATGTTAAACTTTGAAAAGTTGTGTTTGATAGTTAGTATTTGATAGTTTTGAGTTATTCTTGTAGATTGTAACTTGATGATTACCCTTAGTTTAAATCGCGTAATTTGTATCCATAACCCAATATAGGTATATCCTCTTTTCACTTAAGAACCAGTAGCTCTTCCATTCTTACTATTGACACTTGTTCTAGAAGCACTATGATTAAAACTTAAGGTGACCATTACCGATATGATGCAATAGGATGATTTTCTCGTAAACCCCAATAAGAGTTTATGCTTTATTTACAAGGACAATATTATTTTGTAGAATCCCCTTAAGATTGTCACAGTATTAGATAATTGTTATAAGAGGGGTAGTATGCCTCCCAACCTAGTATCACATAGTCCTCTTGACATATTATTGTAGTATAATTGAATGACATTAACTATATACTAGCATAAGACGATAGTGTTTATTCAGACGGTAGAACTTAAAGGCCCATACCATATTTTTGTCGACTAGCAGCTTAGACAAGGTGTTAGTACTACAACTGTAGAGACTGTAGAGTCTTCTTTTGCTTTGTTTGTGAACTTGAAATTATTTGTACCTTATTTCATCGTGATCTAGCGCATTTATATTTTATATACTACCTTGACTTATGCTGCTATTTTATAGCCTAGTTTTGCAAGCTTATTCTTTTATCGAGCTTGTTCACGATATATGGATTATATATAGTGTCTAGTAGACGAATGTACTTGCCCTCTAGATATGCTTGAGCATATCGTAGCAGTTACATAACCGTACTGATACGAGCAGGTGAATAAGAAATTACCAAATAGGATTTCAATTCACAACTGCCTTGACCACTCCTTTTTAAATTCCTTAAACGCCTTGATCCCCATACTTCTATTCTATTACCTCCCCCTTGAACTCTTTATTATTGCTATCCGGCTTCCCTTATTTCGGAAAGACGAAACCTCATGCTTGGTATAAGTTTGATATACAGATAATACTAGATATACCCCATAGGCCAACCGTATTACTTGATGATGATTTTCCGTAATTAAGGGCATATCATAGGTAAAATGTTAGTGTTCAAACTTTTGAGGATCGGATAGCAAGACTAAATAAGTTAAAGAAATTTTCTTAAGAGTATAGCCTTATATGATAGATGGGTAAAATTCTAAGTTGGGTAGAAGTTGTATTGTCAGCTTGAGAGGTATTTCTTTTAGATTGTGATCAAGCAAGATTAAATGGGGAGATTCAAGTCATTTTAATTTTGAATTTTTTATGAGAAAGACTACGATGATGAAGATTTAATGAATTTTGAAATCTTGAAAGTGAGGACCAAATATTTATACATTCAACATATGATTTAAAGTTTGAATATTGAAGATTGAATCATCAAATTTAAACCTTGAGGATAAATATAGAATTCTAGGCTTGAACAATTGGTGAAGTAGATATAAAATTTTACAATTGGATGATTTGAATTAAAAGTTAAATTTTGATTGCTGGATTACCTATTGGAATTATTGAGGATGTGAATTGAGTTTAAAAATTTGAAGGATACAACATTCATAAGGAAAAATAGGAATAATATTGAATTAGAATTGTTTCTTTTAAAGGAGATTATGATAGTTGGAGATCGTAATGTGAAAATTGATGTGGGCTATTTAAAGCTTGAAGATGTCATATAGATTTAGCTTAAATTTGGATGTGATTATTAAAAGTCGAGAAGTGGTTACAATATTTTGATTAAACAGAGGTTACCTTAATTTCAAAAGTGATTGCGATGGATTAGAATATATTTTAAAACTTGAAGATGTCATATAGATTTAGCTAAGGCGTGTTGTGGATACAACATGTATAGATCATTGGGCAGGAAGGACGACTAGTAGGCGTATGGGACACCCACTTCCTTTACACTGCTGCCACACTCGACGGAGTGATATGGACGATATATACTATACTGCTGTCACATTCTTCGGAGCAATATGGACGATATATACTACACTGCTGTCATGTTCTCCGGAGTGATATGGCCGATATACTATACTGCTGCCATGCTCTACGGAGATGGACGTTATTACTGAGCGCCCTCCTATGGGGGCATATGTGGCATATACTAGCCAGTTGTCATGATTGATGAATTACGTTAGCATATGTCTAGCCTACACTTTCCCATACATTCAAAGTTGTCCTCAAGTTGCATTTTACTTAGATGGTTAGGTCACCTTTGAGTTTTTACAGTATTTACTTTATGGCATGCTTTTATGTATTTTGTTATGTCCCTCTGAGGACTTGGTCCCTTTTCAGGTGTATTGTTCATGAGTATTTGCAGGAGCGCTGATCCGGACTGGCTACTTATATTGCGAGAGGTCTTCTCTTCGAGCCTCGTGGTTGTTAGAGGTTGTATTTATATTGTATTTGTCTTGTTTATTCTTCATTCTAGTTAGGCAGTGGATTTATTTCCATCCGACTGTCATCTTTAGATACTTTATTTTGGGATCGGGTTATAGATATTGGTTATTTATTATATTTTATTTTCTGTGGATGAGATTATATTATACCCTGTAATTTATGATGGTTTATACCACTGGTGAATTTTTATTTATATTACAGCGTACGTGTGTTATGGTTTCCATATATTGGAGTGCCATATTCATACGGCTGGCATGCTTACGTGTCCTAGTCCTACGTATTTTTGGGACTAGGGCGTGACAGAAGGCATGCCTTGCTCTAGTATTTGCTATCCAGAAAACTTGATATTATGTAGCAGGACAAACAATCTACGTGATCTCACGAATCAATCCTCTTCGGATTCTCATGACAAAATCTAGGACACTCAATTCCTGCTTAGCTACATGAGTGATACTACTGTCTCCATACAATATGGTGTTTGTACCACAAAAAGCAATCAAGGACCAAGCATTGGTCGATTTCTTGGTTGCCCATCCAGTGCCAAAAACCTCAATATTTTACGAGAAGATCCCAAATGAAGTAGCAGATTCTAACACTATGACAACAATGGACGTCTGACAAATATTCTTCGATGGAGCTTCGAGAGTAGGGTCCAAAGGTAATATCATCGCTGGAGTACAATGCGCTTACTCTCGACGATCTGGTTATTAACCATGCTTACTCCCTCATGGAGCCCTGCTATAATAATGTGGCAGAGTACAACGCCCACATAATTGACCTCCAACTGGCTAAACAGGTAGGAGTCGACTACTTAGAAGCCTATGGCGACTCTAAGCTGAGAGTCAATCAAGTCCGCGGTGAATACGAAGTCCGAAATGAAGACCTACTCTCGTATCACCAAGCTGCGCTCGGTATAATCTCCACCTTCGACGGGTTCTTCATAGAACACGTCCCCCGACTGCATAACATGGAGGCTGATGCTCTGGCTGATCTCATCGCTTATTTGGCAGTCCCGGTCAAAATATATCAGCTGGTCACAGTAGTGGGCCAAGAACAGGTTTGCCCAAAAAATAATCTTTGCTTGTGCCTAAGCTACTCAACAGAGGTAGATGTAGGTATCCAAGACTAGAGACATTTTTTATCGACTATGCAGTCTATGGAGTTCTCTTCGAGGACCTGAAGGAGGCTATTTGCATCAGGAGACGTTCCCTTCGGTTCTACTACGATACGGCTACCAAAATACTGTACCATCATTTGTATGATGGACTTCTGCTACAATTTTAATCGAATGCCGAAGTAGAATAGGTACTTCGGGAAGCCCACGATGGCATCTGCGGTGCCCACCAACCTGGTCCTAAGATACATGATCGTCTCTGGCATTTGGACTACTATTGGCCAACAATGGTGACGGACGCCGTCGACTATGCATGGAAGTACCGAATGTGCCAAATCCATGAAGACTTCATCTACCAGCACTCAGAGTTTCTACATCCGACCATTCTGTCTTGGCCCTTCGAAGCCTGGGGTATGGACATCATTGGACCGATTAGTCTACCTTCATCCAAGGGACATCGGTTCATCCTCGCCATTACTGACTACTTCTCCAAGTAGGCAAAAGTCGTACCACTCGCGAAAGTCAAGACATCAAACGTGATCAGCTTTGTCAAGCATCATGTTATATATTGCTTTGGCTTGCTACAAAGGATTATCCATAAAAATGGTCCATAATTTCCAAGTCATGTGTTCTACCAGTTTTGTGATAAAAATTGAATTCAGAATGTAGCGTCGACTGCCTACAACCAAGCAGTGAACAGTTTGGCTGAGACATTCAACAAAACCATCATCAATCTCCTGAAGAAGTTTGTGTCATCTAACAAGCGCGACTGGAATGAGAAGCTCGGCGAATGCCTCTGGGCCTACTGCACGATGGTCCGGACACCAACCGATAGTACACCTTTCTTCTTAGTCTACGGGAGTGAAGAAGTCCTCCCCCTTGAGGTCCAAATTCCCTCGCTTCGAGTGGCTCTCTCCAACCAATTAACTGTTGACGACTGCAAGAGTTAGAAGCACTCGACGAGATGCGTCTTCTAGCCCAATAACGCATTGAGCTTTATCAGGCACATCTTTCTGGAGCCTTTAACAAATGGGTCAAGGAGAGAACTTTTATGTGGATTATCTCATATTGACTGTAAGAAGACCGATGGTTATGACCCACAAGACGGCCGACAAATTCCAGCCTAAATGGGAGGACCCGTTCATCGTGGAGTCCGTATTCTCCAACGACACCTACCAGCTCGTAAAACCCAATGGCAACTTGCATATGATGCCTATCAACAGCAAGTTCCTGAAAAAGTACTATGTCTAAGCTAGACTTGTACTCCCCTTATCCCCATCCGACAACCCAGATATACAGTGTTTACACTATTGGCTCTTCATCCCCAGCGAGTGCCTATGTATGGCATCTCCCTTTCTATACAAATCATTGTAAGAAGCCATTATATGTATTTTGGAGTCCTGAGTATGCAACAGGTAATGGATCCTCCAAAATCTATCCAGCGGAGCAGTCCTCAAGTCCATCTGCACACTCCCGCAAGGACCACCCAAAAACTAGTTCTGTTAGATGCTAGCTCACGTCCATATTACCTTTGATATTGGTCATCCTGACAGTCTCCCCAGAGGAGCAATCCTCAGGTCTATCTACATTCCTGGATAGATCACATACAGCAAACCACTCCTTGGCAAGTTTCCCAGACGCTAGTTCACGTCCATATTACCTCTAAACTATTGTCATCATATCTCTCCCCGGCTGAGTTTTTCATGTCTATATTGCCTTTGAGCAAACCTTTCGGGTGTTGGCTATCGATAATCACGTCCATATTACCTTTGATATTGGTCATCGCCTAAACTTATCACTCGTACTTAGCTTAAAGTATGCCAGCGGTGCTAAGTCCACAAAACCTATCACGTCTATATTACATATGATAGGGCTTATTTCAAATCTATTACTTGCACCCAATTACACAATAAGTAATAGGTCCACCAAAGATCCCCCAGCAGGATGTTCTCAATAACCATGGTATTGTACTACGTCCATATTATCTCTGTTACGATATTCGAACTTCACACAAATAATCGTAATAAAAGAAAGAGCTTTTATTTCTTTGGCCTAAAGGAAACAAAAAGTGAACTACATCGAGGGTCTATTGACACCCCAAGTCAAGCAAAAAAAAGGGGATGAGACCAACGGTGCTACACGTTAGTACATAGCTCTGTTATTTATCCTTAAAGCCTGGCTATATTGCCACTTAGTCGCACCCCGTACCCACCTTTTGGCCTATTGAGCAAGAGTAGTGGGATCTTTAAAATGAGCATGTCTTCCACTTTTCCTCTAATTGCTTCAAAGTGCTTTCCAGGACAGCAATAGATTTTGCTACAACATTGATTCCCTTATTAAGGGCCGTTTATTCTCAATGAGCCTCCTCCTGGTCGCCCTCCATGATCTTGATCTTTGTTGGGAGTTGTGCAATTTGCCAATGTATCTCAAAAATGGTGTGATCAGGTCCTTCTTTCCGAAATAGGCAAGCCGCCTTATGGATACCTAACTCGGTATGTTAAAGTTCCAACTTCGCGAGATCTCATACTAGACCCACCTTGGTCTTTCCATAAGCAGCCTTTACTTGTTTGGTGGAGTTTGAGAGGTTTTCACGTTCCATAGCCACTATCGCGGCAAAGTCAACCTATTGTGTCTGTTGCAACTCGCTCAAATATTGTTTTACTTCAGTTAACTTCAGAAGCAACAAGTCAGCCGTCTTCTCAAAACCAAGAAAGGTCATCAAAATCTGTATCTGACACAAGGCATCATGTTTAGACCAAGTGAAGGACTGCCCTCATTTTAGTATATTTTGAACCCCTTGCCTAAATAATACATAGAAACCCTGAACAATGACCTTAGAAGTGGCTGCCACCTCAGCCTCAGTGTAAGGCATCAACGGAATCAAAACTGGGGGATCCCTTGGCAAAGGAACAACATGGTCAATCTAGGGGACAACACTCGATGACCCAGTGGAAGATCAATAGCTACAGATCGACGAATCGCCTTGACGACAGCCAAACTCTGCCCCATCGAAAAAAGTGTCTGGATACTTGGCAAATTGGCAAGCTTGGTCTCCACGGATCCCTCAGGAAGACTGCTACCCCCCACAACTATGAAAGCTCCAACATCCTGTCTCTCAACGTCAGCCCGAGGAGGTGACAACGCGGTCACTGCACTAGTTAGGTCTACGACAGTAGAAGCCTCCCCTACAGTGGCCCAAGTAGCTGGAGGATGAGATGGAGGTTCAGAATCCACCTAGACCATTCTTTCTTTCCTCTCACCTTCCTTGGCAGTCGCCAGGCTGGGAAGACCTGCGTCAGAATCAAGCCTCATGCCTGTCGCAGCTTCTTCAGAAGGTTAAGGTTCCCCAACCACGGAGGGAGATAGGATTGATCTAGGCCTTTCCCTAACCAGACCCTCTTCCACCTCTTCTGTTATACTTTATTCTGCGGCCACGTTAAAAAATATTAACTGCGGGGAAGGGCATGTTGAACCAAATTAGCACATGAGCAACATCACCCGGAGAATGGAAAACTGTAACTACCACTTTTCTAGATAGGGATATTTTTATCTTTTCCTATTTAGTTGTATTGTTAATAATTATATTTCATATTAATTATATTGATTATATTTTTATTTCATAATATTTGGTATTGTTATATGTATATCTATATTAAATATAGATGAATAGTTAGTTGTTAGTCATTAGTTAGACTAGTTGTTAGTGAAACAAATTGAACCCAACTAGACTCGTCACGACTCACTTAGTGCAACCAATTAGTTAGTTATGGTTAACCACTTTTAAATTAGAGAGAATGATTAGTAAACCCTTTCTTTAGTTATTGGAACATTCCTTAATTACAAACCCCATTTAATACCAAACCTTTATGACTAATTAGGAGGGGCTATTTGGGCATTTTGTATTTTATTAGGGCAATGTTAGGGTTCTGGTCATGAGGGGGGTATTTAACATATCAATAGTTTATTAGTGCCTCCATTCAACCCTAATTAGCTCCCTTCCATTTTTCTTCCAATTTGAGAAGAAGCCCCAACCTCTTTCATTTCCAAATCAATCCCCAACCCTCTTAAATTCTTATCCCAAGGAGGCTAGGAGCTTAGAATTGCAAGAAGGAGGTATTTGAAGGAGGCTAGCTTGAGGGAGGTATCCATTCTTGGAAATTGTGTCCTCTTGGTGTGTAACATTGAGAATCCATCTCCCAATAGATAAAATTCATAATCCTCTTGTCATTTTAATTCTAAATGGTGCATTTAACCCTTAGGAATCTATCCATGGCTAAGGACAACCCATAGGAAGAAGAACTAGGTTCTTTGGAGGCCTATTGTGAAAGTTACATTGAGTTTTATGTTCATTTGGAGAAAACTTCGAATTTGGGACACCAAGTATTTGATTCTATGTCTATTGTGTCTATTGGTGTTAGAGTAGCATTGGAGGTGTGTCAACGTGTCCATAATTGGATACAAAAAGTCTGTATCATGATACGTCATGATACGTATGGCTAGGATTAAAGTTCTCCTTGATTTGGTGTTCCATTAGTGTACAATACCCCATATATATGTATGCTATTATTCAAATATATATTTATGTTATATAATATATGGGTGATGTTCATTAGGTTAGGATGTGGTATTTTGGTGTTTGGTAAGATTGGTATCATAAGGTTTAGAGTGTATCATGATACCAAGTGATATCTGAAAAGATTTGGTAGGTATGTGCTAATGAGCACTAGGTGCTTGATATTATAGTGAGAGTACCTTTGGGTGTAGTTATTTAGTGATGGTGAGAATTAGATATATGTATATGTAAACCCCCTCACCCGAAATTAGGTTTACTTGGCATAAATAGAGAAACTAGAGCTAGTTTGAATCCAAATAGAAATATGACACAGTGTTTATTTAATTTTTGTATTGTTTATGACACGTAGCGCGCCTTGCCATTGCTTCGATAATTGGAGCACTACACTAGCCATTGCCTTCCAACAAATTTTACAACCCTG
Source organism: Iris macrosiphon (assembly GCA_036927795.1). Taxonomy (NCBI): domain Eukaryota; kingdom Viridiplantae; phylum Streptophyta; class Magnoliopsida; order Asparagales; family Iridaceae; genus Iris; species Iris macrosiphon. The sequence continues at coordinate 42,906,915 of JAYESA010000013.1, forward strand.
TCCTAGACATGACCACCATCTATTCTGACCTTTGTAAAACTTATAATCATACTCTCTGGTGCTACATTTTAGTCGCACAATAAACGTCGCGGACGTTATTTCGTAATTCTAAATAAATCACATCCTGGTACCCATGTGCGCCCCAATCGAAATCGGGAACCCACTCTTGACTGTTTTGTACCACCCGAATTTTATTAATATTCTACACTGTATCCTCTACGTCCCTGACACTTGTGTCCAACCTAATTTATTCCCAGGTACTCCTAATTAATTCCAGAACATCGTGCGCATTCAAACAAATTAATTAAATCTAATTTCTGCCTTCGTGCAATTTCCCAATTGTTAGGCGCTTTTATGCAAAAATACGTTGAGATATCCCCACCATTGAATAATACGTGAAGAAACCCAATTTTCCCTTCACGTGAATTTTTTCGTAATTTTTCGGGATGTGCAACGCGCGCACATCGCCCCGTATATTAAATCTACCCTTGCATTTAAATAAGGTGATTTCTAGCCCTCCAAACATTCCCAAGTGAGCCCAAGGCCCATCCCTAGGAGAGGGTTGACAAAGTCAAACTATCCTAGGTCAACCCCCAAACCTAAAAATTCTACATGTATAAAATCACCTTTCTTTTAGTTTTTCCCAAAACCAAAAACCCAAAGGGATCACACAGCCGACCCCCCTTTACTATTCACCTCCCCCTACCTCCGCCTGAACTTGCCGGAGACCCGTCGACCCCAGCCGAGACTCGCCGGAGTAGCACCCGCATCCTCCGTGCACTCGCCTGACTCCTCCACGCGATAACCAACCCGCCGCCTGAGCCGTCCTCCGCCTGCACAGCTGACCTCCTCTTCCCTTCTTCTTCAATGACCACCCGCCCGAGCCTCCCCTCGACTCGTCCCCACAATCGCTGCTAACCGTCCTCCGTCGATGCGATATCACGCTACCACGACTGAATCTTCCCCCCTTCCTCCTCCTCCTGAACGTCCCAGACCCGCCTCGACACGACTCGCCGGATCTCCACAACCCAAGCCTCCTCTTCTTCTTTCTTTCCTTTTCCGCTGCTCACCATTACCACCTTCTCCCTCTCTTCTCCGGCCAACTGATCGCCGCCGGACCTGACCTCCGTCTTTCCTCCACCACCTGCATGACCCCATCTCCGGTCATCTCCCCTGTCCACCTCTTCCTTCCTCCCTGACCTCGATAGTAACTCCAACCTCCAGCAGGCCGCAGCCTCTCCAAAGCACAACTCGAACTCCTCCCCCTTCCTCCCTGCTCGTCACCACCTTGGCCGGACCTCCCCTGGCCAAACTCCGGTCATGTCATCATCGACACCATCAACATCGCATCATCTCATCATCACCCTATCATCAACCCATCATCATCGTTATCGTCATTAATATCGTCGCCAATAACATCGACGTCATCATCCTAGTCATCTTTATCATCTTCATTACCACCATCATCCTTGTCATCATGGACATCGTCGTCACCATCACCTACATCGTCGTCCTCGCAATCGCTAGCATCCACATTTGTCATCCCCGTCATCATCATCACCTCCCATCATCTTCATAATCATCACCATTATTATCAACATCGTCACCCATACCTTAACCCTAATCGCCCATATCGTCCTCCTGGTCATCACCATCCTCCACATTATCGCCCTCGTTACCACCATCTTACACATCATCATCTACCCCGTCAACCTAGTCATCATCCCATCACTATCATCATCATCTCACATTATCCTCGTGTTCATCTCGGACCCCTCACTCTTGCCAGACAACCAGCAGCAGACATCCCCGATTCCCGTACCAGTGCACGCTGACCCCGGAGACCTGTTGGATTATTTGCACGGCTTCAGGAGCAGTTTATTAATGCTACGCAGCCGCTTGCCAGGCAAGTATACCTTGCCTTTGTTATACTATTTAAATTATGTACATTAGATGCATGTTTATTATCTTAAATTGTGCGCGTCCGAGAGAGACACGGGTGCAGTCAACGGATGCGTTGACGTTAGGATAGAGTCTGACCTAGTGTCTAGAGGACCCACCTAAAGTATGGAGTTATTGGTATGACTCCCAGGCCTTGACACATTTTCATACACGTGTTGTGAGTCTCATGTAGTGCACGGTCCGGCGCATGTGGTTGGCCACCTGTACGTGTAGGCGTGCGACGGATAGGGAATAACTGCTAATAGTGATGCATGTTAGAAGACTTAGCAGTTATTATTAGGCGGAGCATAGACTGTCATGACACATGGGCCGATCCTTGTCCTTGTTTGGTGGTAAGGACAGGCTACTATTCTACTGATAGACTATAAGCCAGAGTTACGACGCCGTGGCGTAGTAACTGACGCGTGTTGTGGATACAACATTCCTAGATCATTGGGCGGGGAGGACGACTAGTAGGCATATGGGACACCCCACTTCCTTTACACTGATGCCACACTCTTCGGGGTGATATGGACGTTATATTATATAGATGCCATGCTCTTCGGAGATGGAAGTTATTACTGAGCGCCCTCCTATGGGGGCATATGTGGCATATACTAGCCAGTTGTCACGATTGGTGAATTACGTCAGCATATGTCTAGCCTACACCTTCCCATATACTCAAGTTGTCCTCAAAGTGCATTTCACTTAGATGGTTAGGTCACCCTTGAGTTTTCACAGTATTTCATTTATGGCATGTGTTTAAGTATTCTTGTTATGTCCCTCTGAGGACCTGGTCCCCTGCCAGGTGTATCTGTTCTTGAGTATTCGCAGGAGTACAGATCCGGACTGGCCACGTATCTTGCGATGAGGACTTATCTTCGAGCTCGTGATTGGTAGTTGCTATTCTTATGTTGTATGTATCTTGTCTATTCTTTATTCTAGTCCGGTAGTGGATTTATTTCCATCCGACTACCTTCATTAGATACTTTACATTGAGATCTGGTATAGGTATTGGTTATTCATATATATATATGATTTCTGTGGATGAGATTTAGTTATGCCTGTGACATATGTATTTACCACTAATGAATTATTATTCATTTTACAGCGTACGTGTGATATGGGTTCCATATATTGGAGTGCCATATTCATACGGCTGGCATGCTTACGTATCCTGGTCCCACGTGTTTTGGGACTGGGACGTGACATGTTTTTGTGGTGGCCCATACAGGTCAGAGCATATTGTCTCGGTTACGTTACTGTACCGAGCAAGCCTGCAAATAGGATTAGAAAATAGGATCTCATCCACAACTGACTATGACTTATCTTCTTGCCAATCCATTCTATTTGAATAACTGCATCCTGTTTGATTCATGTGCTTCCCTATTAGTTCCTTGAGTGTAGCCTTCTCCTAGAATATAGAAGTCCCTGTTGTTAGATAAGTAGGGTAACCTTCCTATTAAGAGTAACTAGAACCCTGACACATCACTAAGTTTAGAATATTTAGTAAACCCTAGTACCCTTATCTAAAGAATGACTTACCATTTTCCTTGACATAATTAGGAATGACTTAAGAGTAGTGTAGGCACTACTAGAGCTAGTTAGAGATGTAATCCTAATGTCTGACCCTAGTATTGAGGAACCAATAGAAATCTGAGGTCGAATGTAGGGACTGAACCTAATGTGCATAATGAGATAGTGTTAGGATATAGATCCTTGTCTTGATATTAGCAGACAGTACCTCAGGAAGCTCAGAGCAACGAGTATGACATTCTCCTTGATCATACCTCAAATACGAAGATTTGCTTACCACCTTCCCCGTAGAAACCATGATCTTATCTAGAGTCTTCCTATTTCTAATTTTACATCTTGTTCCCTGCAAACTTAGCGCTCGTTATATTTGCGCGACGAGTAGTTATGTTCTTCTTCATCTTTCAAATCGTGCCACATAACTCTTATGATTGAAGACCAAGTGATCTTATTCCATGTTAAGGATATATAGTGCTAAGGTGATAGTTGTAATCTTGAACCTGAAATTAGGTGCTTGGTAGCTAGAGCTTGATGGTTCGAGTTGTTCCTTAGATTATGATATGATTATTCTTAGTTATGAAAATCATGTAACATGTACCCCACCTCAATATAGATTATAACATCTTTCCCCTTGAAGACCAGTAACTTTTCCATTCATACTATTGACACTTGTTCTAAAGCACTATGATTAAGACTTAAGGTGACCATTGCCCATATAATGCAACAGGAGATCCTAATGAGTACCAAGTTCTTTTCCGTATATGCCCCAATAAGAGTTTATACCTTATTATTTTGTAGGATCTCCTTAAGGCTATCACAATATTAGTTAATGTTTTAAGTTGGGTAGTGTGCCCCACAACCTAGTAACACATAGTCCACATTAATGTAGTATAACTGAATGACATAAACTGTAGACTTGCATGAGAAGACAATGTTTATTCAGACTGTAGAACTTAGAGGCCCATACCCCTAATTGGTCGACTAGCGACTTAGACCTGGAGTTAGTTTGACGACCGTAGAGATTGTGGAGTCTTGCTTGTTGTTGTTTTATTTTGTTTTGTGAACTTGAATTATTTTTGTACCTCCTTTCATCAAAATCCAGCATATTTGTATTTTCTAAACTACCGTGACTTATGCTGCTATTTTATAGCCTAGTTTTGCAAGCTTATTCTTTTAGCAAGCTTGTTCATGACATATGTGTTATTAGGGACGCCTACTAATACATTATCGAAATCAGAATCAACGTATTAGGGTCTGGACAACCTTAGTGCGCTTGGTTCGCTCTTCGCATGATTACTTTACGTGGATTGAGATATATAGTTGGCTAGTATATCTACCTCTAGACATATCAGAGCATGTCGTATCGGGCACATAACTGTTCCAATATGAACATGCGAATAGGAATTTACCAATAGGATTTCAATCCACAAACTGCCCTGACAACTCTCCTATTTTTGAATTCTTTAATCTCCTTGAACCTCGTACTTGTATCATATTACCACTCCCTTGAACTCTTTATTATTGATCTCCGTCTTCCCTTATTTCGGAAAGACGAACATCGCGCTTAGTATAAGTTTAACACGCAGAGAGTACTAGATATACACCGTAGGCAAATCATATTACTAGATGCCTGCCTCTTATAGCTGAATAAGAGTATATCATAGGTGCTATATAGGATGTTTAAATTTTTGAGGATTGAGTGTAATAATTAAGTAAATTTGAGGAATAAGATTTCTTAAATATAGGAGCCTTATGGGACAGATGGGTAAATTCTAAGTTGGGTAGCAGTTGCATTGTCAACTTGTGAGGAATTTCTTTTAAATTGTGATCAAGTAAAAATTTGATTGAGAGGTTCAAGTCATTTTTAATTTTTTTGAATTTTGGGAAGAATGAGTAAGATGATAAGGATCAATGAATTTCAAAAAAAAAACAGCGATATCATGAACCAAATATTTATACTTTGAGCACTTGACTTAAATTTGGAGTACTGAAGGTTGAATCATTGATTTAAGCTTTGAGGATAAATATAGAAACATAGATGGGTGAATTAGAATTCAAATTTCAAATCGAGGCCTTAAATTAAAAGGGTTAATGTTGATTTCAGAATTACCTATTTGAAATATTGAGGATATAAATTGAATTTAAAATTCTAAGAGTACAGAATTCACAAGTCGAAGATGGAAATAACAATTGATTAAAATTGTTTTCTAGAGAATTTTAACAGTTGAAGATTGTGATGTAAATTCTGATGTGGGATGTCATGGAGATTTGAATTAGATTGGATGTGGATTATTTAAATTGAGAATCGAGAAGACAGCGCGATGTGTTGACGTTCGATTTAAACAATGGTTAAATTTGAAAAGGATTTTGATGGAGTTGAATAAGTTAAATTTTGGAAGAGATTGCGATTTAACTTGCCTTACGTACACAAGTGAAGGAGTTAAACCAATTATGTCTTATTTTAATTTCGAGGACGAAATTATTTTTTTAGTTGGGTAGATTGTAAACCCCCTCACCCGAAATTAGGTTTACTTGGCATAAATAGAGAAACTAGAGCTAGTTTGAATCCAAATAGAAATAGGACACAATGTTTATTTAATTTTTGTATTATTTATGACATGTAGCGCGCCTTGCCGTTGCTTCGATAATTGGAGCACTACACTAGCCATTGCCTTCCAACAAATTTTACAACCCTGTCCTAGACATGACCACCATCTATTCTGACCTTTGTATAACTTATAATCATACTCTCTGGTGCTACATTTTAGTCGCACAATAAACGTCGCGGACGTTATTTCGTAATTCCAAATAAATCACATCCTGGTACCCATGTGCGCCCCAATCAAAATCGAGAACCCACTCTTGACCGTTTTTTACCACCCGAATTTTATTAATATTCTACACTGTATCCTCTACGTCCCTGACACTTGTGTCCGACCTAATTTATTCCGAGGTACTCCTAATTAATTCCAGAATATCGTGCGCATTCAAACAAATTAATTAAATCTAATTTCTGCCTTCGTGCAATTTCCCAATTGTTGGGCGCTTTTATGCAAAAATACGTTGAGATATCCCCACCATTGAATAATACGTAAAGAAACCCAATTTTCCCTTCACGTGGATTTTTTCGTAATTTTTCGGGATGTGCAACGCGCGCACATCGCCCCGTATATTAAATCTACCCTTACATTTAAATAAGGTGATTTCTAGCCCTCCAAACATTCCCAAGTGAGCCCAAGGCCCATCCCTAGGAGAGGGTTGACCAAGTCAAACTATCCTAGGTCAACCCCCAAACCTAAAAATTCTACATGTATAAAATCACCTTTCTTTTAGTTTTTCCCAAAACCAAAAACCCAAAGGGATCACCCAGCCGACCCCCCTTTACTATTCACCTCCCCCTTCCTCCTTCTGAACTTGCCGGAGACCCGCCGACCCCAGCCGAGACTCGCCGGAGTAGCACCCGCATCCTCCGTGCCCTCGCCTGACTCCTCCACGCGATGACCAACCCGCCGCCTGAGCCGTCCCCCGCCTGCACAGCTGACCTCCTCTTCCCTTCTTCTTCAATGACCACCCGCCCGAGCCTCCCCTCGACTCGTCCCCACAGCCGCTGATAACCGTCCTCCGTCGACGCGATATCACGCCACCACGACTGAATCTTCCCCCCTTCCTCCTCCGCCTCCACAACCCGAGCCTCCTCTTCTTCTTTCTTTCCTTTTCCGCTGCTCACCATTACCACCTTCTCCCTCTCTTCTCCGGCCAACTGATCACCGCCGGACCTGACCTCCGTCCTTCCTCCACCACCTGCATGACCCCATCTCTGGTCATCTCCCCTGTCCACCTCTTCCTTCCTCCCTGACCTCGATAGTAACTCCAACCTCCAGCAGGCCGCAGCCTCTCCAAAGCACAACTCGAACTCCTTTCCCTTCCTCCCTGCTCGTCACCACCTTGGCCGGACCTCCCCTGGCCAAACTCCAGTCATGTCATCATCGACACCATCAACATCGCATCATCTCATCATCACCCTATCATCAACCCATCATCATCGTTACCGTCATTAATATCGTCGCCAATAACATCGACGTCATCATCCTAGTCATCTTTATCATCTTCATTACCACCATCATCCTTGTCATCATGGAAATCATCGTCACCATCACCTACATCGTCGTCCTCGCAATCGCTAGCATCCACATTTTTCATCCCCGTTATCATCATCACCTCCCATCATCTTCATAATCATCACCATAATTATCAACATCGTCACCCATACCTTAACCCTAATCGCCCACATCGTCCTTCTGGTCATCACCATCCTCCACATTATCACCCTCGTCACCACCATCTTACACATCATCATCCACCCCGTCAACCTAGTCATCATCCCATGACTGTCATCATCATCTCACCTTATCCTCGTATTCATCCCAGACCCCTCACTCTTGCCAGACAACCAGCAGTAGACATCCCCGATTCCCGTACCAGTGCACGCTGACCCCGGAGACCTATTGGATTATCTGCACGACTTCAGGAGCAGGTTATTGATGCAACGCAGCCGCTTGCCAGGCAAGTATACCTTGCCTTTGTTATACTATTTAAATTCTGTACATTAGATGCATGTTTATTATCTTAAATTGTGCGCATCCGAGAGAGACTCGGGTGCAGTCAACGGATGCGTTGACGTTAGGATAGAGTCTGACCTAGTGTCTAGAGGACCCACCTAAAGTATGGAGTTATTGGTATGACTCCCAGGCCTTGACACATTTTCATACACGTGTTGTGAGTCTCATGTAGGGCACGGTCCTGCGTATGTGGTTGGCCACCTGTACGTGTAGGCGTACGACAGATAGGGAATACCTGCTAATAGTGATGCATGTTAGAAGACTTAGCAGTTATTATTCGGCGGAGCATAGACTGTCATGACACATGGGCCGATCCTTGTCCTTATTTGGTGGTAAGGACAGGCTACTGTTCTACTGATAGACTATGAGCCAGAGTTACGACGCCGTGGCGTAGTAGCTGACGCGTGTTGTGGATACAACATGCTTAGATCATTTGGCGGGGAGGACGATTAGTAGGCATATGGGACACCCCACTTCCTTTACACTGATGCCACACTCTTCGGGGTGATATGGACGTTATATTATACAGATGCCATGCTCTTCGGAGATGGACGTTATTACTGAGCGCCCTCCTATGGGGGCATATGTGGCATATACTAGCCAGTTGTCACGATTGGTGAATTACGTCCGCATATGTCTAGCCTACACCTTCCCATATACTCAAGTTGTCCTCAAAGTGCATTTCACTTAGATGGTTAGGTCACCCTTGAGTTTTTACAGTATTTACTTTATGGCATGTGTTTAAGTATTCTTGTTATGTCCCTCTGAGGACCTGGTCCCCTACCAGGTGTATCTGTTCTTGAGTATTCGCAGGAGTGCAGATCCGGACTGGCCACGTATCTTGCGATGAGGACTTATCTTCGAGCTCGTGATTGGTAGTTGCTATTCTTATGTTGTATGTATCTTGTCTATTCTTTATTCTAGTCCGGTAGTGGATTTGTTTCCATCCGACTACCTTCATTAGATACTTTACATTGAGATCTGGTATAGGTATTGGTTATTCATATATATATGATTTCTGTGGATGAGATTTAGTTATGCCTGTGACATATGTGTTTACCACTAATGAATTGTTATTCATTTTACAGCGTACGTGTGATATGGGTTCCATATATTGGAGTGCCATATTCATACGGCTGGCATGCTTACGTATCCTGGTCCCATGTGTTTTGGGACTGGGGCGTGACAGTATATGTCAATGTATTAGAGATGTGTTAAGTTTTTGTAAGGGTGTGTGCTTTAGTTTTAGTTTAGAAGAGAGAAATTATGAGGGGGTAATGTATTATATGGTAACATGTATCATTGGCTTATGGTGAATGGATGTTAGAGTGTGAGAAGGAAGTGAGGGAATTGTTGTGCATTGTTGCACTGTCATATGTGAATTATGAGTGGTGTATTTTAGTCCAGTGGAGAAGTCTTCACAACATCAGTTGGTGTGGTCTGCAGTTGGGTCTGTAGGTCCAGCACTGCTCAGTGCTATTGTGTGCAGCAGGGGGTTGGAGATTGAAGAGTGTTGGTATGATTTCAGCATAGGTATTGAAGGGGTAGTGAGATCACCAGTAGAGAGGCCTACATATTGCTGTATGTATGTGGGAGCTCGAGAAGTGGTAGTAGTCTTGGTAGTTTAAGCTTGGGATGCAGGTAGTTGGTTACCTGCTGCAGCCACATGAGGATAGGGTCGGGTTCAGGGATTTATACTAGTTGATGTTGAGGAAAAGTTATGTGGAGATAGGGTTCTATCATTTAGGGACTGTAGTACAAGAGGAGATGAGCATATAGTATTGAACTACCTTGTAGCCGTAGCAATTACTTGGTGTGCAGCAGAGGGTGCTGGTTGAGGGTGTGTGGAGAGTGAAGAATAGAGGCTCGGGTTGCAACCTTGAAGTGAGGTATTACAACACAAATAAGATATTACAACAGTTGGGTAATAAGGGTGAGTATCATGCTAGTAAATGGGTGTACCAACTTGAGTGTTTATGTGCATTAGTGTGGGTGTGTAGTGAAGGGCAAGTGACAGTTCTGTGATTGAGGGAATTTGGGTGTTGTATTATACTAGGAAGTGTGTGTTGTGTTATATATAATAGTAATAGTATTAGTTTTAGTATAAGGTATATAGTGTATATTGTGTGGCCTTAGAGTGGCTTATGAGGTGTTGTGGGTGTATATGGTGGAAGGGGTGTCGGGTTAGTATAGTAGTGTGGTGTTCAGTATGAATACCAATAGTGTGTGTATGTGATGTTAGATGTGAATACAGTTGGAGTAGTAACGGAGATGGGGAAAGAGCAAGTAGGTATCAGGAGCATATGCTTGTAGTAGAAGTGTTGGTCTGGTACACTTGCTGCAGGCATATGATGCTCGGGTTTGGTCTATGGTTCAGTTGGGTATGAGATAAACTTGCATTCAGTAGCATCAGAGCATGAGGAGGAATATTTTGGGCAGTACAAGCTTTGAGTGATAGCTTACAGGCAGGCATTTGGGAGAATCTTGTCTGAGCATCTACTGGAATTGGGGGTAATAATGCACTGGACAGCGTGTAACCAGTGTACTTTATAGCTGCTATGGAGTGAGGACTGATATAGGTTGAGGGGAGGTAAACTAGAGGGTAGTGTATATAGGTTAGTGTCTTGATATCAAGATGCAAGTGTGGCAAGTCTATGATACTAGGGGTTATATAAGATACTAATTGAGGTGTGATGGTGTATATCAGTAGGGTGTGTGTGATACCAGATTTGGGGTATTTATACTTTGGTGAGGGTTAAGTTAGGATATTGGGTTAAGGTTAGGATATGGTTAGGGTACCATATTGTGAGTATCATATATACGGGTACCAAACACTAGTATGGGTAGTAGTGTAAGATATTAGAGATGAGGTATGTGTTTAGAGTCTAGTGTAGGATTGCTTGAGGTAAGTGTTAGTACCAAGGTATCATGACACTAAGGAAAATTGTAAGGTATTGGTTGTAGCTTAGAAATAGTAATGCTAGTATATATATATATATATATATATATATATAGCAGTATTGTTTTAGATAATATAAGATAATGATTATATAGATTCTATATAATATATATGCATACTTGACCTCTATATAAGCTACTTAGGCCTAGAAGCTAGTATTAGCAAGGTTGACCTAGTATTAACTAGTTTGACCCTGAAAGTTAACTCAATAGGTAGTTTGAACTTAGAATCATGATACTAACCTAGTTTGACATAGTTTGACTAGACTTGACCTAGAAATATGATTTTATCCTATTTTAGACTTTTTAATGATTCCAAATACTATTTTGATATGATATTTCATATATAGGTCTGTGTGACACTAGCTCAGACACCGAGTAATTTCATTTTCTCAAGACCAGAGGTGAGTACATATCTCTGTTAATTTTCAGTCATGATAGTGTATATATCACATTTTCTAGAACTATTTACTTGATTTCAACACAGTGGCTATACGAACCGATAATAAATGGATCCTGTCATGGAATATTATCTTCTACCGTGTTCATCGGGTACTCCTTCACATATATTTTATCGCGTGTATTGGGTATTGATTATCGTGTACTTCATGTTCATACACTGCTTATGTTCAGTGTACTTATATCCTTGTTCGTAATGTGTCATGATTGGATCCATCAGTATTGGTTGGGGACAGAGGAGTAGGAGTTGGTTATGTGATTAAGCCCAAGTGTATTCATGTATATATCTATTACATATCACGCATGTAATCGAGTTACCATATTATAATCATGTTCAAGCCAAACCGATCACATAACAAACTTGTACTCTATGTCACATTAGCTAGTTTATCTATTTTTATTACTTTCAGTTATTACATATTGCCTGTTCTTTCATTCCAGTACTTCACTTGTTCACTCTAGTTTATTTTTATTTCCTATTGCTAGTTTTCTTGTATTCTTTTCTATTATTTTTCATATATGCTCTACCATGTATTTAGAATTGTTTCCAGAGTTTTGTACTTCGCTCCAATCCTAATCGAATATATTTTCAGATGATTAGTTAGTAGAGATGTGTCCCACATATTACGGGGCATAAGATTTCGAACCAGCTAGGGAGATAGCACCACTAGTCCAGGAGGATGTAGCATTAGTCACCGGGAAGACTTAACTTTATTTTTATCATTGTATTGACTTTTTACAGCCTTGGCATGTATTATTATTTTGGAGACTATTTTGTTGTGACAAGATGTTAGACTTGGACTTGTATTTGTGACTCTTGTACTTCTTTCCTTTATTTCATATCATGCTTTTCTTTCTCTAGTTTGATATTATGATTGAGTATTGATTTCATTACATATATCATATTGTTCCTCTATTTGGAGTTAAGATGACATGATAGGTATCTTATATATATTGTGTGAGATGTTTAGATAATAGTGTTGAGCTAAGACAGCATTCTACGTCGTTGTTACGACATAGTTTGGGCATGGTTTACTTACTCATGCCCTCATTCCGGGTGCAGATCGTGACACATTTTTTTGGTGGCCCATGCAGGTCAGGCTTCGCAAGTAGTACGATATCATGGTAATGCAATGGCTTAGTTGTACTGTTGTGAGCCTGCGATAGGATATAGGAAATAGGAAATAGGATATTAGGATGAGAGAATACTCAATCATAAACTAGGATTTCTTGAGAGATTTTTGGGATGACCCTTAAGAAAATTATTTTGAATCTATTTTCACTTGCTTCATTTTACCTTCACCTTTGAACTTGTCCGTTGTTGAATTTGATTCTTGCATCGAGATGAATCTTATAAACTAAGTTTAAGTATTTTCTAATAACATAAATGGATAAGAACAGTAGAAAATATAACCGTCTGGCTTAGTTATGGAGTCTGGAGTTTATCGCAACTATATTAGTTGGAGTGGTAAAGACATAGAGCCTAATCTTATAGACTAAGTATAGTTTTCGCAGCCAAGCATGCGGCAGGGCAAATTTTTTAGATACCATGATTCTAGAGGTATGTACCTTAGTTACAAACTCTATAGTTTATCGCAGCTATGCTTACTGGCGTGGTAAGGATTCTGGGTAACATGATTTCAGATATACGTGTATGATTATCATATTGTATCTTAAATTGGTTCTTAATATATCGTCTCTATCATTCAACCTTGTTAAAATTGAGTTCTTTTTATCACCCTTACTAGCTCAGGATAGATATATCTTTAGTTCCTCTTGTTGGTTCCTTATAGAGCTTTATCTTCATTAGTTTATAAAATAACTTTCTTGGATAGTGCAGTAGTTTGATAACTTGCAGATATGATGGCGTTAGTTGGGTATCAGGGTTGATTGTTGGGAGTGTAGCTTGCGAGCCTGAGAGTTATTCTTGGTTGAGAATATGAGCGTTAGGCAACAATATATAAGCCTAGAAGTGACTCATAATGTAGTACCATCTGTAATAATAATTTTATGTACATGTGTCTAGTATAGTTATGGAATTAGTGACTGTGTACCAATGTTGCCTATAGTGTGCAAATGATCAGGGTGTATCAAGACTAGGATGAGTGATATGTGGGGTATGTTAGCTTGATATCAGTGAGTGTTATTGTGGGTGATAAAAATTAGCTAGGTGTCTCAATGTGATATTTAGGTTGGGTATATAAGGGAGTATCATGGGGAACAGGAGTGCAGGTATTCCAGGCAGTAAGAGATGTATAGTTAGGCCACTTGTGGCAACGTAAATTGCCCCGCACCAGCAAAAGGAGACACCACAGCAGGGCACGGCTTTTGCGACGACGGTTGAGGGGACCGATGCTATAGGTGTTGGGTTAGCAGGTTCTGTCCTTTTCTTTTTTTACCTTCCACCTATTGATCAGTGTGACTTTTTAGTACCTTATAGTGTGCATAAGAACTATTGGTACTATCGTATAGTTAGTATTAGACCGTTGGTAGAGACTGCAATATTAGGACTAGTAGAATTATAACCGTACCTATTTGACAAACCGTGAATATTTTCTTTTCAATGGAATTATATGTTCTACGAGTCGGATAGGACTTTTTTGGACCATGGTTAGATGAGGGTTTGACTATAGCCATGATTATGATGAATAGATTATAACCAGCTAGAAGAAAGGAGATGAGTTTAACATCTGGACCAAGAGTTTTCCTTTCAAATCGTTTCTACTCACATCCATGAATGTCTAGGACAAAATTTTTCTAAGGTGGTAGGATTGTAACTACCACTTTTCTGGAGAGGGATATTTTTGCCTTCTATTTAGTCATATTGTTAATTATTATATTTTATATTATTATATTGATTATATTTTTATTTCATAATATTTGGTATCGTTACATGTATATCTATATTTAATATAGATGAATAGTTAATTGTTAGTCATTAGTTAGACTAGTTGTTAATGAACCAAATCGAACCCAACTAGACTTGTCATGACTCACTTAGTGCAACCAATTAGTTGGTCATGGTTGATTACTTTTAAATTAGAGAGAATGATTAGTAAATCCTTCCTTTAGTTATTGGAAGCTTCCTTAATTAAAACCCTTTTAATACCAAACCTTCATGACTAAATAGGAGGGGATATTTGGACATTTTTTATTAGGGAAAGATTAGAGGGCTGGTCATGAGGGAGGGTATTTAACATCTCATTAGTTCATTAATGCCTCCATTCAACCCTAATTAGCTATCTTCTATTTTTTCCCAATTTGAGAAGAAGCCCCAACCTTTTTCATTCCCAAATCAATCCCCAACCCTCTCAAATTCTTATTCCAAGGAGGTTGAAAGCTTGGAATAGCAAGGAGGAGGCATTTGAAGGAGGCTAGCTTGAGGGAGGTATCCATTCTTGGAAATTGTGTCATCTTGATGTGTAACATTGAGAATTCATCTTCCAATTGGTAAAATTCATAATACCCTTGTCATTTTGATTATAAATGGTGTATTTGACCCTTAGAAATCTACCTACAGCTAAGGACTACCCATAGGAAGAAGAACTAGGTTCTTTGGAGGCCTATTGTGAAAGTTACATTGAGGAAAAAAACTCTGAATTTGGGATACCAAGTGTTTGATTCTATGTCTATTGTGTCTATTGGTATTAGAGTAGCATTGGAGGTGTGTCAACGTGTTCACAATTGGATACGAAAAGTCTGTATCATGATACGTCATGATACGCATGGCTAGGATTACAGTTCTCCTTGATTTGGTGTTCCATTAGTGTACAATACCCTATATTATATGTAAGCTATTTTTCAAATATATATTTATGTTATATACTATATGGGTGATGTTTATTAGGTTAGGATGTGGTATTTTGGTGTTTGGTGAGATTGGTATCATAAGGTTTAGAGTGTATCATGATACCAAGTGATATCTTGGGAGATTTGGTTGGTGTGTGCTAATGTGCACTAGGTGTCTGATATTATGGTGAGAGTACCTTTGGGTCTAGTTATTTAGTGATGGTGAGGATTAG
This sequence comes from Iris macrosiphon, assembly GCA_036927795.1. Lineage (NCBI taxonomy): Eukaryota > Viridiplantae > Streptophyta > Magnoliopsida > Asparagales > Iridaceae > Iris > Iris macrosiphon. Next base: position 42,922,447 of record JAYESA010000013.1, read on the forward strand.
ATATATGTATATGTCAATGTATTAGAGATGTGTTAAGTGTTTGCAAGGGTGTATGCTTTAGTTTTAGTTTAGAAGAGAAAAATTGTGAGGGGGTAATGTATGATATGGTAACATGTATCATTGGCTTATGGTGAATTGATGTTAGATTATGAGAAGAAAGTGAGGGTACTGTTGTACATTGTTGCATTGTTATGTATGAATTATGAGTGGTGTATTTTAGTCCAGTAGAGAAGACTTTACAGCATCAGTTGGTGAGGTCTGCAGTTAGGTCTGCAGGTCGAGCACTGCACAGTGCTATTGTGTGCAGTATGGGGTTGGAGATTGAAGAGTGTTGGTATGATTTCAGCATACGTGTTGAAGAGGTAGTAAGATCAGTGTGCAGTAGAGAGGCCTGCAGATTGCTATGCACATGTGGGAGCTTGAGTAGTGGTAGTAGTCTTGGTAGTTGGAGCTTGGGATGCAGGTAGTTGGTTGCATGTTGTTGCCACATGAGGATAGGGTCGGGTTCAGGGGTTTGCACCAATTGATGTTGAGGTAAAGTTGTATGGAGATAGGGTGCTCTCATTTAGGGACTGCAGTACAAGAGAAGATGAGCATGCAGTGCTGAACTGCCTAGTAGCAGTGCAGCAATATGGTGTGCAGCAGAGGGTGATGGTTGAGGGTGTGTGGAGAGTGAAGAATGGAGGCTCAGGTTGCAACCTTGAAGAGAGGTATTGCAACACAAATAAGGTATTGCTGCAGTTGGGTTATGAGGGTGAGTATCATGCCAGGTAAATGGGTGTACCAACTTGAGTATTTATGTGCATTAGTGTGGTTGTGTTGTGAAAGGCAAATGACAGTTCTGTGATTGAGGGAATTTGGGTATAGTATTGTACTAGGAAGTGTGTATTGTGTTATATATAATATTAATAGTATTAGTGTTAGTATAAGATTCAGTGTAGAGTATCTGTTGTGTGGCCTGAGAGTAAGGGCTTATGAGGTGTTATGGGTGTACATGGTGGAAGGGGTGTCGGGTTAGTATAGTAGTGTGGTGTTCAGTGTGAATTCTAGTGGGGTGTGTGTGTGTGATGTTAGATGTGAATGTAGTTGGAGTAGTAACGAAGATGGGGGAAGAGCAAGTACGTATCATGAGCATATGCCTGCAGTAGCAAGTGTTGGTCTAGTACACTTGTTGCAGGCATATGATGCTCGGGTTTGGTCTATGGTTCAGTTGGGTGTGAGATGAACGTGTGTTCAATAGCATCAGAGCATGGAGGAGAATGTTGTGGGAAGTGCAAGATTTGAGTGATAGCTTACAGGAAGGCTTTTGGGATAATCTGGTCTAAGCATCTGCATGAATTAGGGGTAACAGTGCACTGGATAGTGTGCAACCAGTGAACTTCATAACTGCAATGGGGAAGGACTGATATAGGTTGAGGGGAGGTAAACTAGTGGGTAGTGTGTATAGGTTAGTGTCTTGATATAAAAATGCTTGAGAGTATCAAGATGCAAGTGTGGCAAGTCTGTGATACTAGGTGTTATATAAGATACTAAGTGAGGTGTGTTGGTGTATATCAGTAGGGTGTCTGTGATACCAGATTTAGGGTATTTATACATTGGTGGGGGGGTAAGTTAGGATATTGGGTTAAGGTTAGGATATGGTGGGGGTACCATATTGTGAGTATCATAGATACGGGTACCAAGACACTAGTATGGGTAGTAGTGTAAGATTTTAGAGATGAGGTATGTGTTTAGAGTCTAGTGTAGGAATGCTTGAGGTAAGTGTTAGTACCAAGGTATCATGACACTAAGGCTAATTGTAAGGTATTGGTTGTAGCTTAGAAATAGTAATGCTAGTATATATATATATATATATATATATATATATATATATATATATATATATATATATATATATATATGAGTTATATATATATAGCAGTATTGGGTTAGATAATATAATATAATGATTATATAGAGTCTATATAGTATATATGTATACTTGATCTCTATATAAGCTATTTAGGCCTAGAAGCTAGTATTAGCAAGGTTGGCCTAGTATTAACTAGTTTGACCCTCAAAGTCAACTTAATAGGTAGTTTGAACTTAGAATCATGATACCAACCTAGTTTAACCTAGTTTAACTAGACTTGACCAACAAATATGATTTTATCCTATTTTAGACTTATTTATGATTTCAAACACTATTTTCACATGATATTTCATATATATGTCTGTGTGACACCAGCTCAGACACCGAGTTACATCCTTTTTTCAGGACCAGAGGCGAGTAAACCTCTCTGTTAGTTTTTAGTCATAATAGTGCATATATCACATGTTCTAGAATTTTTTACTTGATTTTGACACAGTGGCTACACGAACTGGTACTAAATGGATCCTGTCATGGGATGTTATCCCCTACAGTGTTCAGCAGGTACTCCTTCACATTTATTTCATCGTGTGTATTGGGTATTAATTATCGTGTACTTCGTATTCACACACTACTCGTGTTTGTCAACATCGCAAAGATAACACGCGATACGCTCGTTAATTTTATTACAATTTGACAAAGAAAAGAGTATAAGAGAAAGCTTATACAGGAGGATCTAAGTACAATCAAAATAAGATCTGGGTAAGTGTGGCGGTAGAGATTAAGTCTGCGGTCGACTTCTATACTCCGTTGATGATCCGGGACCAAGAAGGTTGACGAGGTGACTCTCATGTCTTCTTCTTCTTCTTTGTGTTGAGGCGGCTGCTAGCTCCCCTCTTTTTTATCTGTGGACGTGTATATGAGGGTTCCAACCTTGACTCCCTCATCTCTCTCCCCTTCTCCTCTTCCTTTTTTTATATGGGGAATAATACCCACTATTTATAGTGCTTAGGTAAGCATCATGCATGCGTGCATATGTACGCGGTTAAAAAGTTGGTGCATCAACACACTGGCACATTGGCGCATCATCACACAGGCACGTTGGCTCATCGACATACTGGCATATTGGCGCATCAGCACACTGGCATGTTGGCGCATCGGCACACTAACACGTTGGCATATGGGCACATTGGCGTATGGGCACGATGGCATATTGGTGCATCAGCCAGTTGCGGGCTCACAAGACCTAGGCGCATGAGGTTCTGGCACTGAGGCACATGAAGTTGATTGACTTACAGGGCTCTTTAATTCTGGCTCTGGCTTTGGGCACATGGAGCAGGATTGTTAGGTCGCTTGGAGCTAAAATATTGGGCGCATGGAGCAGATTTTTCCTACTTCTACAAGACCCCCTTCAAAGTTTTTGAAATGTAAATTTTGTAAGTTTATATCAGTTCGGAATAATTTGAACAGAAGCATGAAGAATATGGGTAGAGGTCTTCTCATTGTATTGTCTTGGCATTCTCTGTTAGCAGCCCTCTTCCCGTATGAATCCTTCGACCCGACGCATATGAACATAGTCGAATGGCTTTGTCTGGAGGATGTGCCGATGGCGAGGATTCCTCTTTGGCGGCATAGGCATTATTGTCCTTGGACACGCGCATGAAGCATGCGCAAAGAGTTAGTACGCGAATCCACTACAGGGCATGTTTGCTTTTGTATTGCGGTGGCTATCTTAGCACTATGGCGGTCATGCGCCTAACACTGATGTGCGTAATGCTTGTGGCACCCATGCGCGGCTTTCTTGGGATGATCCCCTGATTTGGTGCATGGCAATGATACTTTATTACAATCATTCTGACTTTAGTTGTGTTCGTTTGTGCAAGAACTGTCTCGGATTGCTCGGGTCAGGATGGAGCATAAAAAACTCTTGTTTGTGGACTTATTATCCATGGCGTACCTTAAGTACAGATAATAAGCCAAAATGACTGGCATTATCAGGGGATATACGAACGTGATAGTAGAAAGTCGATAGACAAGAATATTTGTTCAGAGGTAATGTGGACATGGCAAACTCTTTTTTTGGACTTATTACCCATACCGTACCTTAAGTACGGATAATAAGCTAAAATGACTGGTACTATCATGGGTTATACGAACATGATAGCAGAAAGTCGATAGGCAAGAATATTTGCTCATAGAAGATATGGACATGGCAAACTCTTAGTTTGTGGACTTATTACCCATGGAGTACCTTAAGTAAGGATAATAAGCTAAAATAACTGACACTACCAGGGGTTATACGAGTCTAATAGTAGAAAGTCAATAGGCAAGAATATTTGCTCAGAGGTAATATGGACATGGAAATTCTTGGTTTGTGGACTTATTACCCATGGCATACCTTAAGTACGGATAATAAGCTAAAATGACTGGTACTATCAGGGGTTATAAGAACGTGATAGTAGAAAGTCAATAGGCAAGAATGTTTGCTCAAAGGTAATATGGACATGGCAAACTCTTATTTGTAGACTTATTACCCATGGCGTACCTTAAGTACAAATAATAAGCTGAAATGACTGGCATTATCAGGGGTTATACGAATGTGATAGCAGAAAGTTGATAGGCAAGACCGTTTGCTCAGAGGTGATGTGGACATGGCAAACTCTTGTTTGTGGACATATTACCCATGCGTACCTTAAGTACGGATAATAAGCTAAAATGAATGACACTATCAGTGGTTATACGAACGTGATAGTAGAAAGTCGATAGGCAAGAATATTTGCTCATAGGTAATATGGACATGGCAAACCCCTTGAGTGAGAGTACAGTTAGGGAACCATAGTTTCATAGCAAAGTTTACTCAGAGGTAATATGGACATGGTAAACTTTATGAGTGAGAGTACGGTTAGAGAACCATAGTCTCGTAGCAAAGTTTACTCAGAGGTAAATGGACATGGTAAACTTTTTGAGTGAGAGTATGGTTATGGAACCATAGTCTCGTAGTAAAGTTTACTCATAGATAATATGGACATGGTAAACTTTTTGAGTGAGAGTACGGTTAGGGAACCATGGTCTCATAGTAAAGTTTACTCAGAGGTAATATGGACATGGTAAACTTTTTGAATAAGAGTACGGTTAGGGAACCAGAGTCTCGTGGCAAAGTTTACTCAGAGGTAATATGGACATGGTAAAATTTATAAGTGAGAGTACGGTTAGGGAACCATAGTCTCGTGGCAAAGTTTACTCAAAGGTAATATGGACATGGTAAAATTTATGAGTGAGAGTACGGTTAGGGAACCATAGTCTCGTAGCAAAGTTTACTCGGAGATAATATGGACATGGTAAACTTTTGTTTGTGGACTTATTACCCATGGCGTACCTAATAGACGGATAATAAGCTGAAATGACTAGCACTATCAGGGGTTATACGAACGTGATAGTGGAAAGTCGATAGGCAAGAATGTTTGCTCAAAGGTAATATGGATTTGGAAAACTCTTGGTTGTGGACTTATTACCCATGGCGTACCTTAAGTACGCATAATAAACTAAAATGACTAGCACTATCAGGGGTTATACGAAAGTGATAGTAGAAAGTCGATGAGCAGAGTATTACTCAGAGATAATATGGACATGGAAAAGTTCTGACTCTGTGGGGATAGAGGAGAGAATTATTTCATAGGTAATATGGACATGAACCATCTTTTTCTCTGCTGGAGAAAATAAAGGAAAGTAGTTTAGAGGTAACATGGACGTGAACTTGGAGACTTACTACCCCTGGCATACTTACACTGAGTACGGATAGCAAGCTGAAAGATGAAGATGCTATCGGAGGTATTATGGACGTGATAGACTTATTTTGGTGGTTGATTTAGGATTACAGTTTATGGATGTGAACTGTTGCTTGGGGGAGCATTTCTGAAAAGCACTATCTCGTTGAAAGGTTCTATACATCTGCCCTTTCTTAACGCATTTCTTTAGACAAAGACTCTGGTTTTTTCTCTTTCCGGATGGTAAATATTCTTTTATTCCAGTTAAGTTAGTAAGAGGGATATTGAACTAAGAAATAGGCCTCTGTAATTTTTCCTAATTCCCAATTATCTTGATACCCATCAAGATAAGAATCTTCGCAAACTGGGCTATCTTTTTTAGTCTTCTTCGTTTCGTAAGTTGTTTCATTTTTTTAGTCAAAACTTTAGGTGGTTCTCGAAAAAAGATAGCGAAAAAAATTATCCCTAAAGTCGAGTTATCAGTGGGATCAGGGGTACTTCCAGTAAGAAATATATCGAAGTGTTGGCGCTGGACTAGCCGAAAATCTGACCTAATCGGAATCTTGGTCTAAAATTCCTAAAAAATTGACTGGGGATTGGAAATAATATATCTTGGAAGCGACTTGGCTTCGAAGACACACAATTTTGTTAGAGGGAATCAAGTTTGGGTGGTCTCAACGAGAAAGTTTCGCTGGACCTGAGAACTACTCCACTGGAGAATTTTTGGTGGATCCGTCATATGTTGCATATTCAGGACACCTGAACTCAGATAATATATTTGACCATAAATCATGGAGGGACACAAATCCCCTTATGTGTTTGCACTTGCAGGAGATAACAAAATGTAAACACTGTACATTTTGAATTCATCTACTGGGGATAGGGAAGTACTAGTTTAGACATTGTACTTTTCGAGGAATTTATCCTTGATCGGCATTATTAGAAAATCTTTGTTAGGCTTTGTGAGCCTGGATGCACTGTTGAATCGAGTAGACGATATCCTTGATAAAAGGCTGGAACGAGAAAACATTGTCCTTGGTTAGATCGAGAAAATACTATCCTCGATATGCTCAAGAATACACTGTCCACGATTGAAAGTTCAGATCTGCTCTTGTTTATAGATAGAGTCTGGAGTTCGAGCTTTACGGAATACCGTCTTGCTGGAGCGACGATGCGTGCTAGCGCTTTCGTATCCCAGCCCACTGTGAGTGCTTATTGTAATACTTGTCAGATTGTAAAGGAAAACACCATCCTTTACCAAAATTTAGACCTTCAACTTTTTAGAGATCATAGACCATCTTCTACATAAGACGGAGTGACTGTTGGTTGTAATAATAAAACTATGGCATCTCATCATTTGTTGCATCGGATACTACTGATGCTTTGGCTTGTGACGAACGAAAAGTCAGGTGTAAAGAAATATTGTCGTGTACACATGAAGGAGTTGGCTGAACTATGCGTGTAGGATTACTACCATATGCGCATGATTGCTTGTTATACCAAGGACCACTGCTTATTGCACGTATATATGTAATAAGTAGAGGGACACAGCCTGCTGCTAGAGATTTATTATGTCGAGAAGCATTGTCTCGCCGTTGTTGATGAGTCATACGAGTCTCGACTTTTGTGCACAAGGAGACTTGTTGAGCTATGCTGAGCATTTTAAGTCTATAATTTATGTTTTCTGAGAAAAAGATCATGTGACACAGCCTGCATTTCTTTCCTTTTGACCTGGTCGTTGAAGGGGCTACTTGTTGTGTCAGATCTTGAGCAATATTAGGATGAACCCGCATGACCTCACCTCTTGGAGTTATGAGTGGTACCAAGCCTGCTACTTGGTTGCTAGCTGGCGGGAGGTTGATGACCTCCATAGTTGAAACGACACCGTCCTGGGCTTTCGTTCACTAGGAAATCGTCGAATTGGAGGGATACTATGTTCGCCAGGATTGTCTTATTTTCGAAGTTGAGAACGAGCGCCTTGATATCGATCAGCTTCTGGATACGCATCTTTAACACAGAGCAGTCTCTGGTTGGATGATGGATGTACCGATGAAAAAGACCATATATTGGGTCATCGACCTTGTTAGCTTCTTCAGGGCGTCTGATGTTCGGTAGGCAAAATTTGTTGCCCTTCATCAGTACATAGAAGATTTTAATGACATCATCATCATCGAAGGAGAAAGTACCCTTTGGCTTTGGGGATTCCGATTTATGAGTTGCGATGTCCTCAGGGAAGGACGATAATTTTGTATCATCTTCGGACTCGGAGGGAATGCTACCCCCATCTTTAGATGCTGCTCTGACTTGTCGTCATTATCTGAAGATAGTTGTCCTCGGGAAGAGTGGTTAGTGTTGCATTACTTACATGGTCGGAGGGATTTCTACCCCCAGCTTCAGTTGTGAACTCATCTTGTAGAGTATGGCTACCCCCAGCCAAGACGTCTTTCATATGCAGAGGTTCACTGTCGTCATGACTGTCTTTTGTATATAGAGGTTTACTGTCCTCTTGGAAGGATGGATTGTTGTAGAACACCGGGGGACTGCTACCCCCAGCTCTGGTTGAAGCTTCGTTCGGGGAGGCACAGCTACCTCCAGCTTTGGTTCTCGAACGAGTGCCTTGGAGTACCCCATATTAGGCACTTGTTTGCTAATCCTTGGGCGGCTTTGCGGTGTACTACTCGACACCCTTAGGTTAGGTGAGCTTTTCTTTGAGATCTTATTCACAAGAGAAGACTTCCATGTTGAGAAACACGAGGCTATGGGCAAATCCTTGTCATCTTGAAGGGATCTCCGGGGCTGTCGCTGGACTAGTATTACGGGCTACAGCTGCTCAAACATCGATCGTCTGACTGGAGAAACTGGTATTTTGGAGCAAAAATAGTTGAAGGTTATGTTGGCACAGTTGTGTCTGCTAGAGGAAACATTGTATGCAAGAGTAGCTTCCCTCATCTTACGCTTGTGACTAATTATGTCGCGTAGATCGGACGATGGAAGCTTCGCTCTCACCCCCATTTCATGCGTTCGAGTGAACCTTGTGCACGGAGAAGAGAGTGGAATGTTTGCTCCCTGACCCAGTTCTTCTGCAGAAATTGCAACTGGATCATTAGTGGAAGACTTGTTGCGAGATGGACCCCTTACATGCGCACGGTTAGACCGGGTGCATGGGACTATCATCCCAAGGTCAGTTTTCTGACTTGGTTTAGGTGCAACTACGACATCAAAGTGGGTTTGGAAAGTCTCCAAGGGTTGACCCACTTCCAGCGCATGAGTACCTAGGTCTACCCTATAGAGTCTTCCATTTGAAGCACGCGTTACAAGCAGCGACGCATGCTCCTGGGGGACTGGTTGCACAGGCCCCTAAACTGGCATGGCTTGGGATATTTTCAATTTTCTTGAACCAACGTCTTTAGGCACATAGTACTGGGAATACAGAGTTAGGGTACACATGCCCCTGTTTGTAGCAGCCCTTTTTGAAGGAGACTTCATACGCCTGTGATCGGGACATCTGTTCTGGCCAGAATGGCCCTGGATGCGCGCATGCGGAGACTTGGCGCAGCTTACTTATGACACAACTTCGGATAGAGAGACAGGACGTGCATCCACTGTATGGGCGTCTAAGGTCAAAGTTGGAGAGGTTAGATGTGCATCTATTGTCTACGCGTCCGTGGTTGAGGATGGAGAGACTGGATGCGCATCCACTATCTGCGCGTTCGTGGTCGAGGTTGGAGAGGAACTTGGGTTTAGCACTGCGAATTATGCGACCCTCATCTTCTAAGGTCGTTCGGTCCTTGACATGGATCTCAATTTATCGGCAGAGGAAAGGTCAAACACTGGTGTAACTATGACGCAGGTTGACAATGTATCAGATACCAACCTCGGGGTTGGCACAACGACACTAACGTCCCGAGTTTTACGAGCCTTGCGGGGTCGTATAGACCTTGTTGGAAAGCATGGCTTGTCCAGCACATCCTCAAACGCCTGTTGGTCGAAGCAGACGACCAACATCCTCTGCATCGAACCTAACTTGGTCACGTCAGATTGTGCCACCAGCTTCTCATTGGAGGAGAAGCTCTTCCCCAACAGAGTCACCATTTTTGTCGATAACGCATAGATAACTCACGATACGCTCGTTGGTTTTATTACAATTTGACAAAGAAAAGAGTACAAGAAAAACCCTATACAGGACGATCTATGTACAATCAAAACAAGATCTGGGATAAGTGTGGCGGTGGAGATCAAGTATGCGGTTGACTTCTTTACTCCGTTGACGATCCAGGACCAAGAAGGTTGACGAGGTGATGCTCATGTCTTCTTATTCTTCTATGTGTAGAGGCGGCTGCTAACTCTTATAGAAGCATAAAAAATCTACTCCATGCTCCAAGCATTTTAGCTCCATGAGACCTAGCAATCATGCTTCATGCCCCCAAAGCCAGAGCCATAATTAAAGAGCCCTATAAGTCAATCAACTTTATGCGCCTCAGTGCCAAAACCTTATGTGCATAAGGCCTAGGAGCCCATAAGTGGATGATGCACCAACGTGCCAGTGTGCCCATGAGCCAACGTGCCAGTGTGCCAATGCACTAATAAGCTAACTGCGTACGTATGCGCGCATGCATGATGCTTGCCTAAGAACTATAAATAGCGGGTAGTATTCCCCATGTAAAAAAAGAAAAGGAGAGAGAAAGAAGAGAGGGAGGAGGGAGCCAAGGCCGGACCCCTCATATACACGTCCACAAATAAAAAAGAGGGGAGCTAGCGGCCGCCTCTACACAAAGGAGAACGAGAAGACAGGAGCGTCACCTCGTCAACCTTCTTGGTCCCGGATCATCAACGGAGTAAAGAAGTCGACCGTAGACTTGATATCCACTGCCACACTTACCCCAGATTTTCTTTTGATTGTACTTAGATCCTCTTGTATAGAGTTTCTCTTGTACTCTTTTCTTTGTCAAATTATAATAAAACCAACGAGTGTATCACGTGTTATCTTTGCGATATCGACAAAAATGGTGAATCTGCTAGGGAAGAGCTTCTCCTCCAATAAGAAGCTGGTGGCATAATCTGACGTAACCAAGTTAGGATCGACGCAGAGGATGTTGGTCTTCCGCTTCGACCAACAGGCATTCGAGGATGTGCTGGACAAGCTGTGCTTTCCAACAAGGTCCATACGACCCCACAATGCTTGTGAAACTTGGGACGTTAGTGCCATTGTGCCAAACCTGAGGTCCATAACTGAGGCAATGTCAACCCGCGCCAAAAATTGAGATCCATATCGAGGCCCGGACGACCTCAGAAGGTTCGCAGGATGTGGTTCGCAAAAGTCGCTGTGCTAAACCCAAGTTCTTCCCCAACCTCAGCCCAGGTGCGCTTATAGTGGATGCGCATCCATCTCCCCAATGTCGGCAATTGGCGTGCATATAGTGGATGCGCATCCAGCCTCTCCAATGTCAGTCACAAACGCACATACGGTGGATGCGCATCATGCCTCTTTGACCTCGACCACGGACGCGCAGACAGTGGATGCATATCCTGCCTCTCCAACCTAGACCATAGACGCGCATTCAGTGGACGCGCATCCTGTCTCTCCTTCCGAAGATGTACCTAAGAGGAGTCTCACCAATATTTCTGATGCACGCACGCAGCGCCATCCGGGCCAAAAAATATGCGTCGATCCCGAGTTCATGGGGTCCCTCCGATAAAGGCGCTACCAACAGGGTCATGTGTACCACTACCCTGGACTTCCTGTACTATGCACCTAAAGATGATGGTTCATGGGAATATAGAAAATCCCGATCCATGCGCTCTCGAGGGGCTGCGCTACCAGTCCTCCAAAAGCATGCGCCGCTCCTTGTGACACGCAATGCTAATGGAAAACTCTATAGGGCAGACCCAGGTGCTCATGCGCCAGAACTGGGTCGACCCCTAGAGCTGTTCCAAATCCACTTGGATGTCGTAGTTTCACCTAAACCAAGTCGGGGAACTGATATTGATATGATAGGTCCATGCACCCGGTCTAACCGCGCATATGTAAGGGGTCCATCTCTCAACAAGTCTTCTACTAATAATCCAGTTGTAGTTTTTGTGGAAGAACTGGGTCAGGGAGCAAACATTCCACTCTCTCCTCCGTGCACAAGGTTTATCCAAACGCATGAAATGGGGGTGAGAGTGAAGCTTCCATCGTCCAATCTATGCAACATAATTAGTCACAAGAGTAAGATGTGGGAAGCTACTCTTGCACATGATGTGTCCTCTAGCAGGCACACCTGTGCCAACATTACCATCAACTATTTTTGCTCCAAAGTACCCGTTTTCCCAGCCAGACAGTTAGTGTTTGAGCAGCTGCAGCCCGTAACACCAGCCCAGCGACGGCCTCGGAGATCCCTTTAAGACGAGGTGGAATTTTCTATAGCCTCATATTGCTCAACATGGAAGTCTTCTACTGTAAAAAAGATCTCAAAGATAAGCTCGCCTAAGCTAAGGGTGTCGACTAGTACGCCGCAAAGCCCCCAAAGGATTAGCAAACAAGTGTCCGTCATGGGAGAATTCCTAGGCACTCATTCCAGAACTAAAGCTGGGGGTAGTTGTGCCACCCCGAGCCAAGTTTCAACCAAAACTAGGGATAAAAATCCTCTGATATTCTATAATAATCCATCCTTCCAAGAGGACAGTTAAACTCCGCATACGAAAGACAGCCAAGTGGACAATGAACCTCTACATGCAAAAGATGGCTTGGCTGGGGGTAGTCAAACACTCCAGAACAAGCCCGCAACTGAAGCGCGGGGTAGCAATCCCTCCGACCATGAAAGTAGTGCAACACTATCCGAGGACAGTGATCATCAGACATCAGAGACAGAAAGTGAAGCATCAACCTTCTCGTCCATTTCCCCCCACTTAATGATGGCGTACATGGAGGAAGATGAGCTTGGCGTTGAATCGAGCAACTAGCAATGTCTCAACATACTCGAAGCCAGGATACAAGCTTTGAGTACTTCAATGCAAACTCTAACTCACACAATGCTGGAGCTCAGAGAAAGTATTGCCCCTACACAGTCGCAAGCGCCGGGACAGACTAGTAAGGAACCTAACAAGCCTAATACGGCTCCCCAGGTTGCAAGCAATCATACGAAAACTCAATCATCTGCTTCTATCCTGGCAGAAGATCTCCAAGAAACTCTCAGGGACCTACGTGTTCGCATTGACGCCCGAGACAACCAGGACATGCTCCAGAAGCTTGGCATACTCCAACCTTATCCTCCTGAATGGGATAATATGGTGTACCCTCCAAAGTAAAACCGTTGTCTCTCGCCTTATTCAACGAAAAGACGTTACCTCTCCATTATATGCGGTACTTTCAGTCTACAATCTCCCTTGGGATAACGCCCTACTCACCAACTTATTTGTTGGGGCACTGTCCGATGTCGCTTTCGAGTGGTTCTGTAGCCTGCTAGTCAAGAGTATTTTCTTGTTCGAGGACTTAAAATCCCTCTTCCTCACTCGATTCTATGAAGGAGGGATAGATATGACCATGTCCTCCCTGATGGACATCTCTCAAGGTGAAAGGGAGCTTACACAAAACTATATTGAGCGCTTCCGACATGCTGCACTGAAACTACCTCCTGGCATGCCTGAATCCACGCTGATAGATACCTGCCGAAAGAATCTTCTACTAGCAATCAGACTATGGACGGCATCTGGCCCATTTAGTGACTGGACTGTATTCATTATAAGTGCAGCCGTTGTTGAGAAAAGTGCTAAGGATGCTCACTTATTGGGATTTCAACCTCCCAATGCTGAATACAAAGGGAAGCGTCCCTTAGCAGTCGCCAACAACCGTGATGGTAAAGGCAAGCAAGCCCTGACAGTCAACTTGGCTAAAAGCCCACCCTCACCTACTACTAAGCCGACAGTGCCACCGGTAGTACAAGAAACCTACTCCTTCAATGACGACGACGTCAGGGAGCTCTTCGAGGTTTTGGTGAAGGGTAACAAGATAAAGCTACCCGACATCAGATTCCACGACAAAGCAGTACAGGTGGACAATACCAAGTATTGTCACTACCACCGATACGTTTATCATGCAACGCGGGACTGCTATGTATTAAAAAGGCAGATACAATGACTGATCAACTCCAAAGTTCTCACTTTGGACTATGAAGACAAGACAGTAACTTCAAACGTGGTGTCTCTTCAAGCTGGCGCTAGGATCCGTCTTTAAATTAAAAGCATTACTTCTACCCTAGCAAAGGGAAATAAGAGGACAATGTCTACAGTTAGCATCCTCATTAGCATATTATTTTAGGTACGATCCATAGTATATGGAAAAGTATGATATCTGTACCTGGGAATCCCGAGTACGCAATAGGTAATGGATCCTCAAAAAGAATAATTTCTATAAAAAGACACAAAGTTTGCCATGTCCATATTACCTCTTAGTAAACTTTTCCATGAGACTATATTTCCTAACCATACTCTCACTCAAAAAGTTTACCGTGTCCATATTACCTCTGAGTAAACTTTGCCACGAGACTATAGTTTCCTAACCATACTCTCACTCAAAAAGTTTATCATGTCCATATTACCTCTGAGTAAACTTTGCCACGAGACTATGGTTTCCTAACCACTCTCACTCAAAAAAAAAAGTTTACCATGTCCATATTACCTCTGAGTAATCTTTTTTACGAGACTATGGTTTTCTACCCATACTCTCACTAAATTTTTTTACCATGTCCATATTACCACTGAGTAAACTTTACCCCAGAATTGTGAGTTTACGTCCATATCACCTCTGAACCGCAGTTCTGACTTCAAATCTTCCCATCTCCAACCTGGGAAACCACCTAAACTAATCATTCGAACTCTATCACAAGTACGCCAGCAATGATTGGTACACCAAAATTTTTGTCAAGCTTATTATTTGCGCCAAAATGCACCACAAATAATAGGTCCACTCATATGTCCCCAGAAATATATTATAAGATTATATTGAATCAGCAAAGTAGAAGATTCTGCTTCTAAAAAATAATGGAGCCACACAAAAGGGTATGAGAAGGCCCCAGAGAAAGAAAGAAAGAAAAAAACTATGGCTCTGAAGCACAGAGTTCGTCAATCCGATGTCTCAACTGATCTGCCTTAACGAGGACACCATCTCTGGCCCGACGTTCAGACTATTGGCGAAGTGCAGCTTCATACTAAAAAATGGCCAATTTTTCATTCTCGGCTTCTAAATCTTCCTTCTGAGCCCTCACAAGCGCAACATACCAAGCATTGGCATCATCTTGCTCAGTAAGAGTAAGTTCTTCCTCCGTAGCGTGACAAGCATCAGACTCTAGTTTAGCCTCCTCTACTTGAAGTTGCCTGATCTGTGCCCTCACGTTCGTCAGACGCTTGTCCAACAACTCTTTGCTACGAGCACGAGTCTCTCTGGCAGTAGTAAACTCCTACTCTTTGCCGCTTGCTTCCGCCTCTTCACGATTGAGAATCTCCTTGCGAAGAGGGTAATCAGACATCTCCCTAGTTATGGCGGCAATAAGGTGATCCTTCTCTTCAACAACCAGAGCTTCAAAACCGTTGTCATCAAGTGATTTCAACTCAATAAGATGAGTCTCAAGCTCTTCTACTTGCGCTTCCAATATAATGGCCCTAACTTTATATCCAGGGTACTTTCGGATCAGTTCTATCAAAGACAGAGTCAAAATTTTGGCTTGAGTAAAAGGTCGGTTCCTTTCTAAGACCCCCTACACTCCCTGCTTCAGAATACGAAAGAAGGACTCCATATGGAAAGAGGTATAGTCTTCCACCTCAGCCAAAGAAAGAGGACTCATAGGAGGTGGAACCAACGAAGTCCCAACTCACATAGGGATAACTGTTACAACAAATGAAGGTGAAATCATTAAAGCAAAAATAATTACATGAGGAAAGAAGGGATAGCTTACCCTCACACTTACTTGGGGGAGCGAAGGGATGTTCGGTGACCCTCGACGACCCTGTAACCATTCCAAATGGCTGTGTGACCGTCATCTCGACTGCTGCTGAACGATCCGACTTGTGGCCAAGCCCTCCAGCAATCTGGACCTCCTCTGGTGTCCCAATCTCCATTAATGGCTCCGTTCCTGGAGCTGGACTTTCTTCTGCGGGAATAAGAAGGAAAGGCATCCCTCCGATACCGATCCCCCGAGAAACGGCTCCCGCTATGAGCTCCTCCGTAGCCCGGGTCTCGCTCTCTCCAAGTCCAGAAGCTGCCTCCATTGGTGCTGATGTTTGCAAGGAAACAGAAGGTTCCTAAATAAAGTCACGTACCTCCCCTTCGAAGGATTCCACCGGAAGGCAGTAAAATAAAGAGAAAATGGATCACTGGTAGGCTGGCCCAAAGGAAGCATACCCGAAGCACTAGATCGCAACGGGAATTCGGCCCCAGCATTGTAAGCGGCCATCATGTTAAAGAAATCATCACCCTACAAGTTAAGTGGGGGACTATCGTCTAATGGGACATCCTCCTCTAGCGGGTTATCCCAATCACTGATCTCCCTAATCAGGGATGCATCAAGAATAGGCTACAGAACGGTAGGATCCGCACAAGGAGAACCCTCTGACAGAGAAGAATCAGCTGCGACATTCACATCTTCACTCAAAGAAGTAGGAATTTGAACAGGTGGTGGAGGGGACGTGCTCAACTGCTCCGACAATGACCTCTGTCGGATCAAGCGAAGGGGAAGAAGCCCGATTTGGTCCTATGGTAGCGCGTTGGCCCTCAGTATCAACCCTCTGCAAAATAAAGGAACAAAAAAATAGTTGATTGTACAAATCGGTGTCAAAGAAAGAAGAAATATAAGCACATGATACAACATTAATACCAAAGAGTGTCCCCCGACCCCTCTCCGAGACTGAAGGACGGGTCATATTAGACCCGTCACCTTGGAAATGACAGCTTTCATTACTCTTTTTGAGGACGAAGTCTCTGTGGAGATCGAAGTCGGGTGCTTCAAAGGTGCTTCTACCGTTTCAGACGGTTGGCTCCTACACCGGGTTCGGACTTTGTGACCTCCGGAATGGTGAGAATTGGCCCTGGCTGTGACCGCTCATGACACATCCAGCTTGGTACCGACAATAAATCTCCGCTCACGATCATAGACTGGAGGCATGTTGTTCTTAGAATAGTACAACGCCATAGCTGTATATAAGATATGGTTCGTAGGCTACTTTAGCGGTGTAGTAAAATGCACTCTGGTGCAACCAGCATTGTAATATTGCTAGGCCCAGGCTTCATCAAGTAAGCTCCCCACAGAACCCAGGATCGAGCTCGGGGTAGCCAACAGCAATTGGCTAAAGCCGAATTGACGAGCGAAGCGGCTGGGGAGGTATGGTTCCAAGAAGACCTAATCCCAATTCTAGTACACCAAATGGGAAGGCTAAATCAAAAATAACCAATAGAAAGATGATCTCGGCAAGCCAGAAGACCCGGTACCGACATCCTCCAGATCTTTATTCTCTGTAAAACCCGTATATCGAGGGGCACTACAAAAAAGTTATAACCATCCAGGAAACTCAGTGCTTTACGGAAAGCAGGTATTCCTGAATGAACCCAATCCCTTCCATGAAAACGTCGAAGAAAGGCACCCATTTCCTCGGTGTTATCCTATATACCGGGACTCATCACGACAAGATTGTAATGGATCAGCCAACCAATTAAGTAGGGATAAGGTAACTCTACCCAGGGAAAGTCCCCTTTGTTACCCCCCTGGGTGTCAACTTGCTCACAAACTCTCATAATCCGTGATGAAAATATTAGAAACCATCGCTGAAGGAGAGCGAGTTGACGGACGAAAATGAACTTCACGGCAGGTAGGAGGAGGTTCCGACTAACTCGTTCCAAAGGCCCTGAACCACCAGGGACTACAAAGTTACGCAACCAGACCGTTAGATAGGCTGCGAGAGCTGCCTTGGGATACAAATTAAATAAGTCATGAACAAAGAAGGAGAAAGTCCTGGGGCTTGTTTTTCCGTCACTATCTATCGTAGGATTCTTTTCATTCACAAAGGATATTTTGTCCTCTATTTTCTTCCGTGAAGAAGCTTGGTGAGTAAAAAAGTGCTTGTTTGACACGTCGGCCTGAGGCTTCTGGAAAAGGTATCATGCCCAAATGGTGGTATGAGGAGAAGCCCCCGTCTTATCCTGATAGTTGCCCACTTGGTGATGGCACAACAATTCTTTATACACGGCCATTATTTTAGGGTGACTCTTCTCCAAAGCTATGAGCTACTCATTGCAAGGAGTTGTCGACATCGCAAAAAATTAGGGCAAAGAAAAGGGTGTTCTCTTTATTATTACGATTAGACAAAGAGTACAAGAGAGTCCTAAACAAAGGATCTAAGTACAAAAATATTCTGGGGTAAGTGTGGCGATGGAGATCAAGTCTAAGGTCGAATTCTTTACTCCGTTGATGATCCGAGACCAAGAAGGTTGATGAGGTGACACTCATGTCTTCTTCTCCTTCTCCTGTAGAGGCGGCTGCTAGCTTCCTCTTTATTCTTGTGTATCTGGCTTTGACGAGATCGACACTTTTGCATGGGGAATAACACCCTGTATTTATAGCCTTCAACAGGCACCACGTAGGTGAATGTACATGGTTTGGATGGCGCATGATAATGCAGGCGCATGGAAGATGGCACATGACACACTTAGGTACATAGGGGAGGATGGCGCTGCGGGCGAATGAGAACCTACTTGCATGAAGGCACATGGCACTGTGGGCGCATGAGACTTGGACTGCTGGAGGGGGCATTGGCTCAGCGGGCGAATGAGACTCCACTTAAATTGTTGGCGGGCACATGGCTCAGCAGGCGCATGAGACTCCACTTAGTCTGTTGGCGCATTGGCAAGAATACTTGAGGTACAAGGAGTTAAACTGCTTAGCGCATGGAATCAAGTCACTATGGCGCATGGAGTAGGGTCACTATGGCGCATGGAGTAGGGTCACTATAGCACATAGAGTAGATTTTCCATGCTTCTACAAGACTCCCTTTAAAGTTTCTGAACTGTAAAACTTTAAAAGTTTAGAATACTTTGAACAGAAGCATGGAGAACATGGGTAGAGGAATTATTTGGCATATATGCAAAGCTGCCTTCTATTTCACGCATCCATGGAGTATTCACCCTTTGGCGAAGCGCGTTGGACAACGCATTGAGCACTCGGCGCATGAGGAAGACTTTTGTTCAGGCGCATCAAGGCTTCACTTGGTCAGCGTATGAGACCATTAGGCGCATCAAAACTAGGCATATAAGTTCATTCGACAGTTGTCAATCCACCTTGGCAGTTCATCTTGGGGGGGATTTCATCTTTCGAGGCGACGCTGAATAAACCTAGAGAATTAGAATGTCGGCTGCCTAACTTTTCCACTGCCTTATATAGAGGCCCAAGTCATGAAGAAGGGAGCCTTTACTGCTGCATGCTCTTCCCCTCTTCTCTCTATTATCTTTTATTAATCAATTCCTCCGTCTCCTTCTCAGCAATGGCCCCCAAATCAAGGGAAAGCAAAGATGGAGGAGGCTGCAGCTGAACTGATTGTGGAGGCTCCGACGCAGATCGATGTGAGAGGGGCCGTGAAAGGTGAGGCATCTTAACCCTTTTGTACCCTTTTTCTTTTTGAATTCTCATTCATACTTTCCTTTATATCTAGGGTCCGCAGCATGGATGGACCTCGCCCCATCTAAAGTATGCACGAATTCGTCACTGCTGAGGCACATGGACTTGGTCTCTTTTGACTTTGTTTCATAGATGCGCCAACCTATCTATCTTTCGTGCATGGACATAGATGTCCTCAGGCGCTTATCGTGAAGCATGTGTCAAAAATACCCCGTGCATCCTTTCATCCTAGAAATGATCAGTTTTGATTCTGATGCGCCATCCCGTTGTGATACTTGGAGGAATGATGCGCCCATATTCTTGTGCCTAATACACCAAGTGATGGCAGATGCGTGCAGAATGATGTGCATGTATCTTAGCATATAATATGCCAAGTGATAACAGATGTGTGCATTTTTGTGCGCATGTTTACTTTATTTCTTTATTCTAACACTCTGCCTTGGTTTGCTCTTGCAGTTTCGATGGTCGTGCCTTCACTAGGTGAGGTCCTCTTTGGTCTAGCCTTGAGCATGTTAGTCTTGGACTTTGTTGAGGACATGTTCCATCCTGCTAAGGTTCTTATCTCGGCAAGTCAGCCTTCGGCAAGGATGAAGCTCATTATTGAATAGGGTCACACCTTTATTTAGCGCCTGATGGATCTAGGGAAAATTTCTGCTGCTGCTGGTTCTGAAGAATTCTTTCTAAAACCACAGTTTCTCTTTGGGGACAGCCTGATTGCTCGCGAGAGTGCGCAGTTAAAATTTAAATAGGAGTGGTACTTCGAGGCTACGAACATGAAGATGCATTTTCCCTCGATCGAACGTCAGCTTCCTCTTTCTTCCTTTCTGTGCCTGACTTCTAGAAAACTTATGGACTGGGAGCTCACTCCTACACAGGGTGGAATGTAGTATGGCCATTTCAGGCTTTTGACAATCACTCCTCAAAAGGATACTTTTCGTCCCGCAAGAGACGGACCCTCCTAATCTTTACGGGTGTTACGCCCCGATAGTTTGGAAAGTGAACTGGCCCAGAACTTTAGGATTTTGGTGCTTCAATTTTTGCTAATCTACTTCTAGAACATGGTTTCTCCTACCCGACAGGTTCCATTCGAGGGACTAGTTGGACTCACGTCGACCAGGACTAGATAGACCGAACTTCCTAGATTTTTACCACTTATGAGGTAGACCTGAAGAACCTTAGTCTATACTATGCTCTGAGAGCTACACACTACAGAGTGAAAGTAAATTACGATATATTTTTTGCTTTGATAGAGTTGTACAATTGTGATTCAAGAACATTTTTCACGCCTGGCGGAGAGATGGTCCTTGCCCTTCATGAGATGCACGAAGTTTCCAGGATCCTCTGGGGGGATGAACCATACGAGGAGTACATTCCTTGTAATACGGAACTCACAGCCTGAGAGGTGAGTCATCCTGAGATGATGATTGTACAGAAAGAATTATTGTGCCATCATCAAGTGGGTTATTGTCAAGATAAGACGGGTGCTTCTCCTCATGCTAATCTTTGCACCCGATAAATTTTTAAGAAACATTTGGCTGAAGAGACGGACAGGGGTTTCTTTACTCGCTGAGCTTCCTTGCTGCAGGCAGTAGAGGATGACATGGCCTCTGTGAACGAAATGCATCACACGACAGGTGGCGATGGTAAACCAAGTTCTAAGACCTTCTCCTTCTTTGCCCATAACCTATTTGATTTGTCTCCAAAGGTGGCACTTGCGGGTTATCTGACGATCTGGATGCTTAACTTTGTGGTTGTCGGTGGCTCATGCTATCTGGAACTAGTTAGCCAAAATCTCAACATGTCTGCTGTGAACCTAGTCTTCGGCCATTGAATTCCTTTGCTCCCGACCATAGTCTGTAACATTCATCGCGGGCTGCGAGAATTTGTGAGTAACCTGATACCCAAAATTTCCCTCGGATAGAATTACCCTACCATTACTTAACGGGTTGGTTGTGTCATGATCCACATCCAAAATTTAGGCATGAGTCGTGGGTACGTCCAGCCTATGCCGCAGCATCGGCGGTAGAACGCTGTCTAGGTATCTATAATACTAACATAACTCACAACATGTCAATGATATCAACTCCATAAGAAGGACAATAAAATAAATATCTCTCAACAACTCTATAAGAAATAATGGCACGATAAGATAAAAGTTAAGATGTACTGACATAAGTCAAGCACAACAACTCAAAATAGAGATAAACTATAGTCTAGCTGTCCAACATAAAAGTCTCAACAAGTCTCAAAATAAACTCAACATAAGTCTCAATATAAGTCTCAACATAAAATCAAATACATAAAATAATAACTGTCTAAATAGTTGCAGGTAGTGTCTCCTCTAAAGAAAGGGACTCTTCTAAGCTCTCTGGTATGTAGTCTCCCTCTACACCTGGTCCATAATTTGTAGGACAGAGCTCCTAAAGATCCTTTGGAAAAATATATCCAGTCAGGATTGGAGTGAAGTACAAGCACTAACAGCAGTTCCATGTATATTGACAAAAACTATAACACGGTATAAAGAAATACTGATGAGTATGAATACTGGAAATAAGGAATGCTGGAGAACATATCATCATCATTCGTACAACTAGCAATGAACAGAAATACAAGTGCATGCTAGAACAATAAACTGGAATATAAGTGAATGGTAGAACAATAAACTGGAATATAAGTGAATGCTAGAATAATAAACTTGAAATACATGACTAGAGCATCTAGCTAAGTGTGTGAAATATCAGTATTTTATGTGATCGGCTTAGGACAGATCAGGCTTATTATATATGATTAGCTATGATTCATGTAAGATCAGGCTAACCATCCAGTTAGCTATGATGCAAGCAATAGTCAGGCTAATCATACATAACAGGCTATGAGGCATGTAATGGTCAGGCTGCACCCGATGTAAGGTATGGGGTGAGCTATGATGCATGTAGAGTGGGGTATGATCACATAATCTACTAATATTTCCTCCGTCCCCAGCTAGCACGATGGATTCAAATCATGACTCCGGCCTCGTGACAGGTCTCGATGATGCTAACCCGTGTATACAATAGTGTCAGAATCAAGTACGCTATACAAATAGAATTATAGAGATGATCAACATAATAAAAACTGTCAGAGAATGTACTCGCCTGTGGTCCTGCGCTGGCAATACCAATATCTGGTTTCGAAGTCTCGTCTGAATAATCCAACAGTCCTATATACATAATATGATAATAATATAGCATCAGTCGTTACACAACATAATTACCCTGAACTTAGAGGCTACGCTAGGGGTGATACTTGTCAACTAACAGGGTCAAGTATGTGTCTAACTATATGGCGTCATGTCCTCAAATGTTTTGTATAACCAGATAGTCCACTCATTAATATTCAAGGTCACATGGTCATATGCAAATACGGGGTACCCATAATTAACACTTATGGCCATTCAACACCTATAATACAGTTATACATATTACTAGCAATCAAATTCCTACAAAATATGTTTATCAACCTAATTATTATATAGACACACACTAGTCATTAGGTTGAACAACAAAAATCTGTAATCATATCAACCAACTATCACGAAGTATGCTAACCCTAATATTATTCACATACGCACATACACAATCATGAATGAAGGCAAGTCGAACCTGCGCGTTAGCATGCACGTGCACGGGATCGAGGGTGCAGTCGACTGGAGATGGTGCTCGGTTGTTTCACGGTGGAGGGCTCGGCTCCGGCTGCTGCTGTGTTGTCGAGGAAAGAAGACGGGGTTCAGGCAAAGTGGTAGTGATGAGGTTGACAGAGTCGGGTGGAGGAGATCGGGGGTGTTCGCTGCTGTTGTCCGGCGTCGAGTCGGGGAAAAGACGAGTCGAGGGGAGACGCTCAGGCGTTACTGGCGGTGGTGTCAGCGGTTGAGGGAGTCGGGTGAAGAAGGTCGAGGCGGTGATGATGGTCGGGAATGGCTATTCAGACGAGGGGGTGACCGAAAATGGGACTGCTTCGGCAAGTTACGTGTTCTATGGAAGAGAGAAAGATGATGATGATGTAGATGGTGGCGGTGGGTGAAGCTGATGATAGGGAAGTTAGAATACTACAACGGGGATGGCCCGGGCTCCGGCGGTCGCGGTGAGCAGGGAGGGAAGTCCGGCGAGGTGATCTGTCGGCTAGGTTTAGGGTTAGGGATCGGTTATTGGTGGTGGTGATGTAGATAAAAAAAAATATAGAGAAACATTGTATATATATATGTGTGGGAAATGGGTTAATATAAACCTAGGAAGTTGGGCCGTCCAAGTACACCTAGGGATTGGGTTTTGGCTTTTCTACATGTAGAAATTTGAAGGGCTAGGATTTAGTTGGTTTAAAAATAGATGGCTAAGATTGGTGAGGGGGAGGATGTTAAGTGTTGCACACTCCAAAACTATAGAGAAATTCATATGTGACCGGTCAATGAAGAAAAATGGTGTTTCTTCATGTGTTGTGTCCAATAGGGTATGGACACCTTAATGCACTTTTTGTATAAAAGTCCCCAATAATTAAAAACTTGCACAAAGTATAGTTTTTGGATTAAATGAGGGAAATACCATGTTGGGTGTGATATAGTGGTTAAAAAGGGTGTGTGGTGTTTAGTATGAGTCTTTAGGGTATGATTGGGGGTTTTGGTTTGGTGTTGGATCTAGTTTTGGGTTAAGTTGGGTCCTTACACTAATTTAATTAAAATTAAAGTAAATGGTGTTCTAAATTTAATTGGAAATAAATAGGGTTAAAATTAGGTTGGACACATGTGTCATGGACGTAGAAGACTCAGAATAGAATATTATCATAATTTGGGTTGCACAAAATGGATCAAGATTGTGTCTCCAATTTCGATTGGAACGCACAAAAAAGTCAGATTGATTGCTAATACAATTAAATGTCTGCGATAAATATTGTGCGGCTAAAATAAAGCACAAAAGGAAATATTTATAAGTTATATAAACGTCATAATGGAAGACTGGCATGTCTAGGACATGGGTGTGAAAGTTGTTAGAATGCAAAAGCTATGATAGTGCTCCAAATATCAGAGCAACGGTAAGGTGCAACTGTCATGACCCGCACCCAAAAAATCGGGCATGAGTCGTGGGTACGTCCAGCCTACACCGCAACATCGGCGCTAGAACGCTGTCTAGGTCTACTATCGAGCTAACAATCTCACGTAATCAATATATATACCTGTCAAGATCTCAACTCCAAACGGAGAAGCAAAATAATAATGATAACACAATACTCAATCACGATCTAAGCACGATAAGATAACATAGAAGTCTAACAACTACAAAGTCTAAACAACAACAACTACTAAAAACCACCACAATAATAATAATAATACAACAATATCCAGAATCATATACAATACAAGGTCCCAATCCAAAACCGGGGACAAATCCAGTACCAAAAGTTAATAAATACAACTGAGGTCCTAGTGATCCCGGCTACCAACCCGGAAATCACTCCTGAACTAGGGGGTCCCTGTCTGCACCATCGAAAGGCTGATGTCCATAAAACGTCAGACACCAATCCTCCGGATCCTCTGAAAAATATATCCAGTCAGGATTGGAGCAAGTACACTGCTAACAGCAGTTCCAGTTAAATGATAAAAACTATAAAGCAGTTGTAGCAAGTAGCAAGGTGAAGGAAATAAAGTACGAACAGAAAAATATATATATTTAACAACTGGTGCATAAAGGTAAAGATGCATGAAAATCAGAAGCAAGATAGTAATGACTGCAAGATACAAAAAATCTAAACTAAGAGCAAGTATGTGCACAAGAACGTGTAGTGAGTCCAGCAAGAATAATGTAATGAGTCAAGTCTAGAAAGTATAAGTAAGACCAGTCAAGAAGTGCAAGAGAGTCCAGACTAGAAAGAATGAACTCGTGTCTTTGAAATACTTGTTTTAACATGTTAACGGCTAGGGGTAAGTACGGCTCATCGCACACTGGGTGTGCGACGGCTATTATTCCAGATTAGACCAGAGGGGGTGATTCCAGTTGGGAATGTTTACATGTCTACTCGAGTATTTTCCCGTCCCGACTAGTACAAGTGAATCCAAGGCCCGACACATAAATCAAGTATGAGTCCAGCCAGAAACTTGAGTGATGCCTGTAGTGAGTCCTGATGTGATGCCAGTAGGTGATTCCAGAATAGAGGCCAGAAATATGAAATATACTTGTCGCAAGTAAATAAATCCAGAAATACTAGTCCGTGTCATGCCAAAAAATCAGAGAATAATATACTAGAAGCTGAATCATAATAATCATCAGATAATGAAAACTATCAGAGAATGTACTCGCCTGACGTCCTGAGCAACTAGCGATCCGAACTGGCATCGCAAGGACCTATTGCAAAAAGCAAGGTTAAACAGGGTTCTAAAGAGTTAAACAGATATAAAATAACTAAAAATAAGCTTCTAAGGTTGTTCTAGGTCAAACGGGTCAAACCGATAAAATCTGGGTCAAAAAGTCAACTCTGAGTCCAAAAAGTCAACTTTGGGTCAAAACTAGGTCAAAAGTTGACTTTGGCGGTCAACCGGGTCAACTACGGTCAACTCTAGGTCAAACTAGGCTTCCCCTAAAATTCTAGGTCAAAACTAGGTCATTAAGCTAATAAACCCTCAAACTCGCCTCCTTGAGATACCGGGATACCCTCGGTATCCGATATCTCAACCTACGCAATACCCCGCTTATACCCTCTATAATATATACTAGCACGTATATATATATATATATATATATATATATATATATATATATATATATATATATATATATATATATATATATATATATATAACTATATATATAAAAGCAACTCTAACCTTAATCCTGGGCAAAAACTCAATACCTTGCCCCGATGCCCAATACCTTGAGTATCTCAAGGTATTTGGGATACTCAAGCCTTACCCCTCACTAACTCTAGCTAACTAACTAAATATCTATATATATACTTATATATACTACTATACGTAATATCAATATATATATATATATATATATATATATATATATATATATATATAAAACTTAGTATTAGGCTATACATCAATACCTTCGATACCCCTATACCTCAATACCTTGTTATCTCAAGGTATTGGGATACCTTACCCTCAAACTCTAACTAACTAGCTATTTATCTATATATATATATATATATATATAATCTAGTACATAGGCTACCTCAATACCTTACCTTACCCCTAATACCTTAATACCTTGGTATCTCAAGGTATTGAGATACCTAACTTACCTCACTCTAACACTAACTAACTAGCTAACTATCTATGCATATATATACACACCTAGCTATATATCTAGGCTAATATATATATATATATATATATATATATATATATATATATATATATATATATATATATATAGCACATATGTATATATAACTACATATATATATATATAGCCACACACACATATACATACATACCCATTACCCAACTCATATATATATATATATATATATATATATATATATATATATATATATATATATATATATATATACTAATATCTCTATGTCCAACTCTCTACCTCTCTCCCTCACTCACTGCTGCTGCTACTGCTAATGCCTCAAGCTGTTGCTGCTGCTAGTGCCTACTGCAAATGCCTCAAGCTGCTGCTGCTGCTAGTGCTCTACTATAAATGCTGCTGCACTTGAAGTTGCTGATGCTGCCACGCCATGCTGCTGCTGCCTATGCTCTACTGCTGCTGCTGCACGCAGCAGCTTCTGCTGCCTCTGTTGCTGCCTCAGCTGGTTGCTGCTGCAGCTGATGCTTGCTGCCGCGCTGCGCTAGCTGCTGCCTCATTTCCCCCCCATCACTCTCTCTAATACACATATCGACACACATAGATGCACACACTCACTTAGATACGTATATATATATATATATACACACAAACACACACACACACACACACATATATATATATATATATATATATATATATATATACACACAAACATATATACACACACACACACACACACACACACACACACACACACACACACACACATATATATATATATATATATATATATAGACTCATATACATATATACATACACACACTTATACACAAACACACACACTAACACACACAACCACACACAACCCACAACACACACACTACCCACACACACACACACACACACACATATATATATATATATATATATACTCAAAAACTCTAATACACAGTCCCCGAGGCCAAACCAACCCGCGCACAAGCCCAAAACCTAGAAACTAAGTCGAAATGGCCGTTTGGTCATTTCGACAAACACGTGGAGTACGGTTCGCGATACCTCGTGAAACGCACACCAAACCTACTCAAAATTGATCCAAAATTTACCCAGGAGTTCTAATCGATGTCTAGATCCTTAAAAAAAATACTAACTCTCTGATTCTAGGTCCGTGGAAAAATCCCACAGGCATGTGGAATCCCACGACGACGAAAAACCCCCAAATTGCCAGAAATGCCTAATTCTTCGCGACACGACCTCACGTGTCCGAATGGGGACACGTACTTACCCTCAAGACACCCAAGCACATCTACATATGTCCGTCTAACCTAGGGCAACACACAAAATTGGGCCAATCTCGGATTTTACCTAAAATTGACACAAAATCTAATTTCAAACTCTCCAAACACAACCAAACAAGCTCCAACTTTCTTCCACGGGTAGTCCTAAGGTTTAGGAAGGTTCTAAACTACTAATTACATTATATTAGAGCAATCACTAACAGAAAAGTTAGGGTTTACCTCTTGGGAGTTGGAATTCCAAGGTCAAAGTCTCCAAAAAGCCCCAAATTCACCACACCAAGCCTCCAAGCCAAGCCTCTATACTAAGTCTAGGCTCTACACACCTAGGTTAGGAAAAAATAGAGGGTTAGGGTTTACATCTATGGAAGAAAAAGAAGAAGGAAGAGAAAAGGGATGAAATACTCACTAGAAACTTGAAGTTGGAAGAAGGAAGAAGAAGAAAATGGAGAATGGAGTGAAGAAGAACAAGAATGGAATGAAGAAAGAGGGTTTCGGTCATGAAGAGGTGTTAGGGTTGGGAAAGGGCCAGCCAAGCTATGTAGGAATTAGGTTTAGGGTTAGGGTTTGTTGAAATGACCAAAATGCCCTCCAAATCAAGTCATCATAATTGGGGTTTGGGTTTGGGGTTTCCAATTGTACTCTAATTAATCCCTAATCACTCCAACTAACTAATTAAAATATAAATAACTATTCTAAGCCAATAAATAAGTCTAACAAGGGGATTGGTTGGGTCTAACATGGGTCCACTAGGGTCTGACAAGGGTCCAAACTAGCCAAAACCCTAAAATAACTAATAAAAATAAATACAACCAACTAATTAAATATTAATACAAATATTTATGATAAATACACAATTAACGAAATTAAAATAAAAAATACCCTGCTCTGGAAAATTGGGTAGTGACAGCAGCAATCAAATAAAATTACAATAATAAATTATAATCCTCAATATTAAATCCTAAAACATGTACTAATTAAAATCCATAATCCTATATTTGGTTAGAGGTTCATCTAGTGGATTTCTAGTCCAGTTCACTAACTCATACAATAAAGAACATTAGATAATATATATATATCATGCAACATATATTAACATAATACTTATAATAATTAAAAAGATAAAAATACCACTATTCTGGAATGTGGTAGTGACAAGTTTACCCTCCTTAAAAAAAGTTGTCCTCAAAATTGAAATAAACTAGCACAAGAACAAACAATCAAAAAGGATTTATACCTCAAGTCTCGAAGAGATACGGATACTGCTCGCGCATTTCGTCATCTCTCTCCTAGGTTGACTCGCTTGGAGAGTGATGTCTCCATGTAACATGAACCAAGGGAATGGTCTGGTTCCGCAATACCTTCTCTCTGCGATCCAAGATCTCCACGGGCTTTTCGGGATAACTGAGAGTCGGTCCAACCTCGATCTTTGAGTGATCTAGTACCTGACTAGGATCTGCCATGTACCGTCTCAGCTGCGACACGTGGAACACGTCATGCACTTTATCTAGAGCAGGTGGCAAGTCCAGTCTATAGGCCACTGCACCGACCCTTGTAAGAATACCGAAAGGTCCGATCTATCATGGACTAAGCTTTTTGCCTCTACCAAAACGAATCGAACCCCGTATCGAAAAAATCAATAGGAACACCAAATCGCCAACTGTCACGCCCTAGTCCCAAAATACGTAGACCTAGGAACATGTAAGCATGCCAGCCGTATGTATATGGCAACTCCAATATATGTATACCATAATACACACGTACGCTGTAATATGAATAAAACTCACATGTGGTATCTATATTATCACAAGTCACAGAAATACTAATCTCATCCATACAACAAGTCACAGAAAAGAATATAACTAAACTTGAATAAAGTGTCTGAATAATCCATAAATGATAGTCGGGTGGAGACAAATCCACTACCAATGACTATATCAACTAAAAATAAGAGAGAAGAGTAAAATCTCCTAAATAAAATAAAGTGATGATAAAAGAGTGTCAGCTAAAGGATCCATCGCTAGAGATAATCAATGGTGCTTAGTGGGTAAGGTCTCATCGGTAGAAAGTAACGCATCAGGTCCGGGTCCGTACTCCTACGGATACTCATGGTTGTCTATACCTGGCAAGGGACCAAGTCTTCAGAGGGACATAACAAGATACATAGAAGCAAGCCAATTGAATACAATGAACATGCATAATGTTTGAAAATATATAAGTACGCTGTACAAGATAATCTATATGAATGCAAATGAGAACAACTTTTTGACGTATGGGCAGGGGTAGGATACTCGATCTAAATCTCACAACTCACACACACGTCAGGGGACATCATAAATCAATATACCTCGGGGGTAGCGACCAGCGCGACACCAGAAATTGACATACCTCGGGGGTAGCGACCAGCGCGACATACTACCGTAGTGCGAGCTAGACTACGGTTTACTAGAGTGGTTAAAGCCCATATGCCTAATGATTGTCCTCTCATGATACTAGGTGTCAAGTGTGTGTCAACATATCTAATATATAGTAATGACTGAACGAAACTACACATGTAATGAATATACAGAAATATAAATAGCATGCAAAGTACTATAAATAATTTGGCAAGGTATACTTGCCTGGCAAGAAGCTATGTAGTCCCAATATCCTGCTCCGAAAGTCCCGTAGAACAATCCAATGTCCTCGGGGACAGCGTGCACATGCACGAGAATCGAGGGTGATTGCTGCAGGTTATCTTCGACGAGGGTGACGGGTCCACGATGAGGATGATGACGAGGGTGATGAGGATGATGAGGATAAGGATTAAGGTAATAATGACGATGATAATTATAGTTAGTTAGGTGAATGATTAGGGTAATCATGGTGATGATTATTATAATAGAGATGATGATGGCAATGATGATGGAAATAATGATAATGGTGATGATGTAGATGGTGACTGGGATAATGGTGATGATGTGGGTGGTGACTGGGATGATAGTGATGATGTGGATGGTGATTGGGATAATGGTGATGATGTGGATGGTGACTGGGATGATGGTGATGATGTGGGTGCTGACTGGGATGATGATTATGATGTTGATGATAATGATGATGAGGTATTGATGATGAAGATAATGATGTTGATAAGATGATGATGATGATTATGATGATTGATGATAATTATGATGAGGTGTTGATGATGAAGATAATGATGTTGATAAGATGATAGATGGTGATGTTGCTCCGGCCAGGGGGAGGTCCAGCCAAGGCGGAGGAGGAGGACAGGGAGATGGTGGGGCTATGGTCGAGGAGGAAGAGAGAGCAGGGAGTGGGGTGGTGGTGCTCTGGGCGAGTCGGGGAGGAGAACAGGGAATGGTAGAGGTGCTCGGGAGAAAGGAGAAGAGGTGGTGGCGGTGCTGGTGGTGTGGTGGTGTTGGCCGCGGTGATAGGAGGAGTCGGAGAGATGACAAGGTCAGTGAAGAAGGTCAAGGACAGTCGGAAAGAGGAAAGGACAGCGGTGGTGGTCGAGGTGCAGGGAGGTCGAGGGAGATAAGGGTGGAGAGGAGATCCGGCAAGGAGGAGGAGGATGACAAGGAAGTGGTAGAGGTCGAGGTAATCACTAGAGATGGGGTCGTACAGGCGGTAGGGAAGAGGAGGAGGTCGACTTTGAGAGGGGGTGGTGATCGACTGTGTTCAGGGATGACCCGGCTGCTCAGGAGGAGATCGGAGGGGAGATGATGGTGACGGGAGTCGGAGAAGAGAGGTGGAGGTGGTGATGGCATTGAGCAGCAGCGATGGCGAGTTCAGGCGCGTTGAAGGGAAGAGGGTTGGCGAGGTAGTCGAGTACTGGTGGTGACGGGGCTGCTCTGGTGAGGGTGAGCTGCTCTGGCAGAGGACGATGGCTCGGGATGGAGATGATGAACAGGAAGGGAGGAAAGGGTCGGCTAGGGTTGGGGTTTGATTTGGGGAGGATGAAAAAGGAAAAAGAAATGAAAAGTTGTATTAAATACATGTAGCATTTGGGTTGGGTGTTGACCTAGAAAATTTGGGCTTGGTCAACATCCCCTTGGGAGTGGGCCTTGGCTTGTCATGGGGATGTTTGGAGGGCTATAAATTATATTGTTTAAATGCAAGGGCTAGGTTTAAATAAGGGGGCGATGTTGCGCGTTGCACATTCCAAAAATTATGGAAAAATTTGTGTGAAGGAAAAAATGAGTTTCTTCATGTATTGTCTAATGGTGGGAACATCTTAATATATTTTTGCATAAAAGCGCCCAACAATTAGAAAATTGCACAAAGATGGAAATTGGATTAATTTAATTAAAATTAATGCACAAGGTGTTCTTGAATTAATTAGAAGTACATGGGGATAAAATTAGGTGGGACACAAGTATCATGGACATAGAGGATTCAGTGTAGAATATTATCATTAATTGGGTTGCACAAAATGGATCAAGATTGTGTCTCCAATTTCGATTGGAACGCACAAAGGTACAAAGTTGATTTTATTTAGAATTAAATATAAACGTCTGCGACGAATGTTGTGCGACTAAAATGTATCACAAGAGAGCATAATTATAAGTTACACCAAGGTCAGAATAGAAGGCGGTCATGTCTAGGGCAAGAGTGTGAAGTTTGTAGGAAGGCAGTGGCTAGTGTAGTGCTCCAATCATCGAAGCAACGGTAAGGTGCGCTAAGTGATATAAATATTACATAATTAAATAAAATGTCGTGTTCTATTTCAATTTGGATTAAAACTAGCCCTAGTTTCTCTTTCTAAGCCAAGTAGGCCTAATTTTGGTTGAAGGAGTTTACAATCTACCCAACTTAAAACAATTTCGTCCTCGAAATTAAAATAAGGCATGGTTTCTCTCTATCTAATCTCACTTGGTCACAGTCTAAAAGAATTTTTCTCAAGTTTTAATAATGTGGTTTCTACCCAACTTAGAATTTACCCATCTATCACCTAAGGCTATACCTCTAAGAAAATATTCCTCAAATTATTTATTCATGTTATTCAATCCTCAAAGTTTTAACACCAAACATATTACCTATGATATGCCCTTAATCAATTATAAAAGAGACTCACCAAGTCATATGATTAGCCTATGGGGTATATCTAGTACTATCTGTGCATCAAACTTATACCGAGCACGAGGTTTCATCTTTCTAAAATAAGGGAAGACAGAAAACAATTATAAAGAGTTCAAGGGGGAGGTAATAGGATAGAAGTATGGGGATCAAGGCGTTTAAAGAATTCAAATGGGAATTGTCAAGACAGTTGTGGATTGAAATCTTATTTGGTAATTTCTTATTAGCATGCTCGTATCAGTATATTATGTAATCGATACGATATGCTCAGACATGTCTAGAGGGCAAGTACATTTGTCTAAGAAGCTAAGTCAATATTATCTCAATCCACACAAGTAGTTATGCGAGGGGCGAACCAAGCGCACTATGGTTGATCAGACCATAATACACAGATTCTAAAATATATTAGTGTGTATACCCAATAATACATATATCATGATCAAGCTCGATAAAAGAGTGAGCTTGCAAAACTAGGCTATAATAGCGGCATAAGTCAAGGTAGTTTAGAAAGTATAAATATGCTGGATTATGATGAAAGAAGGTACAAAATAATTCAAGTTCACAAGAAGGTAAGACTCTACAGTCTCTACAGTTGTTATACTAACTCCTTGTCTAAGTTGTTAGTCGACCAAATAGGGGTATGGGCCTACTGTCTGAATAAATACTATCTTCTTATGCATGTCTATAGTTGGTGTCATTTAATTACACTTCATTAGTGTATCAAGGGGACTATGTAATACTATGTTGTGAGGCATACTACCCAACTTAAAATAATTAACTAATATTGTACTGTCTTAAGGATAAAATAGAAACTCCTATTAAGGTTTACGAGAAAAGACATTGGTATTTATTAGGGTATCCTATTATAAAACTCCATAGGTAATGGTCATCTTAGGTCTTAATCATAGTGCTTATAGAACAAAAGGGTTAATATCAAGAATGGAAGGGTTAGGTGGCACGAGTTTGAAAGAAAAGAAGAAAATAATTAGTCGTCGCACAAATAGCGAGTGCTAGATTTTCAGAGGAACAAGATTTGAATTTAAATAGAAAGGCTCTAGATAATATCATGGTTGTCTAAGGGGAAGGTAGTTTTCTAACATTTGTGTTCGGGGTATGATCTAGGAAAATGTTATTTTATTCCTCTTGGCTTCCTAGGGTACTGTCTGCTAATATCAAGACAAGAATCTAAATGCATAGTTCTATAATATTATCTCACTATAAAAATTAGGTTTGGTCCTAATATTCAACCTTGGATTTCTAGTGGTCCCTCAATACTAGGGTCAAACGATATAGTTAAATTACTAATTAACTCTAGTAGTGTCTATACTACTTTCAAGTCTTCATAAATACAACAAGGGGTAATGGTAAACCAATCTATAGATAAGGAATGCTAGGGTTCACTAGATATTCTAAACTTAGTGATGTGTCTATACTCTAGTTGTATTCTTAGTAGGATTATTACCCTAATTATTATTCTAACAACAAGGGATCCTATGTTCTAGGGGAAGGCTATACTCAAGGAACTATTAGGGAAGCACATGAATCAAGCAGGATGCGATTATTTAGATAGAACAGATTAGAAGGAAGATGAGTCATAGTCAATTATGGATGAGATCCTATACTCTAATCCTAATTGCAGGCTTGCTCGGTACAGTAACGTAACCGAGACAATATACTCTTGACTTGCATGGGCCACCACAAAAATATGTCATGCCCCAGTCCCAAAATACGTAGGACTAGAAACACGTAAGCATGCCAACCGTATGTATATGGCAACTCCAATATATGGATACCATAATACACACATACGTTGTAATATGAATAAAACTCATATGTGGTATCTATATTATCAAAGGTCACAGAAATACTAATCTCATCCACACAACAAGTCACAGAAAGGAATATAACTAAACTAGAATAAAGAGTCTGAATAATCCATAAATGATAGTCGGGTGGAGACAAATCCACTACCAATGACTATATCAACTAAAAATAAGAGAGAAGAGTAAAATCTCCTATATAAAATAAAGTGATAATAAAAGAGTGTCAGCTAAAGGATCCATCGCTAGAGATAATCAATGGTACTCAGTGGGTAAGGTCTTCTCGGCAAAAAGTAATGCGTCAGGTCCGGGTCTGTACTCCTGCGGATACTCATGGTCGTCTATACCTGGCAAGGGACCAGGTCCTCAGAGGGACATAACAAGATACATAGAAGCAAGCCAATTAAATACAGTAAATATGCATAATTTTGAAAATATATAAATATGCTGTACAAGACAATCTATATGAATGCAAATGAGGATAACTTTTCGATGTATGGGCAGGGGTAGGCTACTCGATCTAAATCTTATAACTCACACACATGTCAGGGGACATCAGAAATTGATATACCTCGGGGGTAGCGACCAGCGTGACACCAGAAATTGACATACCTCGGGGGTAGCGACCAGCACGACACACTACCGTAGTGCGAGCTAGATACTACGGTTTACCAGAGTGGTTAAAGCCTATATGCCTAATAATTGTCCTCAAATGATACTAGGTGTCAAGTGTGTGTTAACATATCTAATATATAGTAATGACTGAACGAAACTACACATGCAATGAAAATATAAAAATATAAATAGCATGCAAAGTACTGTAAATAATTTGACAAGGTATACTTGCCTGGCAAGAAGCTATGTAGTCCCAATATCCTGCTCTGGAAGTCACGTAGAACAATCCAATGTCCTCGGGGACAGCGTGCACAGGCACGAGAATCGGGGGTGACTGCTGCAGGTTGTCTTCGGCGAGGGTAACAGGTCCACGATGAGGACGATGACGAGGGTGATGAGGATGATGATGATAACGATTAAGGTGGTAATGATGATGATAATTATAGTTAGGGTGGTGATTAGGTCAATGATTAGGGTAATCATGGTAATGATTATTATAATAGAGATGATGATGGCAATGATGATGGAAATAATAATAATGGTGATGATTTGGATGATGACTGGGATAATAGTAATGATGTGGGTGGTGACTGGGATGATGGTGATGATGTGGATGGTGATTGGGATAATGGTGATGATGTGGATGGTGACTGGGATGATGGTGATGATGTGGGTGGTGACTGGGATGATGATTATAATGTTGATGATAATGATGATGAGGTGTTGATGATGAAGATAATGATGTTAATGAGATGATGATGATTATGATGATTGATGATAATGATGATGAGGTGTTGATGATGATGGTGAGATGGTGATGTTGCTCTGGCCAGGGGGAGGTCCGGCCAAGGCGGAGGAGGGGGACATGGAGATGGTAGGGTTGTGGTCGAGGAGGAAGAGAGAGCAGGGAGTGGGGTGGTGGTGCTCTGGGCGAGTCGGGGAGGAGAACAGGGAATGGTGGAGGTGCTCGGGAGGAAGGAGATGAGGTAGTGGCGGTGCTGGTGGTGTGGTGGTGTTGGCCGGGGTGATGGGAGGATTCGAAGAGATGACGAGGTCAGTGAAGGAGGTCGAGGACAGTCGGGAAGAGGAGAGAACAGTGGTGGTGGTCAAGGTGCAGGGAGGTCGAGGGAGATGAGAGTGGAGAGGAGATCCGGCGAGGAGGAGGATGACAGGGAAGTGGTGTTGGTCAAGGTAATCACCGGATATGGGTTTGTACAGGCGGTAGGGAAGAGGAGGAGGTCAACGTTTAGAGGGGGTGGTGAGCGGTTGTGCTCAGGGACTGCCCGGCAGCTCAGGAGGAGACCCGAGGGGAGATGATGGTGAGGGGAGTCGGAGAAGAGAGGTGGAGGTGGTGATGGCATTGAGTAGCGGCAGTGGCGTATTCAGGCGCTTTGAAGGAAAGAGGGTTGGCGAGGTGGTCGAGTACTGGTGGTGACGGGGCTTCTCCGGCGAGGGGGAGCTGCTCCGGCGGAGGAAGATGGCTCGGGATGGAGATGATGAACAGGAAGGGAGGAAAGTTGTATAAATACATGTAGCATTTGGGTTGTGTATTGACCTAGAAAATTT
This sequence comes from Iris macrosiphon, assembly GCA_036927795.1. Taxonomy (NCBI): domain Eukaryota; kingdom Viridiplantae; phylum Streptophyta; class Magnoliopsida; order Asparagales; family Iridaceae; genus Iris; species Iris macrosiphon. Next base: position 42,959,358 of record JAYESA010000013.1, read on the forward strand.
AAGCTTGGTCAACATCCCCTTGGGAGTGGGCCTTGGCTTGTCATGGGGATGTTTGGAGGGCTATAAATTACATTGTTTAAATGCAAGGGCTATGTTTAAATGAGGGGGCGATATTGCGTGTTGCACATTCCAAAAATTATAAATAAATTTGTGTGAAGAAAAAAATGAGTTTCTTCATGTATTATCCAATGGTGGGAACATCTCAATATATTTTTGCATAAAAGCGCCCAACAATTAGAAAATTACACAAAGATGGAAATTGGATTAATTTAATTAAAATTAATGCACAAGGTGTTCTGGAATTAATTAGAAGTACATGGGGATAAAATAAGTTGGGACACAAGTGTCATGGACATAGAGGATTCAGTGTAGAATATTATCATTAATTGGGTTGCACAAAATGGCTCAAGATTGTGTCTCCAATTTCGATTGGAACGCACAAGGGTACAAATTTGATTTTATTTAGAATTAAATATAAACGACTGCGACGAATGTTGTGCGACTAAAATGTAGCACAAGAGAGCATAATTATGAGTTACACCGAGGTCAGAATAGAAGGCGGTAATGTCTAGGAAAAGTGTGTGAAGTTTGTAGGAAGGCAGTATCTAGTGTAGTGCTCCAATTATCGAAGCAACGATATGGTGCGCTAAGTGATATAAATATTGCATAATTAAATAAAATATCGTGTTATATTTTTATTTGGATTGAAACTAGCCCTAGTCTCTCTTTCTAAGCCAAGTAGGCCTAATTTTGGGTGAGGGGATTTACACCAACCTATAACAAACAGTCTTAACACACAACCTAAAATAAAACAATCACAAACCATAATAACAAAACCTATACCTGAAACTCTAGGGGTATACGGTGGCTATCGGCCCAATGCCGCTGTCTGTCCTGCGCCACCCGAAGTCTGTCTCTAATGAGTTTCACCTTTTCTGCTGCATCCACGACCATTTCTGGTCCGAACAAAGCTCTCTCTCCGACATCATCCCAAGATAACAGTGTACGGCACCTTCATCCATATAAATCCTCCAATGGTGATATCTCAATGCTGGCCTGGTAGCTGTTGTTGTAAGCAAACTCTACTAGGTGTATATGATCCTCCCAAGAACCTCTGAGATCCAAAACACAAGTGCATAGCATATCTTCGAAGTCTGAATAGTCCGTTCAGACTGCCCGTCTGTTGTTTCGGATAAAAATAAACGAAAAGGTTTGATAGATAAGACGAGGTTTATACGAAACCTGTTTCTTTTGGTTTACAAACAAGATTGTACAATATTGATCCTATACTAGGATGTGGGTGTACAATTTATTTAATCTGGGTAAATATTGCTATAGGTGTCTGATCTGCGGTCGATCACTTTAGCCCTTGGACCACACGATGATGAAGAAGTGCCGTAGAAGACAGTAAGCAGCTTCGAAGGTTGCTGAAGAGAGTGGATTTCTGATGCCATAGTCATCGATCGCTACTCTTTTCCTGAGCTCTGGATTCTCCTCTCTCTCTCTCTGATTTTTGACCTTGGTTTCTTCGACCTTGACCTCTGTGGATAGATTTTTCTCCGACCTTGGTTGATAATTTTCTCCCCTCACCTCTGTTGATAGAGGTCTCTATTTATAGAGTTTTAGTGACAGTGACCACTCAGTCGGTGTAGAAACCGAGTAGTGGAAAGTACATCACCCTTTTACACGACGGTTTATAATAACCATTGCCCGCGTATAGATGACCTTTTAAATGAGCGTGTGACGCGTGTCCAACTAAGGGACAACGCGTATAACTGCTGCGAAGATCACGGCGTAGAAGCTATGTAGGTAGGTATCCCTCGTGTAGAAGAGGTTGGCGTAGAAGCCAAATACTGTCACCATGGCGTATAAGCCAAGTAGGCATAGAAGCCGAGTGGGTGTAGAAGCCGAGTGGGCGTAGAAGCCGAGTGGGCGTAGAAGCCGAGTGGGCGTAGAAGCCGAGTAGGGATATAATCAAATCCTTTGCATTAAATGTTGAGATTTGCCATCATCCTGCGCATTAAATGTAGAGGCGTGTCTTCGAAGATCTGCTGTCCCGAAGATTTGCCATCATTCTGCGCATTAAATGCAGATACTTGCCTCGAACCCTGTACGAAGAGAAACTGATGACGTGGCAGTCTGTTTGTCTTCCACGGAGCGGAAGCGGTTCACATCTGCCTGTGTAAAACTAGGCAGCGTATCCCCTTGTATGCATAAAAGCAGTTTACGCAAAGGGGATGTCACTAAATGACGGTTTGGTGACATTTAATCAAATCTCGCATTAAATACGAAGATCCGCCATTATCCTGCGCATTAAACGCAGAGGCGTGTTTTGAAGGTCTGCCACCCTTCTATGCATCAAACGCAGAGACATGCCTTGGGCATCTGTCAGTATTCGGCGCATTAAATGCAGAGACGTGGCTCGAGGGCCTGTCACTGCTTTTTGCAGAGATGTGCCTCGAATCCCGTAGGGAGTGCAGCTTTTGACGTGGCAGGCGGTTTGTCTTCCGCGGAGCGTAAGAAGCTCACGTCCGCCTTCGTAAAACTAGGCAGCGTACTCCATCTGTATACGAAAAAGGGGTTTTACGCAAAGGGGATGGTGGTATATGACAGCCTGGGTTGCAGTGCCGCGCCATCATTATAGCCGTCGCCTGGGTAGCCGTGTAGTACTCTTTGTCAGGAGTCAGACGTCAGTTTCACTGCACAATTTGTCAGGTTTACTGTACGACTTGTCAGGTTCATTTCGGAGAATACGAAGCGTCCCTCGTACGCTTTAATGCTGCATGGAAAGTGGATGAGTTTTACGCCATAAAGGCGAGATCATCCTTTTTACGCTGAAGTAGTTTGGACGTGCTGCACTACGCGGATAGTCCTCGAGCTTATGTTTTACACTGTGCTCAGTGAAATAAACCCTGTTGCATGTTGATGGCTTCTGAGGTCATCTTTTTACGTTGTTGTGCATCAATATGCTGCGAATAGCCATCCAGCGTATTTTTCATGCTTCTACAAGACCCCCTTCAAAGATTTTAAATTCCTCATAATTTGAAACACTTTGAATAAAGCATGAAACGTTTCTCGTAATTCGAAATGCTTCTGAATGGAGCCTGAAACGGTCAAGCTGACACATTCTTTAAGGCTGACTTTATGGCGGAGTTATTGGGGATCGGTGTGATCTCTTTCGCCTATAAAAAGGCTGAGGAGTTTACCTGTTCTTCCCACATTTCCTTCACCACACAGAGATGATCGCCGGAGTTCATCGGGTAGACCTGAGGAAGAAGAAGAACATATTCTTCCAGAATGTAAGGAGCCGAAAAAGACGGCGTCTTCGAGCCAATGTCTCTTGAGATTGGTATACGCATGTTCTGGCCTGCGTATTTTGAGATATGCCGAAAGTCAGAGATCCTCAGTGTAGATGAGCTGAAAATCCTCAGTTCGTAACCTATCGAGCGTAGAAAGCCACCGAGCGTGAAATCGTAGATTTGTAGCTTCTGAGCGTGAAGTAGTAGGTTTGTAGCCTCTCGAGCGTAAAAGCTACCGAGCACAAAGGCATCCGGGCGTAAAACCATGGACTTATAGTCTCTCAGCGTAAAACCGTAGATCTGTAGCTGTCGAGCGTAGAAAGCTCCTTGGCGTAGAACTGTAGATTTGTAGCCTGTGAAAAGGAAATCTTCCGAGCGTGAAGTTGTGGATCTGTTGCCTCCGAGCATAAACTAAACGCCACTGAGCGTGAGATCATAGACTTTGTAGCTGCTGAGAGTGAAGTCGTAGGTTTGTTGCCTCTCGAGCGTAAAAGCTACTGAGCACAAAGGCATCCGGGCGTAAAACCATAGACTTGTAGTCTCCCAGCGTAAAACCGTAGATCTGTAGCTTTCGAGCGTAGAAAGATCCTTAGCGTAAAACCACAAATTTGTTTTGCCCAAAATTTTTTCGAATTCGCTGACTGTCCGCCTTCTCTGAGTAATAGGCTGACGTGGTACCCAATCATGACCGAACATTAAATATCGGATTCGTTTAGGGTTTCGAGGAGTCCATCCGAGGATTCGAGGAGTCCATCTGAACTTTATATATACCCCAAGTTTTTTCAGAGAAAAACTTTTTTATCTGCCTCCTTGCGAAGAAAGCTTTCGACTCTTCGAGTTTTCTCCTTTGTTTCTTCTCCGATCGTTCAGAGTTCTCAGCAATGGCCTCGAAACAAACCCCCTCCACTAAGGAAAAGAAGGTTGATTCTTCTTCTCGTTCCTTCGCTCAAGCGAGAGCGCCTTTGGTCGGGCAAGGCAAACTTCATCCGGAGCAAAGCTTCCCGCCGACGAGCAGTGCACCCGGCCTGAAAGGTAGAGCTTTTGGGACAAATGAGAACGACTGAAAAATCCTTCGCACACGTTGAACATGACCGCGCTAGGTCGTCTCTAGTGCTAATAGCCTTTTTGAGGAAGATGATGCACGGAGACGTTTCACCTTTTACGCCCACATTTCTAATGTGTCAGCGTAAAAACTCCATATTTTCGCAGTCGATCGTAAAAAGCTTTGACTGTCGAAACTTGGCGTATAAAATTTTGAGTGTTACGATTCTGGATGTAAATTCTGGCGTAATAACTCAACTTTTTATCAGTCTGGCCTAAAGCACAGACTGTCTACTGCCAACCTTGAACTTTACATTTAGGAAATGGATTCCGGCGTAATAGCTCAAGTTTACAGTCTTGGGGTAAAGCACAGACTGTCGATTCTTGGCGTAATGCTGCAAGATATGAAATATCTAGTTATAGGAACTGATATGTTTTTCTTGCACTTTCGCAGTTAACTTGCACGAGTCACCGCTAGCTGAAGTGATGGGTTCTGCCGCCGGGATGCTGCACTCCATCTATCTAGAGGATCTGTCGCACGTGACATTTCCTATCTCCGGGCCCAGTATCCCGAAGGAAAGGGGATTTTTATATCGGCTCAGGGCGAGCGGGCGCTACTGAACATGATTAACGGAGAGCCCCTGACGTACATAGACGGGGACCAGTACATAAAGCCGGCTTTTCTCTTTGGGGACATAATTGACAAACAGTCCCAAACGAAGCCCAAGAGAGAACTCTGGGTTTTCCCTTTTGGGAGTTTGGTCTTGTATCTGCCTAATATGCCGAGAGACTATCCCATCTTGGCCTTCTTCCATGCTACACATCCTAGGAGGATGTCGTGGACGCTAACTCCTGATCTTCACGGTAAGCCGGGGAAGATCTTTCATCTGAAAGGAGCTGACCAGGGGTCGTTTGTTAGCCGCCCTTCCGGCTCTGTGACGGCGTTCAGGGGACTGTACCCGGGCAGTGTGCCGAGTGAAGACAGTTTAGTGATCCAGCCGGTCCAATTGCCGACTTTCTGCAATGATTTCATGGGGCGAGGAGGAGTATACCCCAAGGTTAACCCTCGGTGCAATGGGTGGATCACCCCTACAAATCTCCGATGGGCTCGCTTGGCTGATTGGGCCTTGAAGTATTTCCAGGTTAAGCTGGAGAGGATTGGTCTGTTTGCCGCTGTGAGTGCTACCAGTATTGGGTTACCTCCTAACCCCAACCTGTTTCTGGCACTGATGGAGCGATATATTTCGCTCACCGGGACTTTCGCCACTCCACTGGGGGAGTTGGGATTGGTCCTTCATGAGATGGCAGAGATCTCGAGACTGCCGATGGGGGATACTCCATATGAAGAGTATGTTCCTACGAACCGGGAGCTGGGGGATTCAGACCCTCGGGTAGTGGAAGTGTACCAGGAGTTGATGTGTCACTACCTGGCGTGCACCACTTTTTATGATGAGCCTTCAGATTTGGCTCACATCAATAAATGGACGTCCTACCTCTTCTTTCCCCAGTCCAGGACTGCTAAGCCGAAGAAGGTATTGGAGGGCAAGGATCTGCCTGTAAATCCTCTGAGCGTGCTCAATGCTCAGGTTGTCGATGATCTCATGGTAAACGCTAGGGCTCCGGACTGGATCCTCGACGAAGGGACGGGAAAGTATCCTATAGGCACTAAGGCCTATAGCTATTTGAGGCGCTGTCGCAGACCTCTGTCCAGGGAAGCTCAACTGGCTGGCTTCCTCTCCATATGGCTGCACCGACTGGTGGTACCTGGCATCGCATTTGCGGACCGCATTCACCACAACACGCTATGGCCTGCAGTGCGTCTGGTGTTTGGGGCAAGACTGGGCTTGCTCCCTGCCATGGTATGTCGTATACAAGCTGGCCTGAGGGCCATGACTTACGGGCTGCTCGCCGATGAAACTCGGCGCGATAGCTTTCCCAGGGTATAATTACCATACCTGTATTTGATGTGATGGTTGATTCTCCACAACCCCCGGGTGATGTCTCCCGGCTCCGGCAGTAGTTCGGGGGGTAGTTTCTTGTTGAACTACCAGAAGTCTTCCTGGAACGTGAACACAGTTATAGACTGTCGGCGGGTGCTGAACTTCAGTCACGGCTGGAAGCTCCTCTGCATTGTCCCCTCTGTACATCGCAATCAATCGGGGATTAGGCTTGAGGATTCAAGTAGAGAGAAGACCAATCTTTCTCCTGAAGCTTTCAATTGGTTGATCTGCATTAGACCTTCCCATTTGTTGTACAGAAGCGAAGATCATTGCTTCTTCGAGCCCTACTTGCCCAGTCGATTTGCCAGGCAATTTGGGTACGATCAGTTGCACGTGGGCAGTGCCGTCACCAGCTTCAGGTCCAGAGGCGGACTCATTGATGGAGCCAGGGGATGGCAATATTTTATCGTGGGTTGTACTGGAGCAATCTTTACCGTGACGGTCGTTACAACCTCCTCGGAGCTGCGCATCCTCCATTCTTATGCCCAGTTCTATGTGGCCGTCAACACCTTCCATCGTGATTTTGACATGCATAGAAGTTTTAGGATGCCCTCTTTCAAGCCTGGGGAGAGTCGAAGTCCCCTCGGTTTCTTCTGACGAGGGTGAGGAGTCCGTTACTCCGGATGAGCCTCTGGTGTCAGTTCCATGGGGTGAAGTTCCTCCGCCTGCAGGGGCTTTGGTAGTCTTTGGGAAGCGAAGGGCTCCTGCTCCCAAGGAGGCTTCTCCTCGTAAGAGGAAGAAGAAGACGGTTGCTCGTCCTCTCCAGATTCCTGGTATTGAGGCTCTTGGACGTGGGCCTGCATCTCCCCATGTTGGGGATGATTCTTTGATTGGAGGTTCCTCGCCTTTTAGAGAGGGACCTTCTACAGTTCCGGCTGGCGGTGCCGGAGAATCTTCGCTGGAGGCTGCTATCGCTGTTACTGCTTCAGGTAGTGGAACGAGGTCGCCTTAGGGGCCGAGTATAACAAGACTCTGTATACCTTTATCCGAATCAGTATCGGAAGAGACCCCTGCCGTGCCTGTTAGCACGCCTAGCGAGATTCCAGCCGATGAGCCTCGGTTGGAATTCAACGAGGACCTGAAAGACTATTTGCCAGCGTCAGTTATCAGGCCCCCTTCTCCAGGTATGACAGCTTGTTTAGCATCATTAAGAAATGATTTAGCTGTACTGGCTGCTGATGCGACACATATGCCGTCGGCCATGGGTAAACGTCGTCTTCACGCCTATTCTTTAGGAAAATCAACATTGTGTTGATATTAACTTCCTTTTGTCTTCTTTTCAGGGGATGACCTCTTCGGGGAGGGCAGTGTAGATGCGCCCTTTGGCTCTGTGTCAAGTCCTGGCGGCGACACGGAGGTACCTGATTTTGAAGAGGAAACATCCTCGGGTGCTGGCTCGCCTGTTTAAGAGACCCTGATATCCCAAGAGGAGGACGAGTTTGTCATTGCGACAATGCCTCCTTTGAGTACGCCGGTTACTTCATCGGGTGTTGGCGCTTCTTCTTTCGTCGCACCTCCTGTTGAGGCGACTGCCGTGGCAACATTGTTTGCGGTGGTTCTTGGAGGGAAACTCGCCACTGTCGCGGACACTCCCAGCGTCCATTCGGATCTAGCTGCGCTGACCGGGCAGTTTACTAGCATCTTCTACACCACTTTGAAAACGTTAATATCAATGGTGTTGGCGAAGAATCTGAGTTTTGCGTCGCTGAAGAGGTCCTCTCAGTTTTCGATAGAGGCGATCAGGGAATTCGGCGACACTGGTGTAGCTGACACCCTGGAGGAGATAGTTAATGGTTTGGAGCAACCCATTAACGAATATCTGCGGCTATCTCGAGGCAACATTGACGGTCTTGTTCAAGCTAGGTATGACTCCCTGACCGCACATCTTGTTGAGAAGATGGAAGGTCTGGATAAATTCATCCAGACAAATCAGCAGAAGATGGATGAAGGGAAAGTCGTCTTGGAGGAGACCATTGCTCTTCAAACTTAGTGCCAGGCCGAGCATGACAGAAATATAGCGAGGGTCCGCAAACTGGAGACAAAGCTTGCTCAGGCAAAGGAGTGGGCTTCTCAGTCGTCGGAAGGTCTAGACGTGGTGAATGGCCGTCTGGTCACAGCACAACAGAACTTCGCGAGTGCAGGAGTCGCCCGTGCTGGTTTCCTTCGGGCTAGAGTCGAACTATCCCCCCTGATTAATGACGAGGCCCGGCTAGAGCGGGTCCGTGCTGACGTCTTGGATTCCAGGGCTGAAAAGATAGCCGCACTGGCGCAACAGCTTTGTGACCTGACCGCTCCCCCTTCATGATGTACTTTTGCTTTTTAATATACTTTTGCTCTTTTTTGGGAATAATAAAGAGGATTTTCATCTGACTTTTGTGGACCCATCATTTTGGAATATAAATGACAGGTTTGGGTGAGAGTGATATCAGAGGTAATATGGACGTGATATACTCTCGGTAAGTTTTAGCGGGATATATCTATTCAGAGGTTATATTGACATGATAGAATATGCTTTTAGATAAAATTTGTACACAAAACGCTATCAGAGGTAATATGGACGTGATAGGTCTTGAAGTTCCAAATTAGTTAAACATATCTATTCAGAGGTAATATGAACATGATAGAATACGATCCAACTAGTTTTGTTTTGGAAGTAGTTTTGTCAGAGTGAGGTTTTTGCCATATTCCACTTGAGCAAAGTAGCTTAAGCATAGTACCTTTTCAGGAATTTGCTATTGATAGGAGCCATTATGAGGTCTCCATTAGGCTGGGCTAACCTGTAAGCGCCATCTGAGAGTGTTGCTTAAATTATTTAAGAACCCCCTCGTTCCTTATGATTGTTTGTATGAGGACATCCCACTGGGGGATCTTTGATGGACCTATTATTTGTTGCGTACGTTGAGTGCAAATAATAAGCTCGAGACCTTGCCAGAGGTGGCAAGTTTGGTGGACTTAACATCATTGGCGTACTTAGATTAAAGTACAGATGATAAGTTGAGATGGCGATCGATATCAGTGGTAATATGAACATGATAATCGATAGCCAACATTTGAAAGATTTTCGCAGAGCTAATATGAACATGGCAAACTCTACTGGAGATCTCAGCTCAGAGGTAGTATGAACATGGCTGATTTTGTGGACCCATCACTTTTTGCGCACCTAAGTGCAAGCAATAGGTTTGAGACAAGCCCTGCTAGAGGTAATATGGACATAGCAGTTTTTGTGACCTTAACACCACTAGGGTGTTAAGTTGAGTTGACAATCGATATCAGAGGTAATATGAACATGATAGTCGATAGCCAACATTCGAAAGATTTGCTTAGAGGTAATATGAACATGGCAAACTCTACTGGAGATCTCAGCTCAGAGGTAGTATGAACATGGCTGATTTTATGGACCCATCACTTTTTGCGCACCTAAGTGCAAGCAATAGGTTTGAGACAAGCCCTGCTAGAGGTAATATGGATATAGCAGTTTTTGTGACCTTAACACCACTAGGGTGTTAAGTTGAGCTGACAATCGATATCAGAGGTATTATGAACATGATAGTCGATAGCCAACATTCGAAAGATTTGCTCAGAGGTAATATGAACATGGCAAACTCTACTGGAGATCTCATCTCAGAGGTAGTATGAACATGGCTGATTTTGTGGACCCATCACTTTTTGCGCACCTAAGTGCAAGCAATAGGTTTGAGGCAATCCCTGCTAGAGATAATATGGACATAGCAGTTTTTGTGACCTTAACACCACTAGGGTGTTAAGTTGAGTTGACAATCGATATTAGAGGTAATATGAACATGATAGTCGATAGCCAACATTCGAAAGATTTTTTCAGAGGTAATATGAACATGGCAAACTCTACTGGAGATCTCAGCTTAGAGGTAGTATAAACATGGATGATTTTGTGGACCCATCAATTTTTGCGCACCTAAGTGCAAGCAATAGGTTTGAGACAAGCCCTGCTAGAGGTAATATGGACATAGCAGTTTTTCTGACCTTAATACCACTAGGGTGTTAAGTTGAGTTGACAATCGATATCAGAGATAATATGAACATGATAATTGATAGTCAGACCAGGATGGTTTGTTCAGAGGTAATATGAACATGACAAACTCAGCTGGGGAAAAGACCTGAAGAATCCACTGGGGAAACTCTAAGGATTCATCATCCAGTACTTTTTTGAGGGAGAAAATTGTCACGTTTAAAGTGAAATCAATTTGCTGTGATCGTCCCACATTTCTACAGACGCAGAGTGATGGCTTTGGCGTCGATCACCTCCTGAATCCTTCTTTTTAGTACATAACAGGCCCTTGTAGGGTGATGAATATACCGATGGAAGAGACAATAATCTGGTTCATCGGCTTTGCCAACTCTCTCAGGGTATCTGATGTTGGGTAGCTGAAGTTTGTGTTCCTTCATCAATATATCGAAGATTTCAATGATGTCATCTTCATTGAAGGAGAAAGTCCCTTTCGGCCTTCGGACTCCCGATGCCTGAGTTTTATGGTCTTCTAGAAAGATCGTCATCGTTGCATCATCTTCGGACTCAGAGGAAATTCCACACCCAGATTTGGATGCTGCCCTGTTTTGTCGAGGTAGGCTACCCCCAGACATGTCATGGCATTTGTCCACAGAAGCTGATTTAGAAGGTCCTGCCTCTGATTGTATAGGTTTAGACTCTGAAGGTTTGGAGTTTACAAGAGATGCAGTATACCCCAAGCCAAAATGAGTTTGTTGATAGTAAGGAGTACCATGCAACGGTGTTCGTCTGCCTTTCCCGTAGTTGAGGCCTTGTTTCAACTTCAAATCATAACCCATACTTTGTATAATCTTTAAAGCCCGTGGGCTATATCTGTGGATTTGCATTTTGCCACACTCAGACTCGCGAAATTCTTCTTGTATAATCGGTCCGCTCCGCATGCGACCGAAGACTATTGGATTTTGGTCGTTGCGAGTTGGAGGAACAATAAAGACGGAATCTTCATGTGGTCCACATGTCATGACGATATTAGAGGTTGACGCATCTTCCCACAAGATTTCCCTGCGTTTGATCGTTAAGGAAAATGAACCCTGTTCATGGCTCTTGTCTTTGCATTTCTAGATTAGATATTCACACAGGTCAGGAGGATTTACAGAAGAAGAAGAAGAAGATTTGTTCCTTCTGTTCACGCCATAAGGCACGTGGATGTTGGGAACCACAATTCTCCCTGTGCCACCCTCATACAACAGGTTGGCCATCTGGGTAGCCGACGATCCTCGAGGAGTACGTCTTTCCGCAGACTAGGTCTGTTTTACGCTGAAGGGCCTCTCCTGGCATATTTTGGAGCTCTGCGAAGGTTGGCGTAAAGCACAGGAGGTCGTCAGTCGGCCATCAGCTTCTCGCGTAATACGGAGGGCGGGGAGATTCTTCCCTGGCTGGCATAAAGGCTGAGAAGTCGAGCAGTCCGTCGCTTGCTTTCCCTTGCGTTGATCGCAGGGATCATCTGCCCTTCCGCGGAAGTCCGATGCATTTTTACGCGCGGAGCGCGTTTGGAGTTTCTGATTTGGCGCAGAGGCTTTATCAGAAATTTTGTCTATTCTGCCAGTGACGGAAGACAGAGTTTTACGCGCAGAGCGTGAAGTAGACTTCTGGATTAGCACTGAGGCATTGCCAGAAGTTGTGTCGATTTTGCCAGTGGCGGGCGACTGAATTTTACGCGCAAAGCGCGAAGTATACTTCTGGGTTAGCGCTGAGGCATTTCCAGAAGTTTTGTCAGCCCTGTCAAAGACAGACGACTGAATTATACGCGCAAGGCACGGAGTATACTTCTGGGTTAGCGCTGAAGCATTACCAGAAGTTTTGTCGGCCCTGTCAGAGACAGGCGACTGAATTTTACGCGCAAGGCACGGAGGGAGCAATGCTACCACCTCGTTGGTCGGAGAGGTCGGAGAGATCGGAGAGTCAACAGGAATGGTAGAGGATGTCTTGGGCATCCAGACCTTACGCAGCTTCCTGTTGTCTTGGACAGAGAGAGGGTGAGAGCTACCCCCGGTTTGAAGCATATCTTCGTAGGCAGACTAGTCGAACTGGACGACCAGCATCTTCTTCACGGATCCCACGGATACCGTATCGTGTTGAGCAATTGCTTCCTCATCAGAAGAGAAAGATGTCCCCAGCAGAGTCGCCATCTTGTTTCGGATAAAAATAAACGAAAAGGTTTGATAGATAAGATGAGGTTTATACGAAACCCGTTTCTTTTGGTTTACAAACAAGATTGTACAATATTGATCCTATACTAGGATGTGGGTGTACAATTTATTTAATCTGGGTAAATATTGTTATAGGTGTCTGATCTGCGGTCGATCACTTTAGCCCTTGGACCACACGATGATGAAGAAGTGCCGTAGAAGATAGTAAGAAGCTTCGAAGGTTGCTGAAGAGAGTGGATGTCCGATGCCAAAGTCGTCGATCGCTACTCTTTTCCTAAGCTCTGGATTCTCCTCTCTCTCTGATTTTTGACCTTGGTTTCTTTGACCTTGACCCTGTGGATAGATTTTTCTCCGACCTTGGTTGATAATTTTTCTCCCCCTCACCTCTGTTGATAGAGGTCTCTATTTATAGAGTTTTAGTGACAGTGATAACTCAGTCGGTATAGAAACCGAGTAGTGGAAAGTACAACACCCTTTTACACGACGGTTTATAATAACCATTGCCCGCGTATAGATGACCTTTTAAATGAGCGTGTGACGCGTGTCCAACTAAGGGACAACGCGTATAACTGCTGCGAAGATCATGGCGTAGAAGCCACGTAGGTAGGTATCCCTCGTGTAGAAGAGGTTGGCGTAGAAGCCAAATACTGTCACCATGGCGTAGAAGCCAAGTAGGCATAGAAGCCGAGTGGACGTAGAAGCCGAGTAGGCGTAGAAGCCGAGTAGGCATAGAAGCCGAGTAGGCGTAGAAGCCGAGTAGGGATATAATCAAATCCTTTGCATTAAATGCAGAGATTTACCATCATCCTATGCATTAAATGCAGAGGCATGTCTTCGAAGATCTGTTGTCCCAAAGATTTGCCATCATTCTGCGCATTAAATGCAGATACGCGCCTCGAACCCTGTACGACAAGAAACTGATGATGTGGCAGTCTGTTTGTCTTCCGCGGAGCGTAAACAGTTCGCATCTGCTTTTATAAAACTAGGCAGCGTATCCCCTTGTATGCGTGAAAGCAGTTTACGCCAAGGCGATGTCACTAAACAACGGTTCGGTGACATTTAATCAAATCTCGCATTAAATACGGAGATCCGCCATTATCCTGCGCATTAAACGCAGAGGCGTGTTTTGAAGGTCTGCCACCCTTCTGTGCATCAAACGCAGAGACGTGCCTTGGGCATCTGTCAGTATTCGGCGCATTAAATGCAGAGACGTGGCTCGAGGGCCTGTCACCGCTCTGTGCAGAGACGCGCCTCGAATCCCGTACGGAGTGCAGCTTTTGACGTGGCAGGCGGTTTGTCTTCCGCGGAGCGTAAGAAGCTCACGTCCGCCTTCGTAAAATTAGGCAGCGTACTCCATCTGTATGCGAAAAATCGATTTACGCAAAGGGGATGGTGGTATATGACAGCCTGGGTTGCATTGTCGCGCCATCATTATAGCCGTCGCCTGGGTAGCCGTGTAGTACTCTTTGTCAGGAGTCAGACGTCAGTTTCACTGCATAATTTGTCAGGTTCACTGCACGACTTGTCAGGTTCATTTCGGAGAATACGAAGCGTCCCTCGTACGCTTTAATGCTGCATGGAAAGTGGATGAGTTTTACGCCATAAAGGCGAGATCATCCTTTTTACGCTGAAGTAGTTTGTACGTGCTGCACTACGCGAATAGTCCTCGAGCTTATGTTTTACGCTGTGCTCAGCGAAATAAACCCTGTTGCATGTTGATGGCTTCTGAGGTCATCTTTTTACGCAGCTGTGCATCAATATGCTGCGTATAGCCATCCAGCATATTTTTCATGCTTTTACAAGACCCCCTTCAAAGCTTTTAAATTCCTCGTAATTTGAAACGCTTTGAATGAAGCATGAAACATTCCTCGTAATTCGAAACGCTTCTGAATGGAGCCTGAAACGGTCAAGCTGACACGCTCTTTTAAGGCTGATGTTATGGCGGAGTTATTGGAGATCGGTGTGATCTCTTTCGCCTATAAAAAGGCTGAGGAGTTTACCTGTTCTTCCCATATTTCCTTCACCACACAGAGATGATCGCCGGAGTTCGTCGGGTCAACCTGAGAAAGAAGAAGAACATGTTCTTCCAGAATGTAAGGAGCCAAAAAAGACGGCATCTTCGAGCCAATGTCCTTTGCAACGATGGACCATGGAAGGATATCATAGCCTCCCTTGCTCGGGATAATCAGCAACTTTGTATGGAGGTTCTTCCGGAGAGAGAGGAAGGGTCGTATTTCACCAAGCTGCTTGCAAGTGGTGCCTTCTCCCGTTACCGGTGGACGAGGGCAGGCAAACTGGCTGCTGTCCAGGATTGAGTTGGGTGAAATATCCCAACTCAATCTGTCACGGCGTTGGATGTAAGAAAGCAGATTCGGTTTCTGCTTTTCTTCTTTTGGAGGATGGGTCTATGGCCAGTTTTGTATCCTCCCGCCGTTGACCAATACGTCGGTCGATTTGCGGACGCCGACTGACTACTAGAGAAGATGGATGAAGAATTGACGCCCATGCGAGAACCTGGCAGAACAGATTCTGGGCGCGATCTTCAGACGACGATGAGGAAATCCTTTGTAGACGTGATTTCCCTCATGTGTAGTCATGAAAAAAATAAAGAAAACCCTTGTAGACTGGATTTCCCTCATGTAGTCATGCTTTTAATTTTAATAAAATCGTCTTTCTTCTTTGCATATGATCATCTTGCCATACTTTGCTGTGAAGTCTGAATATGTGTAGCTTCGACACGTCTGATTTTTTACGCCGACTCTGTATAGAAAGAGTGCTAGGTCCTGTCCTATCTTTTACGCATAACTAGGGATGCACAGAAAGTTGCTTTAGCAGTCGAGTGTTCGAACTGTTCTGCTGTTAGGAATAAGGAACCGCGTAGAATTCTGAACTATTGTTTTTACTTCTGTGTAAACAGAATTTTTGTTCAGACTTTAACTTCAAGAATGATTTCTCGAAAAATCCCTTGGAACAGGGTGAGGAATGGCCGTCAAGAACTGAGTTGCCATCTTGAGTTCACAGACGAAATATTCAGATTGGATTCTGGATGAACTTCCAACCGACCCACGAAGAAGAGTAATTTTCAATGTTGAACTCTGTATGCTTCGGGTACTTGGAATATTTTGAGGTCAAGAAGGAGTATCTTATGTGTGAACTCCTGCAATTGGCCGCCTTGAGATTGGTATACGCATATTCTGGCCTGCGTATTTTAAGATATGCGGAAAGTCAGAGATCCTCAGTGTAGATAAGCTGAAAATCCTGAGTTCGTAGCCTATCGAGCGTAGAAAGCCACCGAGCGTGAAATCGTAGATTTGTATCTTCTGAGCATGAAGT
Source organism: Iris macrosiphon (assembly GCA_036927795.1). Taxonomy (NCBI): domain Eukaryota; kingdom Viridiplantae; phylum Streptophyta; class Magnoliopsida; order Asparagales; family Iridaceae; genus Iris; species Iris macrosiphon. The sequence goes on from JAYESA010000013.1 coordinate 42,975,223, forward strand.
CGTAGGTTTGTAGCCTCTCGAGCGTAAAAGCTACCGAGCACAAAGGCATCCGGGCATAAAACCATAGATTTATAGTCTCTTAGCGTAAAACCGTAGATCTGTAGCTGTCGAGCGTAGAAAGCTCCTTGGCGTAGAACTGTAGATTTGTAGCCTGTGAAAAGGAAATCTTTCGAGCGTGAAGTTGTGGATCTGTTGCCTCCGAGCGTAAACTAAACGCCACCGAGCGTGAGATCATAGACTTGTAGCTGCTGAGCGTGAAGTCGTAGGTTTGTAGCCTCTCGAGTGTAAAAGCTATCGAGCACAAAGGCATCCAGGCGTAAAACCATAGACTTGTATCCTGCGAGCGTAAAACCGTAGATCTGTAGCTATCGAGCGTAGAAAACTCCTCAGCGTAAAAACCGCGAATCTGCTTTGTGCGAAAAACTTTTCGAATTCGCTGATTGTCCGCCTTCTCTGAGTAATAGGCTGACGTAGTACCCAATCATGACCGAACATTAAATATCGGATTCGTTTAGGTTTTCGAGGAGTCCATCCGAGGATTCGAGGAGTCCATCTGAACTCTATATATACCCCAAGTTTTTTCAGAGAAAAACTTTTTTATTTGCCTCCTTGCGAAGAAAGCTTTCGACTTTTCGAGTTTTCTCCTCTGTTTCTTCTACGATCGTTCAGAGTTCTCAGCAATGGCCTCGAAACAAACCCCTTCCACTAAGGGAAAGAAGGTTGATTCTTCTTCTCGTTCCTCCGCTCAAGGGAGAGCGCCTTTGGTCGGGCAAGGCGAACTTCATCCGGAGCAAAGCTTCCCGTCGACGAGCAGTGCACCCGGCCTGAAAGGTAGAGCTTTTGGGACGAATGAGAACGACTGAAAAATCCTTCGCACACGTTGAACATGAACGAGCTAGGTCGTCTCTTGTGCTGATAGCCTCTTTGAGGAAGATGATGCACGGAGATGTTTCACCTTTTACGCCCACATTTCTAATGTGTCAGCGTAAAAACTCCATATTTTCGCAGTCGAGCGTAAAAAGCTTTGACTGTCAAAACTTGGCGTATAAAAAACTCCATATTTCTAATGTGGTCCACATGTCATGACGACATTAGAGGTTGACGCATCTTCCCACAAGATTTCCCCGTGTTTGATCGTTAGAGGAAATGAACCATGTTCATGGCTCTTGTCTTTGCGTTTCTGGATTAGATATTCACGCAGGTCAGGAGGATTTACAGAAGAAGAAGAAGATTTGTTCTTTCTGTTCACGCCATAAGGCACGTGGATGTTGGGAACCACAGTTCTCCCTGTGCTACCCGTATACAACAGCTTGGCCATCTGGGTAGCCGACGATCCTCGAGGAGTACGTCTTTCTGCAGACTGGGTCTGTTTTACGCTGAGGGGCCTCTCTTGGCGTATTTTGGAGCTCTGCGAAGGTTGGCGTAAAGCACAGGTGGTCGTCAGTCGGCCATCAGCTTCTCGCGTAATACGGAGGGCGGGGAGATTCTTCCCTGGCTGGCGTAAAGGCTGAGAAGTCGAGCAGTCCGTCGCTTGCTTTCCCTTGCGTTGATCGCAGGGATCATCTGCCCTTCCGCGGAAGGCCGATGAATTTTTACGCGCGGAGCGCGTTTGGAGTTTCTGATTTGGCGCAGAGGCTTTATCAGAAATTTTGTCTATTCCGCCAGTGATGGGAGACAGAGTTTTACGCGCAGAGCGCGAAGTAGACTTCTAGATTAGCACTGAGGCATTGCCAGAAGTTGTGTCGATTTTGCCAGTAGCGGGCGACTGAATTTTACGCGCAGAGCGCGAAGTATACTTCTGGGTTAGCGCTGAGGCATTGCCAGAAGTTTTATCGGCCCTGTCAGAGACAGGCGACTGAATTTTACGCGCAAGGCGCGGAGTATACTTCTGGGTTAGCGCTGAGGCATTGCCTGAAGTTTTGTCGGCCCTGTCAGAGACAGGCGACTGAATTTTACGCGCAAGGCGCGGAGGAAGCAATGCTACCACCTCGTTGGTCGGAGAGGTCGGAGAGATCGGAGAGTCAACAGGAATGGTATAGGATGTCTTGGGCATCCAGACCTTACGCAGCTTCCTGTTGTCTTGGACAGAGAGAGGGTGAGAGCTACCCCCGGTTCGAAGCATATCTTCGTAGGCAGACTGGTCGAACTGGACGACCAGCGTCTTCTTTACGGATCCCACGGATACCGTATCGTGTTGAGCAATTGCTTCCTCATCAGAAGAGAAAGATGTCCCTAGCAGAGTCGCCATCTTGTTTCGGATAAAAATAAACGAAAAGGTTTGATAGATAAGACGAGGTTTATATGAAACCCGTTTCTTTTGGTTTACAAACAAGATTGTACAATATTGATCCTATACTAGGATGTGGGTGTACAATTTATTTAATCTGGGTAAATATTGCTATAGGTGTCTGATCTACGGTCGATCACTTTAGCCCTTGGACCACACGATGATGAAGAAGTGCCGTAGAAGACAGTAAGCAGCTTCGAAGGTTGCTGAAGAGAGTGGATGTCCGATGCCAAAGTCGTCGATCGCTACTCTTTTCCTGAGCTCTGGATTCTCCTCTCTCTCTGATTTTTGACCTTGGTTTCTTCGACCTTGACCTCTGTGGATAGATTTTTCTCCGACCTTGGTTGATAATTTTCTCCCCTCACCTCTGTTGATAGAGGTCTCTATTTATAAAGTTTTAGTGACAGTGACCACTCAGTCGGTGTAGAAACCGAGTAGTGGAAAGTACAACACCCTTTTACACGACGGTTTATAATAACCATTGCCCACGTATAGATGACCTTTTAAATGAGCGTGTGACGCGTATCCAACTAAGGGACAACGCGTATAACTGCTATGAAGATCACGGCGTAGAAGCCACGTAGGTAGGTATCCCTCGTATAGAAGAGGTTGGCGTAGAAGCCAAATACTGTCACCATGGCGTAGAAGCCAAGTAGGCATAGAAGCCGAGTGGGCGTAGAAGCCGAGTAGGCGTAAAAGCCGAGTAAGCGTAGAAGCCGAGTGGGCATAGAAGCCGAGTGGGCGTAGAAGCCGAGTAGGGATATAATCAAATCCTTTGCATTAAATGCAGAGATTTGCCATCATCCTGCGCATTAAATGCAGAGGCGTGTCTTCGAAGATCTGCTGTCCCGAAGATTTGCCATCATTCTGCGCATTAAATGTAGATACGCGCCTCGAACCATGTACGAAGAGAAACTGATGACGTGGCAGTCTGTTTGTCTTCCGCGGAGCGTAAGCGGTTCACATCTGCCTGTGTAAAACTAGGCAGCGTATCCCCTTGTATGCGTAAAAGCTGTTTACGCAAAGGGGATGTCACTAAACGACGGTTCGGTGACATTTAATCAAATCTCGCATTAAATGCGGAGATCCGCCATTATCCTGCGCATTAAATACAGAGGCGTGTTTTGAAGGTCTACCACCCTTCTGTGCATCAAACGCAGAGACGTGCCTTGGGCATCTGTCAGTATTCGGCGCATTAAATACAGAGACGTGGCTCGAGGGCCTATTACCGCTCTGTGCAGAGACGTGCCTCGAATCTCGTACGGAGTGCAGCTTTTGACGTGGCAGGCGGTTTGTCTTCTGCGGAGCGTAAGAAGCTCACGTCTGCCTTCGTAAAACTAGGCAGCATACTCCATCTGTATGCAAAAAAGCGGTTTTACGCAAAGGGGATGGTGGTATATGACAGCCTGGGTTGCAAAGCCGCGCCATCATTATAGCCGTCGCCTGGGTAGCCGTGTAGTACTCTTTGTCAGGAGTCAGACGTCAGTTTTACTGCACAATTTGTCAGGTTCACTGCACGACTTGTCAGGTTCATTGCGTAGAATACGAAGAGTCCCTTGTACGCTTTAATGCTGCATGGAAAGTGGATGAGTTTTACGCCATAATGGCGAGATCATCCTTTTTACGCTGAAGTAGTTTGGACGTGCTGCACTACGCGGATAGTCCTCGAGCTTATGTTTTACGCTGTGTTCAGCGAAATAAACCCTGTTGCATGTTGATGGCTTCTGAGGTCATCTTTTTACGCTGTTGTGCATCAATATGCTGCGTATAGCCATCCAGCGTATTTTTCATGCTTCTACATCTGTCTGGCGGTGATATGTGGTATTGAACTTGAGCTGAGTGCCCAAGCTAACCTGTAAACTCCTCCAGAAATGGAAAGTAAAATGACTATCCCGATTCGAGACGATGCTTACAAGAACCCCATGTAATCTGACAATCTATCGTACGTACATCTTTGCTAGCCTCTCAGTCGATGTAGCCACTTTGAATTATAAGAAATAGGCTAATTTGGTCAACCTATCTACGATGGCCCAAATCGCATCCTTTCCTCCTGGAGAACATGGAAACCATGAAACAAAATCTATAGTCACGTGCTCCCACTTCCATTCTGGAATGGGTAAAGGTTGAAGCAATCCACCAGGCCTCTGTCGATCTGCTTTTACCTACTGGCACACTAAATACCTAGATACAAAGCGTGCTACCTCGCGCTTCATACCATACCACCATACATGCTCCCTCAAATCTCGATACATCTTGTTTGCACCGGGATGGATCGAGTACTGAGAGAGATGTTCCTCCTGCAAAACCTCTTCGTACAGATCTTCACTCGGCACACACATCCTCGTGCCGTACCTTAAGGATCCATCATCCGCAATAGTGAAGTCGTCTGTCAATCCTGTCCGAACTTGTGCCCTAATACTCCTCAGAGTCTCATCATCATATTGTAAAGCTCTAATTCTATCCATCAGCTCTGATTATATCTGCAATTCCCATATCTGAATCTTAATACCTGGAACTAGCACTTCAATTCCCAAGCTCTCAAGATCGGCCAATAAATATCTATCTGTAGTCAAGTACATAGCCATTGGATACCTGCTCAAGGCATCGGCGACTACTTTGGCCTTTCCTGGGTGGTACTGTAATGAGATGTCAAAGCCTTTCATCAACTTCAATCACATTCTCTGCCTCATATTCAGCTCCTTCTATGTAAATACGTACTTCAAACTCTTGTGGTCCATGAAGATCTCCATACGCTCTCCATATAGATAGTGTTTCCACAGTTTTAGGGCAAAGACAACTGCTGCCAACTCTAAATTGTGGGTAGGGTAGTTCTTTTTATGAGGGCGTAATTGTATTGAAGCATTGGCAATTACTTTCCTGTGCTGCTGAAGAATGCAACCCAAACCTTTTCCTGAAGCATCACTGTAGATAGTGAATCCACATGTCCCTGATGGCAAGATCAAGACCGGAGCTGTCGTCAATCTCTTATTCAACTCATCAAATGCGGCCTGACAATCCTTTGTCCAGACGAATTCTACATCTTTCTTGGTTAGCCTAGTTATTGGCTCTGCAATCTTGGAGAAGTCTTGTACAAACCTCCTGTAGTATCTTGCTAGTCCGAGAAAGCTCCTAATCTCAGCTACCGAACTGGGGGTAGTCCGTGACTCCACTGCTTCGATCTTCTTTGGGTTAACTAAAATTCCATCACCCGTTACTATATGTCCAAGGAATTCAACCTTGTCAAGAAAGAACTCACACTTTGAAAGTTTTCCATAAAGCTCCTCTTTTTTGAGAGTCTCCAAGACCATCCTCAGGTGCTCTTCGTATTCCTCTGGGGTCTTCGAATACACTAGGATGTCGTCGATGAACACCACTACGAACTTGTCAAAGTACTGGTGGAATACCTTGTTCATCAAGTTCATGAATACTGCTGGAGCATTGGTTAAACCAAATGGCATTACCATAAATTTAAACTGGCCATATCTGGTACAAAAAGCTATCTTTGGTATGTCTTCTCTCTTCACCTTCACCTGGTGATAGCCTGACCTCAAGTCTATCTTTGAAAACACCTTCGCTCCACTCAACTGATCGAAAAGATCATCTATTCTCGGTAGTGGTTACTTGTTCTTGATAGTGAGGTTATTTAGAGCTCTATAATTGATACACATGCGTACCATGCCGTCCTTCTTCGCTACGAACAATACCGGAACTTCCCATAGTGATAAACTGGATCTGATGAAGCCTTTGTCCTGCAGCTCCTCAACTTGCTTCTTCAGTTCTGCCAGCTCGTTGTTGTTGATTCTATAGACATGTTGTGAAATGGGCTCCGCTCCTGGTACCAAGTCTATAGAGAATTCAACATCTCTGTCTGGCGGCAAGCCTGGCAACTCCTCTGGAAATATATCCAGGGCTCCGCCATCAGAGGATGTAGTAACTCCTCTTCTTCCTTTCTAGCTCTGCAAAAAGTGCCTCTGCTTTACTACTCCTCTGGCAACCTCAAACTCTGGCTCACCTGGTGGTCAAAATATTACTCTGCCTCCGTGACAATCTATAGTAGCATGGTGTCTACTCAACCAGTCCATTCCGAGTATAATATCGTATCCCAAAAGTGGCATGACGAGTAAACTTACGCTCAACTCTCGGCCTCCCAAAGATACTCTTCCATCCTTGCAATAATTACAAACTAGGATAACGCCTCCTCCAGTCATGATCTTGCAAGTCCTATCTAATGGTTTTGTCTCTAAACGATGCTTAAAATCATAAGATATAGATACGAAACTATGGGAAGCACCAGAATTAAATAATGCAAGTGCTGAATAGAATCAAGAGAAACTGAATCTGAAATTATGTCTCCAGCTGGCTCGGCCTTCTCAATCGTCATGGCGTATACTCGTCACTGGGGTGCACCTCTCTGCTGCTACTGATGTTGAGCAAACCTCTGCTGTTGTGGTAGAAGTGGAGGTCCCCTCTGCTGGCCTTCTGGTACAGTAGGTACTCTGGTTGGTCCCCTCTGAGCGGCTGCTCCACCCTGATGAGTCTGAATAGATGGACAGTCCCTCAGCTGATATGTTAACGATCCATATGACAAGCATGTACCCAACCTTTTCCTGCAGATGTCTCCAGTATGCCCTATCTTCCCGTAATACGCACACTGGACAACAGGCTAAGTCTGCCTTTGTGGCTGCTACTGCTGGGTGTGTCCTCGAACTGGTGCCTGGTGCTGCTGATGTTGCTGCTGGTACGACCTCTGCTGCTGTTGAAAGTGTGGGCGCTTGGCTGGTCCTGTATTACCACTTGTTCCTCCAGAAGTGTCGCATCCTCTCTTGGGCCTGAGGTCCAAGTCATCCTCAGCAATCTGGGCATCCATTATGTCACGCCCCAGTCCCAAAATGACGAGGGACTGAGCACGTGCGCAATGGCCAGCAGCACGCACCGATGGACAACCCAATTTAATGGATCCATCAGGGCATGCTTAAGCTGTAGTCTAGCAATACTAAGTACAAGTCTCAGGTATTTCTAATCTCATCCACAGAATAACACAGATTAATTGCCAGAAATAATGCAATGGAAATAAATAAGCAATAGCAAATAAGGTTATCTCGGGAAACAATCCGAGAATTATTCTGTTACATTTAAGGAGAAATAGACTGGAAATAAAATACTAAAAATGGAAATACTGTGTAGCTGAAGCCGGTGCTCAGGAGAAGTCTTCGGCCACTATCTCGGCCTCAGTTCCGGGTTATGCTTCGAGGAGTGCTCCGGTACCGTATACCTCAGGATAGTTCTCTTCAGCTGTACCTGGGGACATCATCCAGATCCAGGTCCTCAGGGGACATAGCAAGGTACAGAAATAACTCAAGCCAACATGAATATCAGTGCAGCAATAAAGTAAATAGCAGGGTAAATATGTAAACCAGCTAGTGACATGCAAGTGAGAGTTTTAGTCATATTCAGGCTGAAACCACTACATGATCAGTGTCGGAGAAACCATAGCAGTATTTTCTCGAGGAGCCAGTATGGAACCAAAGCTCTGTATCAGAGTCTAAGGCACCGCCAGATATAAGTATTTATATTATATTTATATTCAGCCTTGATATGACAATACTCTCCCCACCCCATGAAATCTCACGTCACAGTTCCAGAAAATATCAGGTACAAGTCACGCAAGATTGAACTAATGCAATGAGTCAGGCTAGAATCTAAGCAGGTAAACTGGAAATGAAAATGTATCCTATACGGAATCACCAGGTATATTTCAGGCAATTCCGTCACATGAAGAGTGTCAGGTGTCCTGGGTTGAGCAGTTAAACAAGTTACATCAGAATCTATCAGAAAATCAAGTAAAATACTATAACCAGAAATATCTGAGAATTGGCAATCTTTACTTGCCCACTGTTGTATAACTAAGTCCAGGAAATAGGTAGCAAAACTGCAAGTTTTGGCAAGGTACACTTGCCCACTGATGCAAAATGAAACCAAGAAATATATAACCAGCTGCAGGGTTTGGCAAGGTACACTTGCCTGTGGTTCCGATTCGGTTTGCAATTCTGACTTCGGCGGGAATTGCAGGCGGTACTCCGGTTGCTGAAACAAACATCACCATCACATCCAGAAAATATCAATCAGCTAGAAACGCCTGTCCTTGGGTCCAATTTGGAGACAAGGGCAGAAACGGCAGTTTCGGGCCAAAACGGGGTCCACCGGTGGGCCCGCTTTGCACCGAAAAAACGCGTCCGGGACAAAGGTCTCCAAATTCACCAAACTCAGTGTCAACAGGTTAGAAACGTTGATACGAACCCAACGGAACTTTCAGAAATGAATTCCGATGAGCCGATCACAAAATCGCCCGTCGAGCGGGGCCTGTGGGGCCCACGACACGCGATTTCGTCAACGTTCTCAGAATCGAACCAAACTTGACCCACAGGACCATCGTATCGCTACGAGTCCGATGGCGCAAGTTTCGTCTCGATCCGACGTGTGTACACAAAGTTAGGTCGAATTACAGAAAAGTCGGATACGGGGCGATGTCCGCGGATACGCGTTGATTCCGGGGTGCCCGCACACCCGAATCAGCTTCCGCGAAATCCCACACGTCCGTATCGACGAGGCGCACGTATCTGTGAAGACCGCACGCGACCAAGTCGTCCCGTTTGGCGGGGCGTACTCGGTTCCGGGGTGAATCAGGGTCTGGGTTTTTCCTGTTTTTGGATCGCGGTGCGCGATCACCACAGGACGCGATGTCCCGAACAGTTTGTCCGGACACCGAGAGGGTCATACAGGCTTCGCAACGCAATTTGCGGAATCGAAAACAGAGCTACGAGCAAGAAGTTACACGCACCTGAAGGGGACCCGAAAATCAGGGTCGAACCGTGTCCGACACGTGTCCGACTCGTGTCCGGACACAGGAAATAGGAATTAGGGTTAGGGTTAGGGTTTACTGTGCTGGCCGAGCTCCGGCGGAGGGCGGCTGGGTTGTGGCGGCTCAGGCGAGGAGGAGGGGCCGGCCAGGGCTAGGGCGGAGTCGGCCGGAGGCGCTGCGGCGAGGCGGCGGCGTGGCTGGGCGCTGCTGCTGGAGGTGGAGGGAGGAGCTGCGGGCGGTGGCTGCGGCGCTGGGCGACGTCGGCGGCGAGGCGGGAGGCGGCGAGGCGGTGGCGGCGTGGTGGGGAGGAGCGGTGGCCGGAGAGGAAGGGCGAGGGGGTATATATATAGGGCGGAGGAGAGGGAGCGGGGCCGAGGATGGCGGCGACGTGGCGGAGGCTCCGTGGCTCGCGGGGGCGCGTGGCCGGACGAGGCGGGCGGGGTGGCCGGGACGCGCGGCGGAGGAAGCGGGCGGCCGAGCAGCTGGCCGGGTCGTGGGGAGAGAGGGGGTGTCGGGCTAGCGGGTTGCGGGTCGGGTCTGGCGGATCCGACCCGACCCGCTAGGGCTGGGCTCGGGTTGGGCTGGGCCGGGCCGACCCAACGGGCCGCGGGCCGAAAATATAAGAAGAATAATAATAATAATAATAAAATCAGTAAATAATTAATTAATTATAAAAATAGTTTTTAGGCTTTTAAAAATAGGTCCGGGGTCCGATAAATTCCAGAAAAATTGTCCTAAGTCCAGTTTTTCATTTTACATCCAAAAATAATATTTTCATAATATTTTAATATCATTTAATATCAATTAAAAATCATTGAATAATTAAAACCTTGTTTTTAAATTACAGAAAATTCCCAGAAAATTCCAAAAAATTGTGAAAAATCCAGTTTTTAAAATTTTAAAAATTCAGGGGGTTTACAATCTACCCCCCTTAAGAGGATTGCGTCCTCGCAATCAAAGAATAACCGGTCAACAGAGATGACGCGGTCGCAACATCGTTTGGAAACACATCACAAGATACTTAGGGAAATACCGTTTCCCTAAAAATTGAAAGTTTACACTTTCCAGGAAAATCTAGTTAAAGCTATAACTTTATGAAAAACCAGGTTGTTATTACAAGTTGCAAATTACTAGGTTGGGGCTGAGGTCACGAACCAACGGGCACGAACTACAACAAGACTAGAAACGGAAAACTACGAATCACTTACTCGCATCGGCTTCCTGCACAGTAATCGCGTAGGCTTGCCCTCGTCCTTGAGGTAGATTCCTCTGCTGCTGCTGAGCTTGCTGGTAGGGTGCTGCTCGAGGCGCTGGTGGAGTTTGCTGGTTTGTCCTTGGTGTTCCTTCTCTACGCTCAGGGCAGTCTCTCACTGCATGCTGTCTGGATCCGCAACCTAAGCAGAGACCGAGTTTACGTCTACATTCCTTCTCGACATGGCCTATCTTGCCGCAGTGGTAACAGGTAGGAAGGTAGAAGGCTTTTGGTGCTGCTGTTGGTGGCGAGCTTATTTGTTGACGCTTTGCAGACTCCTCTTGTGCTGCTCTGGTTGGTGCGGATGTGGAGCCCCGCTTCAGTCTGGTCTCTCTCTTGGTGACGCGCTCTATGCGTCGAGCCGCAGCAAGAACGTCCGAGTATGATGTTGGTGCGACGGACCCAATTAGTTTCTGCAGCTCAATGTTCAATCCGTCGAAGAATATCTCGGCCTTCTCTTCCTCAGTCGGGATCAGGGTGGGGGCGAAACGGCTCAGACGAATAAATTCTGCGTTGTATTCTTCGACCGTCATAGAGTCCTGAGTGAGGCGATTGAACTTGTCCCGCAGTTCTGATCGAGCGATGGCCGGAATGTACATCTCCTGGAAGAGCCTGGAGAACTCCTCCCAAGTAACTCGGTCTGGGCCGAGTCGCGTCTCCTCGGATAGCCACCAGTGATGGGCATTGTCCGTCAATTGCATTCGGACGGCGGTCATCCAGCGGTCCCGTGGAAGCTCAGCTGCTTCAAGTTGATGCCGTATGTTGGTGAGCCACTCATGAACTTCGGTGGGCTCCTCCTTTCCAGAAAAAGTGCGGGGCTTCAGTTGGCGGAAGTCAGTGATTGAGCCTGTAGTTGGCCGTCGAGCTGGTAGGTTGGCCTGCCCCAGTGCAGTTACGATGCTGTCCCTTAAGAAATTAGCTTCGCGACGCTGAGCCTCGTGTTGAACTTGTTGCTGAGCTTGCATCATCGCGTAGATCATTTAAAATATTTGCTGCCCGTCGATTGGCTGTCCTGGTGGGAACACGGGCATTGGTGGGACGAACTGCGGCGGAGGTGGGATGTCATCGCGCCGGAATCGGGAGGTAGGTTGACCTGCCGGCTGGCTCTGTTGAGTTGTGGGGATTCCTCCGACTGGTGTCACTTCGTCGTCGTAGGTGACACCTGTAGCTTGTGGTGTTCTGGCGGGAGTCTCGTTGCATTCTTGTGGGTCCATTTCCCTGTATCCAAAAATACCCAGTAAGAGGCGTACATGAATCAAGGCAAGATGCAAGTTCAAATTAGTTCGAATACGATACCGATATCAAAAACGATTCAAGCAAGTGGATGAGATCCTAAATCTTATCCTATCTTATTGCAGGCTTGTTCGGTCCCTAAGTTGAAACCGAACAATTTAGTCGTAGACCTGCATGGGCCACCACAAAAACCATGTCACGCCCCAGTCCCAAAATGACGAGGGACTGAGCACGTGCGCAATGGCCAGCAGCACGCACCGATGGACAACCCAATTTAATGGATCCATCAGGGCATGCTTAAGCTGTAGTCTAGCAATACTAAGTACAAGTCTCAGGTATTTCTAATCTCATCCACAGAATAACACAGATTAATTGCCAGAAATAATGCAATGGAAATAAATAAGCAATAGCAAATAAGGTTATCTCGGGAAACAATCCGAGAATTATTCTGTTACATTTAAGGAGAAATAGACTGGAAATAAAATACTAAAAATGGAAATACTGTGTAGCTGAAGCCGGTGCTCAGGAGAAGTCTTCGGCCACTATCTTGGCCTCAGTTCCGGGTTATGCTTCGAGGAGTGCTCCGGTACCGTATACCTCAGGATAGTTCTCTTCAGCTGTACCTGGGGACATCATCCAGATCCAGGTCCTCAGGGGACATAGCAAGGTACAGAAATAACTCAAGCCAACATGAATATCAGTGCAGCAATAAAGTAAACAGCAGGGTAAATATGTAAACCAGCTAGTGACATGCAAGTGAGAGTTTTAGTCATATTCAGGCTGAAACCACTACATGATCAGTGTCGGAGAAACCATAGCAGTATTTTCTCGAGGAGCCAGTAAGGAACCAAAGCTCTGTATCAGAGTCTAAGGCACCGCCAGATATAAGTATTTATATTATATTTATATTCAGCCTTGATATGACAATACTCTCCCCACCCCATGAAATCTCACGTCACAGTTCCAGAAAATATCAGGTACAAGTCACGCAAGATTGAACTAATGCAATGAGTCAGGCTAGAATCTAAGCAGGTAAACTGGAAATGAAAATGTATCCTATACGGAATCACCAGGTATATTTCAGGCAATTCCGTCACATGAAGAGTGTCAGGTGTCCTGGGTTGAGCAGTTAAACAAGTTACATCAGAATCTATCAGAAAATCAAGTAAAATACTATAACCAGAAATATCTGAGAATTGGCAATCTTTACTTGCCCACTGTTGTATAACTAAGTCCAGGAAATAGGTAGCAAAACTGCAAGTTTTGGCAAGGTACACTTGCCCACTGATGCAAAATGAAACCAAGAAATATATAACCAGCTGCAGGGTTTGGCAAGGTACACTTGCCTGTGGTTCCGATTCGGTTTGCAGTTCTGACTTCGGCGGGAATTGCAGGCGGTACTCCGGTTGCTGAAACAAACATCACCATCACATCCAGAAAATATCAATCAGCTAGAAACGCCTGTCCTTGGGTTCAATTTGGAGACAAGGGCAGAAACGACAGTTTCGGGCCAAAACGGGGTCCACCGGTGGGCCCGCTTTGCACCGAAAAAATGCGTCCGGGACAAAGGTCTCCAAATTCACCAAACTCAGTGTCAACAGGTCAGAAACGTTGATACGAACCCAACGGAACTTTCAGAAATGAATTCCGATGAGCCGATAACAAAATCGCCCGTCGAGCGGGGCCTGTGGGGCCCACGACACGCGATTTCGTCAACGTTCTCAGAATCGAACCAAACTTGACCCACAGGACCATCGTATCGCTACGAGTCCGATGGCGCAAGTTTCGTCTCGATCCGACGTGTGTACACAAAGTTAGGTCGAATTACAGAAAAGTCGGATACGGGGCGATGTCCGCGGATACGCGTTGATTCCGGGGTGCCCGCACACCCGAATCAGCTTCCGCGAAATCCCACACGTCCGTATCGACGAGGCGCACGTATCTGTGAAGACCGCACGCGACCAAGTCGTCCCGTTTGGCGGGGCGTACTCGGTTCCGGGGTGAATCAGGGTCTGGGTTTTTCCTGTTTTTGGATCGCGGTGCGCGATCACCACAGGACGCGATGTCCCGAACAGTTTGTCCGGACACCGAGAGGGTCATACAGGCTTCGCAACGCAATTTGCGGAATCGAAAACAGAGCTACGAGCAAGAAGTTACACGCACCTGAAGGGGACCCGAAAATCAGGGTCGAACCGTGTCCGACACGTGTCCGACTCGTGTCCGGACACAGGAAATAGGAATTAGGGTTAGGGTTAGGGTTTACTGTGCTGGCCGAGCTCCGGCGGAGGGCGGCTGGGTTGTGGCGGCTCAGGCGAGGAGGAGGGGCCGGCCAGGGCTAGGGCGGAGTCGGCCGGAGGCGCTGCGGCGAGGCGGCGGCGTGGCTGGGCGCTGCTGCTGGAGGTGGAGGGAGGAGCTGCGGGCGGTGGCTGCGGCGCTGGGCGACGTCAGGCAGTGAGGCGGGAGGCGGCGAGGCGGTGGCGGCGTGGTGGGGAGGAGCGGTGGCCGGAGAGGAAGGGCGAGGGGGTATATATATAGGGCGGAGGAGAGGGAGCGGGGCCGAGGATGGCGGCGACGTGGCGGAGGCTCCGTGGCTCGCGGGGGCGCGTGGCCGGACGAGGCGGGCGGGGTGGCCGGGACGCGCGGCGGAGGAAGCGGGCGGCCGAGCAGCTGGCCGGGTCGTGGGGAGAGAGGGGGTGTCGGGCTAGCGGGTTGCGGGTCGGGTCTGGCGGATCCGACCCGACCCGCTAGGGCTGGGCTCGGGTTGGGCTGGGCCGGGCCGACCCAACGGGCCGCGGGCCGAAAATATAAGAAGAATAATAATAATAATAATAAAATCAGTAAATAATTAATTAATTATAAAAATAGTTTTTAGGCTTTTAAAAATAGGTCCGGGGTCCGATAAATTCCAGAAAAATTGTCCTAAGTCCAGTTTTTCATTTTACATCCAAAAATAATATTTTCATAATATTTTAATATCATTTAATATCAATTAAAAATCATTGAATAATTAAAACCCTGTTTTTAAATTACAGAAAAATCCCAGAAAATTCCAGAAAATTGTGAAAAATCCAGTTTTTAAAATTTTAAAAATTCAGGGGGTTTACACATTAATTTACCCTCAAATGTAGCAGTGCGATATCTCGAAGTACGAGACTTGATCTCTCTAGTCAACCCCTTCCTGAATTTTTGGGCTCTGTCTCCTGGGACTTGAATCATCGATGGCGCAAAATGACTAAAAAGGCAAAACTCCGTGGCGTATTCTCCAACTGACATGCTTCCTTGGACCAAGTCATAGAACTGACTCTCCAATGCTCCCAGGGCTACGTTAGGAAATAACTTCTCCTTAAAGAGCTCCTTGAAGTCCTCCCAAGTAAGTCCTCCGACAATGAGTCTTGGCTCCGTACGATACCATGTCAGCGCGATGTCAAACATCTGACTGCCAGCGGCCTCGATCTGAAGAATCTCCAGAATCTGCGCCAAGCGCAAGTTCCTCTCTATATCCTCTAGCCATTTGTCAGCGTAGAGTATCCCCTTAGTGCCTTTGAACTCTTGAGGCATCATCCTCTTGAAGTCCACTATAATACCCGACCTCTGGTGCTGCTGGACAGGATGCTGTTGTTGTTGTGCTACTCTCTCCACAGCCTAGAGAGCCACCTAATGAGCATTCTCCATGCCCTCTCTCATCAGCTCTGTCTGTACTTGGTAAGCTTCTGCATGCACCCTCTGAGCCTCATCTTGAACATGCTGAGCTTCTGCTGTCACTCTCTGAGCATCTAACATGCCCTAGATCAGTGTTAACATCTGTGCCATGTCAGTGTGCATACCTCCGGGAGATGGAGTCGGTGGTGGAGGAAGGTTATCTGTCCCAACTGGGGCAATCCTCTGAACAGGTTTAGGAGGAGGAATCCCAAAAGTTGCAGATACTCCCATATGAACAGGAGATGTAGGAGGAACTCCAGATGTCTGTTCGTCAGGTCGAGAGATGACAGACCTCTCTGAAGCTGCTGCCCCCAGTCTCAAAGACCTAGTCTTCGATGGCATCCTGAAGATAGACCGAAAAGAATCAATTAAGGTAATAGATACGATATCATCAAGGAAGGATAGTAAAATTCTAATGGAAGCAGTTATTCATAATAGCATTATAAGATCAGAATTTCCTAGTTGTGATTGAGCATACTTTCATCCTAAATCCTATTTTCTAATGTAGGCTCATAGCAATACTCAAAGTGAGCACTACTACGATATCGCTCTAAATGCGAATCTAGACCTACATGGGCCACCACTAAAAATGTGTCATGACCCGCACCCGAAATTTGGGCATGAGTCGTGGGTACGTCCAGCCTACACTGATGAGAACATAAAATATCATATTTTTATTCCTTAATGTATACTCCTTTATGCTCATTTAATGTCTAAAGATACTCATTATTTTTATATTTTGATCTAGGATGCAATTGGAGTCACTAAATGCAAAATGGAGCTAATTATCAATTCTGGACAGTTTTGACATCTTGTAGAAAAATAGTCATAACTTGCTCATCCGAAGTCCAATTGAGCTGATCCAAATTGATTCGGAAAGCTAAGTGATAGAGGTACAATTTTACTGTTTTGAGTTTTCCGAGATTCTGGCTGCATCATGGATCAAATCAATCTTGAAGTTGAGTCAACTATGTTGTGCACGAAAAGTGGAGCTGAATTAACCATTTCCCAACTTATTCAAAGATTTTATTTTATTGTTTGGGTTGTTGTAACTCCTAGAGGATTTGTGGAAAGATATTGTGATCTTCAAATAACTAATTTAGAGTGTTTAAAAGGGGTAAAGATCAGGAGGAAATGGAGAAGAACACACAACTCCTCTTCTTCTTCTCCAATATTAATTTGAAGTTTTCATGAACGTGTGGAGCTAAAAGTCTTATTGGTCGAAGGAAACAGAAGCCTCGGAATGAATAAAAACTTGTGAGATCTAAATTGTTTTCATATGTTTTGTTTATGCTTTGAGTATTGAATGTTTTTCTATGCCTACTTTCATGATTGTTTTGTTTAATTACTAGGAGGCCTACTAGTCTATTATCCATTTTGATCTACTGCTAAATTAGACATCAAATCCGTAATTGTTTGATTTTTCTAATTTATGAAGCAACCAAGATTTAATAAACTGCTTTGTTTTATTAGATCTTAGGCGAAAAACTTTTGACAAAATTAAATGCAACCGCTTGTGCTTGTGTTATTTTGCTTCATCGATCTCTTGGTTCTTTAGGAAATTACTAGATTAAATCTTCAGCGCTTGTCTTGGATTATTTAGTAATTAAAGCTAATTAGATCGCTTGTTTCTAATTATCTAAGCCTAAGAGAGATAGGAAATAATTCCAACGATGAATATTCAAAGTATGAATTAATATATACTTGCATCGATGATCATTTTTAAGATTCTAATGGTGGATGTTGACTGAGACCAACATTTATTTCTTTGATTGTTTTAATACTTTAATTATTTTTAGCTCTTTTTAATTTGCTTTGATCCAAAACTCTCCCACCATCCTATTTCACTTAGCATAAAGATCAACTAATTACTCCTCGTGGGAACGATCCTTACTCTCACTACTATATATTATTTCAAGAGTAAAGGTTTTATTTTTGGGTGCCTACGACAGCACGCCAAATTTTGGCGCCGTTGCCGGGGATTAATTTTAGTTGATTTTTGTGCTTTTTGTGATCTTTATTTTGTTCTTGTGATCAAATAATTTTCTGTCTATTAGCAAAAAAAAAAAAAATTGTTCGATAACAGGAAATGGCGGCCAATTCTCAAATATTTGGCACTTGATTAGATCTTCCATCTAGGCATGCTGATGAGGTAAATATTTCTTTCCTAGAACAACAAATTTCTTGTTTAACTTCTCTTGTTCGTCAGATGGTTGTAGGTAACATGAAAACAACAAAGGCTTGTGGGATTTGTCTAGTATCAGGGCATCCAACCGATATGTGCCCAACTCTTCAAGAGGAGTCCAATGAACAAGTAAATGCGGAATATGGTTTTCCTGGACTACCAGAAATAAAGTATGATCCCTATTCAGACACGTACAACATAGGATGGAGAGATCATTCCAATTTCACCTATGGGAGTCCAGAATTAAATCAACCCGCAACTCAAAATTACCCAAGTTACCAGCAATACAAGCAGCAATACCTACAACCAAGCCAAACTTCTAATTCTGGTATGTCTTTAGAAGATATTGTTAAGTCTATTGCCATTAATTACTTACAATTTCAACAGGAGACGAGGGCTAGTATCGAAAGTTTGAACAATCAAATGAGCCAAATGACAATTGCAATTAATAAGCTAGAGACGCAAAGCTTGGAGAAATTACCATATCAAACGATAGGAAATTCAAAAGAAAATGAATGTTCTATCATTTTGAGAAGTGGTAAAGAGGTTGACATTACAGAAAAAGAAGCACATGCATCGTCAAAACAAGACGAAGAGAAAAATATTGTTGCAGACACGAACATTCCTAATGACGATGTAGTACATAATGCAAAAGAAGTTTTTAAACTTGATGGAAAAGATGGAGTAAAAGTTGCCATCAGTGAGAATTTTGAGAAAGAACATGAGTTAGCTTTGAGTTCTAACTTACATAAAACTGTTGCAGTGTTGAACGATCTTCCAAAAAGACAACAGTCAGGTAACATTCCATATATTTCGTTACCAATTTATAACAAAAGACCTTTACCTTCTGTTTTGCAGGGCTGCATTCTAGACTTGAAATCCCTGCCTAGTTATATCAAGTGTGCATAGAGTCGAGCCAACGACAATATTAAACAAAGGCGCTGCTTGGGAGGCAACCCAAGAGAAGTATTTTTTTATTCTCGCATTTTATTTTTTTGGTTATTTTGTCTTTTCTTTGCATTTAACCATACATTGGGGACAATGTCTGTTTTAAGTGTGGGAGAGGATATTTAATTTTCTTTAAGCAGTTTGAGTTTATGTTTTCCTAAAAAAAAATTTAATAATAATAATAATTTTTTTTTTAAATAAAAGAATTTTGTTTGTGGTTTTTAATGATTTTTGGTTGTGTATGTCATGAGTAAGATTCAACTAAATTTGAAAAATTCATAACATGATTGAATAAGTAATTTTTTTTCAACTTAGAATTAACTAGTCTAGTTATTTTTATTGAAAAATCGTAGTATCTAAATTGGTAGACAAAAGCCAGTGAGGATTTGAGCCTTTAGACTGACACATCAGTCTCATTATTCTTTCATGAGAGATATTCTTCCACTGATTTGTTTCTCTAGAACTTGCTTTGATTCTCTTCGAGGTCACATTGACACATGCATGCATGAACATGATTAAGGCCATCTTTGTTATGCGTTACATAAGCCAAATGACCTACCTTGTAATTAATTTTCTTTTTGTTGAACCCCTTTGAGCTTTATTGCCTTTTTCTTGGTATACCCACATTACAAGCTTTCAACCTATAATATTTATACCTTTACCCAAGTCGCAAAGCTAGTGGAGCATTGTTGATCATTATGATATGTATGGGTGTACGAAAAAATAAGTGTGGGGGTGTCTAAATTGGTGGTTTGGTTACAATCAACACAATGGAACATATTTTTATCCTCCAATTTCCTAAGTTCCATTATTGTTCAAAAAAAGAAAAAAAAGAAGAAAAAAAAAAGGTGGAAGTTGTTTTACATTGTTTAAATGCTTTAAAGCCAAATTGAAGAGATTGCAAAATGGAGTGATTGATTTTACATATTTTATATTGAGATTGAGTTGATTAATTTTTGCTCCACTAGTTTTGATGGCTTTTGAGCTACACTCCAAAATATATCCCACCTTAATCCTAAGCCATGTTACAACCCATGAAAAATCCTTATGATTTATGTTATGCATGTGATCTTAGTGGTGGAGAATGAGAAAATATACAAGCTTATGGTAGAGCATTTCTTTTGGAATGAATTCGAGAGAAATATATACCTTCAAACACATGAGAGTTTAGTGTTTATTCCCGTGAGGGTCTACCTATTTAGTTTACTCCATTTTTCAAGTAAAAATACCTACTAAGTAATTAAAAGTTGTTTAAGAATATATTTTCATGATATGTTATGAGTTTTGAAGATCTTGGTTATTTTTTATTTATGACATTGCAACCTTGATATTTTTTTTTTCTTTTTTTTTGGAAAAATAAATTAGAGTTTTGCCCGAGGACGAGCAAAGGTTAAGTGTGGGGGTATTTGATGAGAACATAAAATATTATATTTTTATTCCTTAATGTATACTCTTTTATGCTCATTTAATGTCTAAAGATACTCATTATTTTTATATTTTGATCTAGGATGCAATTGGAGTCACTAAATACAAAATGGAGCTAATTATCAATTCTGGACAGCTTTGACATCTTGTAGAAAAATAGTCATAACTTGCACATCCGAAGTCCAATTGAGCTGATCCAAATTGATTCGGAAAGCTAAGTGATAGAGGTACAATTTTACTGTTTTGAGTTTTCCGAGATTCTGGCTGCATCATGGATCAAATCAAGCTTGAAATTGAGTCAACTATGTTGTGCACGAAAAGTGGAGCTGAATTAACCATTTCCCAACTTATTCAAAGATTTTATTTTATTGTTTGGGTTGTTGTAACTCCTAGAGGATTTGTGGAAAGATATTGTGATCTTCAAATAACTAATTTAGAGTGTATAAAAGGGGTAAAGATCAGGAGGAAATGGAGAAGAACACACAACTCCTCTTCTTCTTCTCCAATATTCATTTGAAGTTTTCATGAACGTGTGGAGCTAAAAGTCTTGTTGGTCGAAGGAAACAGAAGCCTCGGAATGAATAAAAACTTGTGAGATCTAAATTGTTTTCATATGTTTTATTTATGCTTTGAGTATTGAATGTTTTTTTATGCCTACTTTCAAGATTGTTTTGTTTAATTACTAGGAGGCCTACTAGTCTATTATCCATTTCGATCTACTGCTAAATTAGACATCAAATCCGTAATTGTTTGATTTTTCTAATTTATGAAGCAACCAAGATTTAATAAACTGCTTTGTTTTATTAGATCTTAGGAGAAAAACTTTTGACAAAATTAAATGCAACCGCTTGTGCTTGTGTTATTTTGCTTCATCGATCTCTTGGTTCTTTAAGAAATTATTAGATTAAATCTTCAGCGCTTGTCTTGGATTATTTAGTAATTAAAGCTAATTAGATCGCTTGTTTCTAATTATCTAAGCCTAAGAGAGAGAGAAAATAATTCCAACGATGAATATTCAAAGTATGAATTAATATATACTTGCATCGATGATAATTTTTAAGATTCTAATGGTGGATGTTGACTGAGACCAACATTTATTTCTTTGATTGTTTTAATACTTTAATTATTTTTAGCTCTTTTTAATTTGCTTTGATCAAAAACTCTACCCCCATCCTATTTCACATAGCATAAAGATCAACTAATTACTCCTCGTGGGAACGATCCATACTCTCACTACTACATATTATTTCAAGAGTAAAGGTTTTATTTTTGGGTGCCTACGACAGCACGCCATACACCGCAGCATCAGTGGTAGAACATTGTCTAGGTCTCTATATTACTAACATAACTCACAACATGTCAATGATAT
Organism: Iris macrosiphon; assembly: GCA_036927795.1. Taxonomy (NCBI): domain Eukaryota; kingdom Viridiplantae; phylum Streptophyta; class Magnoliopsida; order Asparagales; family Iridaceae; genus Iris; species Iris macrosiphon. Next base: position 42,996,480 of record JAYESA010000013.1, read on the forward strand.
CAACTCCATAAGGAGAACAATAAAATAGATATCTCTCAACAGCTCATAATGTATACTCAATCACAGCTACAAGAAATAATGGCACGATGAGACAAAAGATAAGATGTACTGACATAAGTCAAGCACAATAACTCAAAATAGGGATAAACTACAGTCTAGCTGTCCAATATAAAAGTCTCAACAAGTCTCAAAATAAACTCAACATAAGTCTCAATATAAGTCTCAACATAAACTCAAATAAATAAAATAATAACTGTCTAAATAGTTGCAGGTAGTATCTCCTCTAAAGGAAGGGCCTCTTCTAAGCTCTCTAGTATGAAGTCTCCCTCTACACCTGGTCGATAATGTGTAGGACAGAAGTCCTCAAGATCCTTTGGAAAAATATATCCAGTCAGGATTGGAGCGAAGTACAAGCACTAACAACAGTTCCATGTATATTGACAAAAACTATAATACAGTATAAAGAAATACAAGATAGATATAAACTGGAAATAAGAAATATTGGTGAGTATGAATACTGGAAATATGGAATGCTGGAGAATATATCATCATCAATGGTACAACTAGCAATGAACAGAAATACAAGTGCATGCTAGAACAATGAACTGGAATATAAGATAATGCTAGAACAATAAACTGGAATATAAGTGAATGCTAGAACAATAAACTGGAAATACATGACTAGAGCATCTAGCTAAGTGTGTGAAACATCAGTATATTATGTGATCGGCTTGGGACAGATAAGGCTTGTTATAAATGATTAGCTATGATTCATGTAAAGTCAAGATAACCATCCAGTTAGCTATGATGCGAGCAATAGTCAGGCTAATCATACATAACAGGCTATGAGGCATGTAATGGTCAGGCTACACCCGACGTGAGGTATGGGGTGAGCTATGATGCATGTAGAGTGGGGTATGATCACATAATCTACTAATATTTCTCCCGTCCCCAGCTAGCACGATGGATTCTAAGCACGACTCCTCGTGACAGGTCTCGATGATGCTACCCGTGTATACAATAGTATCAGAATCAAGTACGCTATACAACTAGAATCATAGAGATGATCAACATAATAAAAACTATCAGAGAATGTATTCGTCGGTGGTCCTGTGCTGGCAATACCAATATCCTGGTTCCGAAGTCTCGTCTGAATAATCCAACAGTCCTATATACATAATATGATAATAATATAGCATCAGTCGTTACACAACATAATTACCCTGAACTCGGAGGTTGCGCTAGGGGTGATACTTGTCAACTAATAGGGTCAAGTGTCCGTTTAACTGTACGGCATCATGTCCTCAAATATTGTGCATAACCTGACAGTCCACTCACTAATATTCAGGGTCATATGGTCATATGCAAATACGGGATACCCATAATTAACACTTATGGCCATCCAATACCTATAATACAGTTATACATATTAGTAGAAATCAAATTCCCATAAAATATATTTATCAACCTAATTATTATATACACACACGCACATTAGTCATTAGGTTCAACAACACAGATCTGTAATCATATCAACCAACTATCACGAAGTATGCTAACCCTAATATTATTCACATACGCACACATATAATCATGAATAAAGGCAAGTTGAACCTGCACGTTAGCGTGCATGTGCACAAGATCGAGGGTGCAGTCGACTAGAGATGGTGCTCGGTTGCGTCACGATGGAGGGATCGTCTCTGGCTGCTACTGTGTTGTCGAGGGAAGGAGACGGGGTTCAGGCAAGGTGGTAGTGATGAGGTTGACGGAGTCGGGTGGAGGAGATCGGGGGTGTTCGCTGCTGTTGTCCGTCGTCGAGTCAGTAAAAAGACGAGTCGAGGGAAGACGCTCAGGCGTTACTGGCGGCGGTTTCAGCGGTTGAGGGAGTCGGGTGAAGAAGGTCGAGGCGGTGATGATGGTCGGGAACGGCTGTTAAGACGAGTGGGTGACCAGAAACGGGACTTCTCCGGTGAGTTATGGGTTCTGTGGGAGAGAGAAAGATGATGATGATGTAGAGGGTGGCGGTGTGTAAAGTTGATGATGGGGAAGTTGGAAGACTGGCAGCGGGGATGGCCTGGGCTCCGGCAGTCGCGGTGAGCAGAGTGGAAAGTCCGGCGAGGTGATCTGTCGGCTAGGTTTAGGGTTAGGGTTCGGTTGTTGGTGGTGGTGATGTAGATAAAAAAAATATGAGAAACATTGTATATATCTATGTGTGAGAAATGGGTTAATGTAAACCTAGGAAGTTGGGCCGCCCAAGTACACATAGGGATTGGGTTTTGGCTTTCTACATGTAGAAATTTGAAGGACTAGGATTTAGTTGGTTTAAAAATGGATGGCTAAGATTTGTGAGGGGGAGGATGTTGAGTGTTGCATACTCCAAAACTATGGAGAAATTTACATGTGACCAGTCAATGAAGAAAAAGGGTATTTCTTCATGTGTTGTGTCCAATGGGGTATGGACACCTCAATGCACTTTTGCATAAAAGTCCCCAACAATTAAAAAATTGCACAAAGTGTAGTTTTTGGATTAAATGAGGGAAAAACCATGTTGGGTGTGATGTAGTGGTTAAAAAGGGTGTGTGTGTTTAGTATGAGTCTTGAGGGTGTGAGTGGGGGTTTGGTTTGGTGTTGGGTCTAGTTTTAGGTTAAGTTGGGTCCTTACACTAATTTAATTAAAATTAATGTAAATGGTATTCTAAATTTAATTGGAAATACGTAGGTTAAAATTAGGTGGGATACATGTTTCATAAACGTAGAAAACTCAGAATAGAATATTGTCATAATTTGGGTTGCACAAAATGGGTCAAGATTGTGTCTCCAATTTTGATTGGAACGCACAAAGATGTAAAGTCGAATTTATTAGAAATACAATTAAATGTCTACGACTCATATTGTGCGACTAAAATGAAGCACAAAAGGGAATATTTATAAGTTACACAAAGGTTAGAATGGAAGACTGGCATGTCTAGGACGGGTATAAAAGTTATTGGAAGGCAAAAGCTAGTGTAGTGCTCCAAATATCAGAGCAACGGTAAGGTACAATAATCAAATAAAATTACAATAATAAATTATAATCCTCAATATTAAATCCTAAAAAATGTACTAATTACAATCCATAATCCTATATTTGGTCAGAGGTTCATATAGTGGGTTTCTAGTCCAGTTCACTAACTCATACATTAAAGAACACTAGATAATATATATATATATATCATGCAACATATATTAACACAATACTTATAATAATTAAAAATATGAAAATACCCCTATTCTGGAATGTGGTAGTAACAAGTTCATCCACCACCATCCTGCCGTGATAAGTCCCGCTATGCAAAAGAACACTGAGGAAGGGGATGCATTTCTTCGACGATTTTACGGAAGAGAATAGGTACATTTAGGTATACCTGCTTGCCGTAGAGCGCTAAGTTTCCTAGATGGTTACAACTTTTTTGTAGTGCCCCCCCCCCCCAGTATATGGGTTTTACGAAGAATAACGATCTGGAGGATGTTGGCGTCGGGTCTTCTAGCTTGTCGAGACCAGTTTTCCATTGGTTGTTGTCGATTCGGCCCTCCCATCTGGTGTATCAAAATCGGAATAAGGTCTTCCTGGAACCATATCGCCCAAGCCGCTTTGCTCGTAAATTTGTCTATAGTCAACTATTGTTGGGTACCCCAAGCTCGAGCTTAGGTTTTATGGGGAGATTGCTTGACGGTACTCGAGCTTGGCAATATTAAAATAAGGGTTGCATCGGAGCACATTTTACTGCACCGTTGAAGCGGCCTACAACCCACATCATATATGCAGCTGTCGCATCCTCTCTGATGGTTGGTATGGAAGGTACATCTTCCGCTGTATTGCTTGCTGCAAGTCAGGTCATGGGAACAGGGACGTCCGTCAAAACCCCAGTGCAGAGAGAACCTGAATCTGAGCTTGGCCCAGTAGGAGCTGAAGAGATAGTTGTCCCACAGCCTTTCGGCACAGTGATGGGACCAACAGGGGTGATAGAACTGCCTCTAGCTTCTTCGGGTGAATGGAGAGTAAATATCCCATTTTTTGCTCCATAAATGCTTTAATTGCTAATCCTTGTTTTCTTCTATCCTGACAGCTGTTCAGATGACTGTTACGATACCTTCGTTTGTGGGGGATTCATCGGCTTTGCCTCATATGACTCCTCTTTCTTTGGTTGAGACGGAGGACTACACCTCCTTCCATGTGGAGTCATTCTTCTGTATTCTGATGTGAAGGGTATCGGGTATCTTAGAAAGGAATCGGACTTCTACCCAAGCCAAATCTTCGGTGCTGTATCTGGTAGAACTGACCCAAAAGTGCCCAGGGTACGAGGTCAGGGCAAATATCCTAGAAGCGCAAGTAGAGGAGCTTGAGACTCGTCTCACTGAGTTAAAGTCAATTGACGACAACGGTTTTGCGGCTTTTGTTGCTAAAGAGAAAGCTCGCCTAATTTAGGCTTCGGCTAAGGACATGTCCGCTTACCCTCTTCATAAGGATATTCTTGACCATGAAGTGGTGAAAGTGGGTGCTAAAGAGCTGGAGTTTGCCGCTGCCAGAGAGACTCGTGATCGAGCCAAGGAGATGCTGGCCAACTGTTTATCTGGCGTACAAGCAAAGATCGGGCAACTTTAAGTAGAGGAGGCAAAGCTCGAGTCCGACGCTCGTCGCAAGATAGAGGAGGAACTTACCCTTGCCGAGCAAGCGAATGCCAATGCCCAGTATGCCACGCACTTGCAAGTTCAGATGGCGGATTTAGAGATCAAGCACAAGAGGCTAGCCATTTTTCAGGATGAGGCCGTGCTTCAACAAGAAGCTGAATATCGTGATACTGATGGTATCCAGATTAAAGCAGATCGGTTGAGGCGTCGGATTGACGAGCTGTGCGCTAATGCTGATGACTCCCAAGGATCATAGCTCTTCATTTTTCTAATTTTTTTTCTTTTTCTAAGGGCCATAGCATTCCTTTTCTTGTATTTTTCTCATTTTCTGAGACAGAAACTTATATTTTGTTGATTTAATACAAAGTCGTCTAGTAGACTTATTATTTGTGGTGCACTTTGGTGTAAATAATAAATTTGACAGAAATCTTATCAAAGGTGATGGTTTTTGGTGGACTAATCACCGATGGCGTACTTGTGATGGGGTGCGGATGATTAGTTTAGGTGGTTTCCCAGGTTGGAGATGGGAAGATTTGAGGTTAGGAATGTGGTTCAGAGGTAATATGAACGTAAACTCACAATTCGAGGGTAAAGTTTACTCAGAGGTAATATGGACATGGTAAACTTTATGAGTGAGAGTATGGTTAGGGAACCGTAGTCTCGTGGTAAAGTTTACTCGGAGATAATATGGACATGGTAAACATTAATAGGGAGATTATGGTTAGGGAACCATAGTCTCGTGGCAAAGTTTACTCAGAGGTAATATGGACATGGTAAACTTAATGAGTGAGAGTACGGTTAGGGAACCGTAGTCTCGTGGCAAAGTTTACTCAGAGATAATATGGACATGGTAAACTTTATGTCTTTTTAGAGAAATTTCTCTTTTTTTTTTTTTTTAGGATCTGTTATCCATTGCATACTCGGGACTTTCGAGCACGGATAACAGATTTGCCCGCTTACTATGGACTGTACATAAAACAATCTACTGAGGAGGATATTAACTCTAGACAGTATCCTCTTATTTTCCTCTGTTAGGGATAGAAACAACATTTTTAATTCAGAAATGAACCCTGGACGCCAGCCTGAAGAGATACCATGTTTGCAGTGACTGTCTTGTCTTCATAGTCCAAAGTGAGAACTTTGGAGTCGATTAGCCGTTGTATCTGCCATTTTAATACATAGCAGTCCTGTGTAGCATAGTGAACGTATCGATGGTAGTGACAATACTTGGGATTGTCCACTTGTACCGCTTCGTTGGGGCGTCTGATGTCGGATAGTTTATGCTTGTTACCCTTCACCAAAACCTCAAAGAGCTCCATGACATCGTCGTCATTGAAGAAGTTTCTTGTACTACCGGTGGTGCTGTCGGCTTAATAGTAGGTGAGTGTGGGCTTTTAGCCAAGTTGACTGTCAGGGCTTGCTTGCCTTTACCGTTATGGTTGTTGGTGACTGCTAAGGGACGCTTCCCTTTGTCTTCAGCGTTGGGAGCTTGAAATCCCAATGAACGAGCATCCTTAGCACTTTTCTCAGCAGCGGCTGCACTTATAATGAATGCAGTACAGTCACTGAATGGGCCAGATGTCATCCATAGTCTGATTACTGGTAGAAGATTCTTCCGGCAGGTATCCATCAGTGTGGATTCAGGTATGCCATGAGGAAGTTTCAGTACGGCCTATCGGAAGCGCTCGACATAGTTTCGTGCAAGCTCCCTTTCGCCTTGAGAGAGGTCCATCAAGGAGGATATGTTCATATCCATCCCTCCTTCGTAGAATCGAGTGAGGAAGAAGGATTTCAAGTCCTCGAACAAGGAAATGCTCTTGTCTGGAAGGCTATAGAACCACTCGAACGCAACACCGGACAGTGCCCTAACAAACAAGTTGGTGAGTAGGGTGTCATCCCGAGGGAGATAACTTATTATAGACTGGAAGTACCGTATATACTGGCGAGGTGACGTCTTTCCGTTGAAAGAGGCGAGAACGGTTTATACTTTGGAGGGTATACCACATTATCCTATTCAGGAGGATAAGGCTGGCATATACCGAGCTTCTGGAGCCTGTCTTGGTTGTCTCGGGCGTCGATGTGAGCACGCAGGTCTTGAGAGTTTTTTGGAGATCTTCTGCCAGGATAGGAGCAGATGATCGAGTTTTTGTATGACTGCTTGCAACCTGAGGAGCCGTATTATGCGTGTTAGGTTCCTTACTAGTCTGTCCCAGCGCTTGCGACTGTGTAGGGTCAATACTTTCTCTGAGCTCCATCACCGTGTGAGTCAGAGTTTGCATCGATGTACTCATAGCTTGCATCATGGCTTCGAGTGCCTCGAGGCATTGCTAGTTACTGGAATTTGTACCGGGTTCGTCTCCCGCCTTGTACGCTGACATTAAGTGGGAGAAGACGGACGGGAAGGTTGATGCTTCACTTTTTGCCTCTGGTGTATGAAGATCACTGTCCTTAGGAAGAGTAGATGGCGTTGCATCGCTTGAATGGTCAGAGGGACTGGTACACCCAGCTTCAATTGCGGAGGGATTGCTACCCCCAGCTTCAGTTGCGGAGGGATCGCTACCCCCAGCTTCAGTTATGGAGGGATTGCTACCCACAGCTTCAGTTATGGAGGGATTCCTACCCCCAGCTTCAGTTGCGGGCTCGTCCTGTAGTGTATGGCTACCCTCGGCCAAGCCATCTTTTGCATGTAGAGGTTCACTGTCCTCTTAGCTGTCTTTCGTGTATGGAGGTTCACTATTCTCTTGGAAGGATGTATTGTTGTAGAATACCGGAGGACTGCTACCCCCAGCTTTGGTTGAAGTTGGCTCGGGGTGGCACGGCTACCCCAGCTTTAGTTCTGGAATGAGTGCCTAGGAATTCTTCCATGGTGGGCACTTGTTTACTAATCCTTGGGCGGCTTCGCGAAGTACTAGCCGACACCCTTGGGTTAAGCGAGCTTTTCTTTGAGATCTTTTTCACAGGAGAAGCCTTTCATGTTGAGCAACACGAGGCTATGGGCAATTCCTCCTCGATTTGAAGGGATCTCCGGGGCCGTCGCTGGACTGGTGTTGCGGGCTTTAGACGCTCAAACATCGATCGTCTGGCTGGGAAAACTAGTGCTTTAGAGCAACGACAGTTTATGGTAATATTGGCACAAGTGTGTTTGCTAGAGGGCACATCATGTGCAAGAGTAGCTTCCCTCACCTTACGCTTGTGACTAATCATATCGCATAGATCGGACGATGGAAGCTTCGCTCTCACCCCCATTTCATGCGTTCGGGTAAACCTTTCCCACGGAGGAGATAGTAGAATGTTTGTTCCCTAACCCAGTTCTTCCGCAGAAACTGCAACTGGATCTTTAGTGGAAGACTTGTTGCGAGATGGGCCCATCACATACACACGGTTGGACCGAACACATGGGCCTATCATCTCGATATCAGTTCCCCGACTTGGTTTAGGTACAACTACGGCATCTAAGTGGGTTGGCAAAGGCTCCAAGGGTCGACCCACTTTCGTCGCATGAGCACCTGGGTCTTCCCTATAGAGTCTTCCATTTTAAGCACGCGTTACAAGAAGTGGCGCATGCTTCTGGGGGATTGGTTGTATAGCCCCCTGAGCACACATGACTCAGGATGTTTTAGATTTCCTTGAACCAGCGTCTTTATGCGTATAGTACAGGGAATCCAGAGTTGGGGCACACGTTCCCCTGTTGGTAGCAGCCTTGGTCGGAGGGGACCCCATGCGCCTGTGATTGGCGCATCTGTTCAAGCTAGGATAGCGCTGGATGCGCGCATGCGAAGACTTAGCACAGCTCGCTTTTGACATAGCTTCGGATGGAGAGACAGGATGCGCATCCACTGTATGTGCATATGCGGTCGAATTGGAGAGGCTAGATGCGCATCCACTATCTGCGTTTGTGGTCGAGGTTGATGTGGCAGGATGCGCATGCACTGTATACCCGTCTACTGCTGACGTTGGAGAGGCTGGATGCGCATTCGCTGTATGCGTACCTGCAGTTGATGTTGGAGAGGCTGGATGCGCATCCACTGTATGCTCGCATGCGGCTGATGTTGGGAAGGAACTTGGGTTTAGCACATCAGCTTTTACGACCCACTTCTTGTGAACCTTCTGAGGTCGTACGGGCCTCGTCATGGATATCGATTTGTCGGCAGAGGACAGGTCAACCACTGTTGAAACTACAGCATGGGTTGACATTGCCTCAGATACCGACCTCGGGTTTGGCACAACGGCACTAACGTCCCGAGTTTTACGACCCTTGCGGGGTCGTACAGACCTTGTTGCAAAGCATGGCTTGTCCAGCATATCCTCGAACTCATGTTGGTCGAAGGGGACGACCAACATCCTCTGCGTCGATCTTAACCTGGTCACGTCAGATTGTGCCACTAGCTTCACGTTGGAGGAGAAGCTCTACCCCAGCAGATTTGCTATTTTTGTCGACATTGTAAAAAATTAGGATAAAGAAAAGGGTGTTCTATTTATTATTACGATTAGACAAAGATTATAAGAGAGTCCTAAACAAAGGATCTAAGTACAAAAAGATTCTAGGGTAAGTGTGGCGATAGAGATCAAGTCTGCGGTCGACTTCTTTACTCCGTTGACGATCCGAGAAAAAGAAGGTTGACGAGGTGACGCTCATGTCTTCTTCTCCTTCTCCTGTAGAGGCGGCTTCTAGCTTCCTCTTTATTCTCGTGTATCTGGCTTTGACTAGATCGACCCTTTTGCATTGGGAATAACATCCTCTACTTATAGCCTTTATCAAGGCACCACGTAGGCGCATGTACGTGCTTTGAATGGCGCATGATACTACAGGCGCATGGGAGACGGTGCATGGAACTACGGGCGCATGACACACTTAGGTACGTAGGGGCGCATGGCGTTGCGGGCGCATGAGAACCTACTTGCATGAGGGCACATGGCACTGCGAACGCATGAGACTTTACTTGGACTGTTGGAGGGCGCATGGCTCAGCGGGCGCATGAGACTCCACTTAGACTATTGGCGGGCGCATGGCTCAGGAATTTTCCTTGGGTTCATTAGGTGCTGAATAAAGGTGAAACCCTGCTCAGCAATGAGTTTCAACCTTGCCGAAGGCTGACCTATTGAGATAAGAGTCCTGGAGGGATTAACCACTTCCTCGACAAAATCCAAGCTAACATGCTCAAGGCTTGACCAAAGAGGACCTCATCCAGTGAAGGCACGACCATCAAAACTGCATAAGCAAGCCAAGACAGAGTGTCAGGATCCAAACACGCAAATTAAAAATAGGAGTGCATCAGACAAAGATGCTCGCATCCTGTACGACTTGGCACATCATATACAGAGCATGGAACCTTAGAGTCGGGACTGGCCACTCCCACGAAATATGGGATGCGCCTAATAGGCTTCCTAAGAAAAGCCACATTTATGCGCGGTAAGTAAGCTTTAGGCGCTTCTTTCGGATGAAGCCAAAAAGCTAAGATCATGCGCTCAGAAGAGCCGATGGAGCATCTTCATGACAAAGCCAAAAAGCTAAGTCCATGCGCCTCAACAGAGCCATCGGCGCATCTTCAAGACAAAGCCAAAAGCCTAAGTCCATGCGCCTCAAACATGATAGGGACTGCGCATGCTTCAGATGGGGTAGGAATCATCCATGCAACAGACCCTAAAAAGAAGGAAAGATACGAAAGAGTATTTGATCGAAAGGAAAAAGAGCGCGAAGGTTCACGACGTCTTGCCTTTTACAGCTCCTATCAAGTCTACGTGTGTCGACTTATCAACGATTAGTTCATCCGCAGCTTCTCCCATCGTCGCCTTCCCTTTTCCCTTTCCCTTGGGAGCCATAGCCGAGGAAGGAGAACAAAGGAAGAAGAAATTGTAGAGGAGAAAAGAACACTGGGGCTAAAAGAATCTCTTACTTCATGTCTCGGGCCCTTATAATGGGCGAGTAGATGGAGGAAAAGATAGGCATCCGACGATGCCTCCAAAAATAAAACTTCCCCCAGGTACAAAGTGTTATTGAATAACAGTCAGATGCGCCCGGATCTGATGCACCTATAGCCAAAATGTCAGATGCGAAAGGTATCAGTATGATCCTACGTGCCTAGTGTCCAAATGCGCCAACCAACGTGCTGCACCCAAGGAAAAGTACTCCGTGGATGCGCCGAATAGAAGGAAATTGTGCATGTGTGCTAAGATAACTACTCTACGCCCTCTACCCATATTCTCCATGCTTCTGTTCAAAGTATTCCGAACTGTTAAAAACTTACAAAGTTTACAGTTCATAAACTTTGAAGGGGGTCTTGTAGAAGCATGGAAAATTTGCTCCATGTGCCCAGCATTTTAGCTCCATGAGACCTAGCAATCCTGTTCCATGCGCCCAAAGCCAGAGCCATAATTAAAGCGCCCTATAATTCAATCAACTTCATGCACCTCAGTGCTAGAACCTCATGGGCCTAAGGCCTATGAGCCCACAAGTGGTCGTTGTGCCAACGTGCCAGTGTGTCGATGCGCCAACTTGCTAACTGTGTACGTATGCGCGCATGCATGATGCTTTTCTAAGTACTATAAATAGCAGGTAGTATTCCCCATGTAAAAAAAGAAAAGGAGAGAGAGAGGAGGGAGCCAAGTTCGGACTCTGCATATACACGTCCACAGATAAAAAAGGGGGGAGCTAGCAGCCGCCTCTACACAAAGGAGAAGGAGAAGACAGGAGTATCACCTCATCAACCTTCTTGGTCCCGGATCGTCAACGGAGTAAAAAAGTCGACTGCAGACTTGATCTCCACCGCTACACTTACCCCAGATCTTCTTTTGATTGTACTTAGATCCTCCTGTATAGGGTTTATCTTGTACTTCTTTCTTTGTCAAATTGCAATAAAACCAACGAGCATATCGCGCGTTATTTTTGTGATGTCGACAGCCCCCCTTTTTTTTGTGGACGTGTATATGATGGGTCCGACCTTGGATCCCTTCTCTCTCTCTCTCCTCATCCTCTTCTATTTCTTTTCTTTAACATGGGGAATACTACCCTCTATTTATAGTGGTTA